>OX243820.1:760184-995184 GCA_945859605.1 Lumbricus rubellus
CACTCAATAATGCATTTCAATAATATCGCACAGCAGCAGCACTCATTTTTAATGAAATTTAAAATTATCGTCTATAAAAACAAACAGCCGCAGACGCACATAAATCCACCCAAACACACACACACAGACACACCCAGAAAAGATCCACTCACTCAATAATGCATTTCAATAATATCGCACAGCACCAGCGCTGACTTTTAATACAATTGAAAATCATCGTCCATAAAAACAAACAGCCGCAGAACCACACAAATCCACCCAAACACACACACACAGACACACCCATAAAAGATTCACTCACTCAATAATGCATTTCAATAATATCGCACAGCAGCAGCAATCATTTTTAATGCAATTTTAAATTATCGTCTATAAAAACAAACAGCCGGAGACCCACACAAATCCACCCAAACACACACACACACACACACCCATAAAAGATTCACTCACCCAATAATGCATTTCAACAATATCGCACAGCACCAGCGCTAACTTTTAATACAATTGAAAATCATCGTCTATAAAAACAAACAGCCGCAGACCCACACAAATCCACCCAAACACACACACAGACACACCCATAAAAGATTCACTCACTCAATAATGCATTTCAATAATATCGCACAACAGTAGCAATCATTTTTAATGCAATTTAAAATCATCGTCTATAAAAACAAACAGCCCCAGACCCACACAAATCCACCCAAACACACACACACACAGACACATCCATAAAAGATCCACTCACTCAATAATGCATTTCAATAATATCGCACAGCAGCAGCACTCATTTTTAATGCAATTTAAAATCATCGTCTATAAAAACAAACAGCCGCAGACGCACATAAACCCACCTAAACACACACACACAGACACATCCATAAAAGATCCACTCACTCAATAATGCATTTCAATAATATCGCACAGCAGCAGCACTCATTTTTAATGCAATTTAAAATCATCGTCTGTAAAAACAAACAGCCGCAGACGCACATAAACCCACCTAAACACACACACACAGACACACCCATAAAAGATTCACTCACCCAATAATGCATTTCAATAATATCGCACAGCAGCAGCAGCAATCAATTGTAATGCAATTGAAAATCATCGTCTATAAAAACAAACAGCCGCAGACCCACACAAATCCACCCAAACACACACAGACACACCCATAAAAGATTCACTCACCCAATAATGCATTTCCATAATATCGCACAGCAGCAGCAATCAATTGTAATGCAATTTAAAATCATCGTCTATAAAAACAAACCGCCGCAGACCCACACAAAACCACCCAAACACACACACAGAGACACACCCATAAAAGATCCACTCACTCACTAATGCATTTCAATAATATCGCACAGCAGCAGCGCTAACTTTTAATACAATTTAAAATCATCGTCTATAAAAACAAACAGCCGCAGACCCACACACAAACCCACTTAAACGCCCACACACACAGACACACCCATAAAAAGATTCACCCACACAATAATGCATTTCAATTACAACGCATAGCAGCAGCACTAATTTTTACAATTTAAAATCATCGTCTATAAAAACAAACAGCCCCAAACCCACACACAAACAAACACAAACACTACAATAAATTTAAGCTTCCTAATTGGAAGCATTATCTAGAAATGGTTCCTGAGGTTCGACATCATTGGTGTGGCTCTTGACTTGCCTCAGGTCCAACCTGTGCAGTCTTGTAAACACAAATTGCATGTTCACAATTTTGGCCATCAAGCATTACCCGATCCGCGTTTGTGAATAAGCTGGTGACCTGCATTTGGCTTTCGAGTGGTGCTCTAGAAATTTAGAGATTATGATTACGATCTCAACTGCAAAACTAAATTATAAAAAAGTCTTGAATAAAAAGATAAAATTTTATAGATCATTTTTTATTCCACCTCTCTGTGTATAAGATATTTAGCATCGACAACATAACTGAACAAATGGCGGCAGATATTGTATTGTACTGCCAATTTATAAAGTGCTTCTCTATGCACAAGCATTTCATAAACAATCTAAGTGTGATCGACACCAACAAGGCTAGATTTGAAGTGAGAAAAAGAGAGAAAGGCATAGCGACCTGATTTGGAAGTCCATTTCATAGGGATTTGAGCAGGCTGACACGGGATGCAAAGATGTCAAGCCAATCAGAGGATCTAAGAGGACACAGAGAAGTGAGAAAAAAGCATGACAAAGCATGAGATCACAAACATACATCGAAGCCAATTGAGAGTTGAGACAAAGAATCAAAACAAGAAGTTTAAATTGTATAAGAAAAGAAATAGAGGAGTCAGTGAAGTTGTTCGGTCACGAATGTAGAAAGGTGTGGGAGAATTAAAGAATAATTCTCAGTTAAGCAATTTATGCCGTAAAAAGATGTGAAATCATGACACAAATCTGTTCACACTGGTTTATGCATCAAACGTCCTCGAAAAAAGACTTGCTTAATGGTGAGAGCTTATACTCAAAACATTGTGTACTAATATCTCAGCCCAACGCTATCATAAAAAAATTTAAAATGGCACGCTATCTTCTCCGTAACAATGGCTTAGTCCATAACAGTGGCACTCCATCTTGTCCGAACCAATGGCACTCTATCCTGTGCATAGACAGATTATCGCAAAATATTTTAACAGGTGACATCAGCATAACAAAAGGTGCCACATAAATGTTCTACAAGAGCACATCTGAATAAAGAGGAATCTACCTTGTGTGTAACCAGGTTATCAAGAAACGTTGAGAGAAGACCTCGGTATCTGCGCAATCATTCCAGCAGCAGATGCAAACCAGTTGGAGGCTAAAAAATGGATAATTGAACACATTAATTTTTTAATCTTTTACAGACTACACTTAAAAGAAATTGCAATTAATACACTCTCATATTGATCATGCCTAAAGTTCTCATGGGTCTATAATCTGGACCGTCCATCTGGAACAGTCCTACATTGCATTAATATACTGTTTCATTTCTTTCAGTTCAGCAAACACTTAAATCAGTAACATTACCATAAATGTAATGTTTTTCTGATACACATAAAAAGCATCATAATATTCAGTGCAGTGACACAGAAATTTATGTTAAGAAGAAAAACGACTTTTCATGCTACTTGAAATACATTCAAACAGAAATACAGTTCATACATAAATACATCCAAATGCAGTCTACACACTCACAGAACATACCTAAACAACACATACATAAATAGATACATAAATGCAAATTAATTTATATGAAGTACGCAGTTTTGCGCACCTCAAAATTTCTCCATGGCACAACATGTCATGGCACATCAGCCTCACGGTTTGGTGTGACCTTGCACATGCTACAAATTTATATAATAATAATAATAATAACAGTATATTTACACAGAAATGTCAAAGAGGCTTATTTGAAACAGACCTTGGACGCAGATTGACATACATGTATGTAGAATAGATAAATAAATTATAATTATAAACATAAATACATACATCACAATACAAAACATTACAACATTTGGTAAAAGAACAGCACTATGGCAGAAGTGTTACCAAATAAAAGCACTTGCTTCTCAAACATCTAGCCGCTATCATCGTACGCTTGTCCTGTGTGCTTCATCTTCAGCGTCAAATTCTGAGCAGCTACAAATAAAATCAAAATCACAATAAATTAGTGGCACATACCATCATAATTATTATTATTTAACATCATTGTAATGAACACAAGTTATTTTTAATACTTTTTTATTGACAGAAGCATCATCATGAACATATTGCTCAAGAAGGCACATGATAGATTTGACCAGTGTATTTGTAATTGGTGATAAATCTCTTGCAGCCTAGCCCTTCATAATAAGTATCACTACAAAAACAAGGCCCATGCACCAATTCTGATAACTGCCAGTATTGTAATTTATACAACACCACTCACAATAGTGCCCATTCAGTAGCACTCCAAGTGCAAATATCTGGATAGAAGAATTTCTTTTTGAGGAGAGAGAGATGCAGGAATGAATCTACAAATAGACTATCACAATTGATAACCACAGTAGCATCATGCTGTCTTCTCCTCTTGACTTACTCGGACTTAGACCTGGCGCCCTCTCGTTGTAGATGACCTTAATCTTCTTCTCCAGCAAACGTCTCTGAATCTCAGCCACCCTCGGCCCATTCGTCTTAAACAAAACAGCATCATCATCATCATCAAGTGTCATCATCTATTATTATAATCGTCAACCTTGTATCATGCATAATGCATGCATGCCGGAGTGAGCAATACCATGCTTCCCTTCTATTATAACCTTAAAAACACAAGCGAGCTCTTCACAACACCCATGATACTATGCTCACAGAGGTGTCTTTTGTTGTCAAGATTCATATTTGCAGAGAAAAAAAGCAAAAAATAATTAAAGTCTAAAAATAGGAATGTGGCATGAGAGAATAATAAAAAGATCCATGGGGAAAGTTACACATGTGATTGTGTCTGAACATTTTAGGGGTATCAGACATTAATTTGGACAGGCACAATACCCGGATTGACTTGGTATGCATGCATCCAAGCATGCCAAATACAGTGACCAATACCATACTTCCCTCCTATTATTATATATATATATATATATTTATAACCTCAAACCACAAGCAAGCTCCCTCACAAGACCCTTACATGCCCATAAAATGAAGGCGCTACGCTCAGTATTGTACACGTCTTTGTCATGAAGAACACACATATTCATTCATTCTACTGACTTATATAGCGCCCTTTCAAGAAACTACTCAGGGCGCTATCAGTCCAGCCACGGCGAAATTTTTAAAAAAATTAAAGATTTATTAAACAAAATTTGATTGGACAAATGAAACAAATGCGGCGTAGAAAGGAGTTCGTTCTAGCTTGACGGCCCTGCAACCGAGAAAGCGTGGCGCTGTCTGGCAGCTAAGCGAGGCCATTGAACTAGGAGTTGCCCCTTCATATCAGAGCGAAGAGACCTACCCATTTGCGCAAAAACGTGAGAAAGCATCAAAACAATCTAATATGCCATACCCGAACACCAAAGGAATGGTGACGCATCGGTTTCCTTTAATTCTCGCCATGATGGTTTCGTCTTACATTGTGATTCTCGCTGACATTGAAAAATAATTTTGTTACAAAATGGCGACCGCATTGTAACATCGCCATTTCACATCGTGATCATCGCGCTACCTTCCCGCTGCGCAGCAGGGCATGCCGCCATCTGACTAAAAGTTTGATTTAGCGCATTTCATGACTTATTGACAACGTCAACACACACAATGTGATGCCATTCGCGTAATTACCTGCCTACACACAAAACAGAGCATTGATTGTAGGTCCCTACCAGCGAGTGAAATCGTAAGAGAAAATCCATTTTAAAAATCTGACCATGCTATAAACCGAATGCGTGCCTGTGAATAAGCTGGTCCCCGCGAACTCGCTTTGTGGGCGCTGTAGAAATCTCGAGGTCACGACAACGTCAACACATAGGCTACAATGTGATGCCATTCGCGTGATTACCTGCCTACACACAAAACAGAGCATTGATTGTCGGCCCCTACCAGCGAGTGAAATCGTAAGAGAAAATCCATTTTAAAAATCTGACCATGCTATAAACCGAATGCGTGCCTGTGAATAAGCTGGTCCCTGCGAACTCGCTTAGTGGGCGCTGTAGAAATCTCGAGGTCACGAAGGCGAAACTGTCTGATTTCTACGCAATTCCAGTAGGCTATAAGAAATTCAATGTTATTTTCAATTGTTAAAGAGTCAATTTTTAAAGAAAACATTTGGACTCAACACTAGAATAGGTCTACTAGAATTGTTTAAGAATTCCAATGTAGGATTTTTAATCGAAATCTCTATAGGCCTAGGCCTATGCCTATTTCTAAGACGACACTCGAAAGCCAAACGCAGGGCACAGGCATATTCACAGGCATATTCTAGTGACTCTAGTCAGAATGGTTGTCCAGCAGAGTTGTCCGAATGAGGTCGTAGTCCGGTACCCAAAGGATCAGAGGTGACAGACTAGCTCTAAAGGCGGTTGGCATTTAGGTCTAGAATTGGAAGGTGGAGATCATATGAGTAGTGGTAATAGTTAGGCCTACTAAAAAGCTGAAACTACTTTCTAATGGAAAGACAGTGACTCCAGTAGCAATAGGTCTAAGCTTAGGCCTATTTGTTGTGTAATTGACCCGTTCTGTCTGTAGAGGCGTAGGGCCTACCTGTTGACATTCCTTCATCTGTAAACAGTGGAGCTGTACTATCGGGGCCAGGTCACGTACTTCTTGATTTCGTTCTTCCCAGGCAGGTCACCCATGCAGCATGTGATCGAGGACACTTGACCTTATCCGCCCTAGAGTTGATGCTTTTGCGAAAATAACTTTTATTATGTGAATGCTATATGACTGTCCAAATTGTTGCAATCATGTAGGCCTATAGCTTTGCAAGCTAAATGCGTCTGTTGGCAGTCTATTCAAAAATATTTCTTTCTTACTTACTAAACTAATTCTGTCGAATCGCATAATGTACGTAGGTGACAATTTAAACCTCCTACTTTACTGTTTGCCTTGACAACTGGCGTGCCTTGTCTACATCTTTAATTATTGATATTTGTTTGTATGCTTGTTTATCTCACGTTAATTGTGTGCCTGTCTAATTCTTTTTGGAAAGTTGTTTCAAAATGGCCGCACTGCAAGGAGGCCCATCATTGCTTTGCCGCAGATGTGATATCATTCTTATACCTGGCGAAATTCCTACGCGCCGCATAAGTGCTGTTAAAATATTGCAAACTTGCTTCAATGATGCTGTTTGTTGGCTTTTATTTTTGTTTGTGAAAATATAGTAAAACTAAAAAGAGTTAAATCACTTGCTTAAAATTTTTTTAACAAACTTATAATCAACAATTATGCAATCTTAGACCCGAACTATATTGTGGGTTCAAGGCCACAAAATAAAGTTAGCAGGGTGATCTGCTGACCACGAGGTACGCTAGACAGGTGTGATTAACGTGCTTAGTTCACTACGTCAATTGTTGACTTAGGCTAAGTGAAAGTTTCGATTGGAAAGTGATTCCAGATGCCATAGGCTATTTGTGTGTAATTGAACCGTTCTGGCTGAATAGACCTGCCAGTTGACATTCCTTCCTCTGAAGTGAAGTCCTATCGGGCCCAGGTCACGTAGACTTCGTCACAATCTCCTATAGGCCTAACTCCCAGTAAGGTCACATCATGCAACATGAGACCCTACCACAACATAGAGTTGATGTCTTCGCCAAGAGAATTTTAATTATGTGAATGTACGACTTTGTTTAAATTGCTGCAACCGCGTTTATCTGTTGTAAGATATTGTGCACAACTCTGTTGGTCGTCTAACACAGAATATTTCTTACTTACTTACTAAACCAATTCGGTCATATCTCATAATGTCGGCCCACATCGTGAGAGCTTAGACTCATTCTTAACTGATGGCCTTGACAAATAGCAGTGACAGCTGATTAGGCATAGGAGTTTTTGTTTTTAGAGGTGTCTGTTTCCCTGTAATTATATGTCTGTCTAATTCTTTTACAAGTCTTGTTTCTAAATAGCCGCACAAAGCTTCGTTCTATCATTGTTCTGCCGCATAGCCTACCTTGTGAAATTCCTACGCGCCGCAGCGTGGTATTCAAGATGTACAAATTTCCTTTAATAACGCTTTCCATGCACGCTTATTCTCACATGTGAAAATATTTGATAACGAATTAAATGTCAAATAGCTTGCTTAAAAAAAATTATTCAACAGACTAATAGTCGCAAAATTTGCTTCGTTTTACCCGAACTATATTCCCCTGCTCAATAACTCAAAATGAAGCTGAGAGTGTTATGCGTCGCTCAGCGTACTACAACGTTAGGGCACCTGTTACGGAGAGCTACTCTGTTGAGTTTTAGCTTAGATAAGCGATAGTGACGTTGTGCTGCGTCAAAACTGAGAGAGTAGTGCGTAAGGATATCCTGACGTAGTCAGTACTTCACTTTCCTAGCATAGTAATATTAAGAGTGTATGCTGCGGGCGCCCATGGCCAAGGGTCTCCCGTTTAACCGTGTCTTAACCGGCAAGCCTTTGTTTAGAATAATAACGCATTTAAAAAAACGCTGGATATATCGGGTTATATGTTAGATTTAAGGAAATGCTTCGCAGGGCAAAGCAGGCCGTTGACGAACTTAGAAAACTTTTTATTTTTATCGAATTTTAAAATTGCAGCGTTGTCGATAATTATTGTGCGTTTCTAAAGCATCAAAGAAATCAATGAACCCAGAAGACATATCGCATCAAGCCCTCTATTAAGTCTATTTATTATGTAAATTTTAACAAATCTAATATAAATCAATATACACCGTGAGGCATAAAAAAGGAAGCCCCTAGAAAAATCGTTATTATTTTAACAATTTTAAAACAATGTCAATGAAATTCAGGAAAATTATAGCTAAGTAGCAAGCAATGTAGAAAAATTAAAGTTTTTACAATTTACTGTCCGCATTTAGCTTCTACGCATGCGTGAAGTCGCTTGCGCCATTCACGCACCGCCGAGTCAATAATTCGCTTATCAAGATCGTTCCAAGCTTGGAGTCGCCTTTTTTGCGTCGCTACCCAGCCTGCCTAGTGCATTTCATCTGGTTCACGGACGAAAAATTATCCACAGTTTCTTCTCGTAGCAACACTCAAAATGTAGCAGTTGGAACTCGAAAGAGAGATGTTGCAGCCTACCGCGTTTTACGCACACGTCCGACGTTTATCAAATCCCTGATGGTGTCAGTCAGTGTTTCTTCTCTGGGGCGCACGTCAATTCACTTTGTTAAACAGGGGTGAAAATCAACGGCCAATACTAGGCATACAGAGGCGTTTTATTCATGGAAGGCCTACCTGAAATTCGAGAACACTCTGAATTTTATATTTTCCTGCAAGATGGTTTCCTGCACACAGAGTTCGAGAAACGGTTGCACTTCTGACGAATGAAACTTCTGACTTCATAATTCCTACATTACGGCCCCTAACAGCACAGACCTGAATCCTGTCGATTATAAAATATGGGGATGCGTGCAGGAAATGGTGTACAAAGCAAAGGTCCGTGATGATGATCTTCGTAAGCGAATCATGCAAGCTTGGAACGATCTGGATCAGTGAATTATTGACTCGGCGGTGCGTGAATGGTGCAAGCGACTTCACGCATGCGTAGAAGCTAAAGACGGACAGTAAATTGTAAAAACTTTAATTTTTTTACATTGCTTGCCACTTGGCTATAATTTTCCTGAATTTCATTGACATTGTTTGGAAATTGTAAAAATAATAACGATTTTTCTAGGGGCTTCCTTTTTTATGCCTCACGGTGTAGTAAGAAATCGAACGAGAGTTTAACGACATCTTGTGACAACAAAGATCGTTGATATCGACCACGATAATAATTATTATTCTCAACGGAATTATTTTCTCACTTTTTGTTTTATATATTCACAGACACAGTAACTCAGAATTCTAAAAAAGGAAATGATTTATAGGCGCATATTCTATTTCAAGGGGGTGTCTAAAATTTCAGTATTTATCGATACTAGGCTATATATAATATTATACAGATATCGAACAATTTAATCATTAAAACAATTAAATGATGAGTATTTAACTAACTCATGCACATCTCAGTTGATTTTTTTGCCAACAGAAGTCTCTTCTCCGCTATTTTAGGCCTGATAAGTGATAACAAATACAGGAAATTTTAGATCTCCCCAAACAATGTTTTGACTCTAAAAATGTAATTACTCTTTGATATTCCGTCATACATGCAATATAACTGAATTATTTTTACCGATAACGCGTGACTTTCCTGACCGCTGGAGGGCCACGCTCAAACGGTCACGTTAATTATTGCTCTTTAAACTGATGCAATAGTCTATACTCTATAGTTCTAAATGACTTTTAATACTGTGCACATGCATGTATACAGCGTGTAGGCTATATGAACTGTGCACTCTTACTCAGAGGCGCTCCCCACTATATACCAGTAGCATACAACGCGGACACTGAATTGGAGTTTCATGCCGAAACGCATATATATACATATATATATATATATATATATATATATATATATAATATTATGTATCATATAGTATATCACGAACTATTGCGTCAGACGGCAAAACTAATTTTGCAGTGAACTGTGGAAATGTCACTAGGCCTATTGGTCGGCATACGTGAGACCGTTTGCAGCTGACAACGTTTAGCGACATCTTGGCAGCAAAGAACTGTATATATATATATATATATATTATATATATATATAGGATAATTATTATTTAATTGAACGCCGTCTTCTTAACAAATAACAATAAAGATCTAATAGATTATTTTAATATTATATTAATATAGACACAGTAAGAATCTAAACAGCGTCTTTTTCTGCTTTATAAGTTTATATAGGAGATATGTCAACATAAAAGAGGTGTGTTATTTTTTGGGCAGAGTTAGAAGTGGCTATGGAAGTATCCATGGGTGCATGCATGCAGATGGTTTTAGCATAAAAAATGGTGTGCAATTTTAATGCATCTTCTATGAATTTTATCTTATTTGCAAGTGCTAGTGATTATTCATTTTCTACGGAGACAGGGTGTATGTATAACCCGTGTTGTTAATGGGTGACGGACCTCACCCCAATTATTATTGACCCATGCATGGAAGAGAGAGGCGTTAACCATGCACAGGGTCTTTTATAGCAGAGAGCCTTCTTTCATGCATGGCATTTATGGCTCTCAGCAAAGTACGCACCATTTCTATAAGGATCAGGTCAACTAAATATTTTATTCAGTTATTTATTTAGACACATCTTGATTATTTTAGAAGTTGTACACAAATCGACTCAGCAATAGCTAAGTAGACTCAAGAAACTACTTCGCCAGCCATTCACTATACGTCTCCCAGATTTCGTCTGTCTGTCTGTCTGTCTGTCTGTATGTATGTCTGTGTGTTTCCAAACACCTGGTTACAGTTTGTCTCAGTGATCGACATCTGCATTCAATGTGTGTATATAATAAACACAGATCGTAACATCTTCTTCGCTGAGACTGACGGGCCATCTGGCGAATGGAGTGTAAATCGTGGATCTATCTTTTGAATGTTACCTTCTGAACGCTAATGCGTAACACGTGTGTTATAAATAGACATCCATTCGCTAGATGGAGCTTCCAGAGCAGGCAACGCTTCAATCATCGAAGGTTCTGTATAATGTGTGTGTGTGTGTGTGTGTGTGTGTGTGTGTGTGTGTGTGTGTGTGTGTGTGTGTGTGTGTATGTGTGTGTGTATACAATTACCGTGATGTTCATATACCCTCTGTTGTCCTTCTGTTTGTCCGTCTCTCTATCTCTCCATATGAATCGCTCTAATCGTCCACAATGTACTGATGTATGTTATGGCGACCAGATGGATCCGCTTGCGTTGGACAACTCGTTATATTATGTCCATTGCAACAGGGCTTGCATTGGACAACTCATTATATTATGTCCATTGCAACAGGGCTTGCATTGGACAACTCATTATATTATGTCCATTGCAACAGGGCTTGCATTGGACAACTCGTTATATTATGTCCATTGCAACAGGGCTTGCATTGGACAACTCATTATATTATGTCCATTGCAACAGGGCTTGCATTGGACAACTCATTATATTATGTCCATTGCAACAGGGCTTGCATTGGACAACTCATTATATTATGTCCATTGCAACAGGGCTTGCATTGGACAACTCATTATATTATGTCCATTGCAACAGGGCTTGCATTGGACAACTCATTATATTATGTCCATTGCAACAGGGCTTGCATTGGACAACTCATTATATTATGTCCATTGCAACAGGGCTTGCATTGGACAACTCATTATATTATGTCCATTGCAACAGGGCTTGCATTGGACAACTCATTATATTATGTCCATTGCAACAGGGCTTGCATTGGACAACTCATTATATTATGTCCATGATTGCAACAGGGCTTGCATTGGACAACTCATTATATTATGTCCATGATTGCAACAGGGCTTGCAGCAGTCTTTCTGAACGACATTCGATAATAAAAAATGTCGCAATTTTGATCATAATTATGTAGACCTATCCAAGCATCTAAAGCGCCACTCGGAAACCAATGCATGTCACTAAACTATTCAAATGCAAAGTCTATAGTTGTTATAAATGATGATTTGTATATATATATGTAGAGACATGATAAAAAAAACAGGTGGCTGCATTGATAAAAGCTCAATAATTCAATTCGCGTGCAGCAGAATCTCTCGTCGCATTGATATAATAATAATAATATTATTATTATTTAATCATCGTCTTGAGAAAAATGTATTTCTCTTTATGACTGCTCTTGTTACTGTTCCTTGGTAAACTTGTGAGGCAATTTTGTAAATTTTTATTCATAATATTCATTCCATTCATGCCAGAATTTACCTAATAGCGCTTCTTCAGGGGGCTTATCAGAAGCGCTCCCGGTTCCAGCACAGCAGAAAAGCACAGTTGTGAGTTTAATACAAGCAAATGTTTCAGTACGAGCGCGGTAGTCCATAATTCAAGATGACAGTTTCCACCACAGAAAATGCCATGCAAAAAAACAAACACCCGACTTTGGGATCTCCATCCGCAATATATAAGGTTTCCGTACTTTGGGTTTTTAGTGCAATCTCACGTGGTTTTTAGAAATACAATAAGCTACTTACTGGTAAGTCCGCTTGGAAAATGAAAAAGCTTACAAATCACGACGGTTGCACGTTAAATTCTTTTGTGAACAAGCATTTATATAGCGTCTGAAGAAATTTTGCTAGCATTACGGATTTACTGTCAATATAATAGTTTTGGCTGGGTCGTAAGCGGCTTCTAAAAGCGTTAACCATGTGTAACCATGTATATATAATAAATGTGTATATATGTATATATATATGTATATATATATATGTATGTATAAGTGTATATAATGTATACAAATTTCGCAATGCTCTGTTTACAGCGCAACACGCTCGCGTGTCGCCATCTTGCGAATGCCGCTGTGTTGAAACGATGATCTCTAGCCTTTATTAGAGAAGTCTGTCTTTCGTATGCAATGGCCATTCCACCGAGAAGCTTTTGTCCTTCTTCTTCTACCGTCAGATATCCGTCATGCATACTAAGTAAAGTTGAAGTGGTTTGGGTGAACATTCGGAATTATTTCGAAGAAGAGTTTTATTGGAACGCATGTGTGTCCAGGTTGCCATGCATGATGAGCAATGCACTTGCATTTTGCATGTGAAGCATGGGCGCTCGTGAATAAACCGGTGCCCCGCGCTTGGCTTTCTAGAGGTGCTTTAGAAACCAGGAGTTTACGATTACGATTACGATTACGAGCAATGCACTTGCATGGGAAGGCAAGCAAATAATTCAGAAGGACCCACACACTTTTAAAACCCTGACCATGCTTTCGATAATACTGTATCTTCTCGACCTGAGCTCTGCTATAGACTCGGTTCACGGACTGCCTTATATATTATTATCACTGTAGAAATTAATGACACGCGCAATCAAGGTGTCACCGAAATGTGAACCTGATGAGAATCAATCGAGAGTCACTGGTTTATGTTGATTTCGACCTTGAACACCCGACTTTTGGAATTCTGGCTCCAATAAAGGATTTATGCACTCAACCGGGTATTATTCGGGTTCATGTAGGATTATCCGTCGTACTTGCCTTGATGAGGTGGCGTCTCCTATGGAATGGCTGGAGAACTAGACACTACTTGTGAATCCAGGTATGGGATAGACTAGAGTTACCAATGAGGATCAAGAAAAGAACGTATACGATACAATTTGCCCCAAATACAAAAAGCACTTTCAAAATTTTCAACCGTGTTCTATGCCAACTAAAAACACCCCTATGATTGAACCCCCCCGATCGTTTCGTCTTGACTAAACGACTTGATGAGGATGAGCTGCATACCGATTGAGTTACATGGTTAAGAGATGACGAAAGTACTTTGTCTTCAAGTGTTGTAGTGAGCTGTTGTAGACTATCGATAGGACTTTGAAGTGGATGTGCTCATCAGCCATTCAAGTGATGTATCATGCAACAAGAGTGGTGTATAACACGGTGACATGTTTTGTTTGTTTATAGTGAAAGATAGAGCGATAGACTAAATGGATTATTTGCGGACGCTTTAATTTGGGTGCACGGACTCGAAGATGAGTAAGAGGGAGGAGTTACAATAATGAAGCTTGAATTGACAAGTTGGACAACGGAGGTAATTGTGACAGCGGAGGCAGTGTACAGGCAGGCATGAGTATGTGTGTGAATGACCATTTATATAGCGCCTTAACAAGAATCTCACGACATGAGATGCATGTGAAGGAGGATATATTTTATAGAGTATACGCGATAAATAATATTGAACAGTTGTTGATTATTCAATTCAACTGATACACTTTGACCTCATCACCATCCTCATGACTGACAACCATTGACTAAAATCAAGATCAGTCCACACCTTGGACTAAAATAGACCGATGAGAATTTAATTTTTAATTAGATGCACAGATGACGTCATGCATATCAGACGCCCACAGTTACCGTCGGATCATCTAATGACGATTCTTCTGAAGGTACTTGATCTTCAATGCAATTGTCTTAAGGATCGGTGGGTAATTCCTCTGACCACACTCGTAAAAACAATGTCTCCTCATCAAGAGACACTTTGGTGCATGCTTATAGCAATAATATTAGAGTTGCAACAGTGGCGTGCACCATGGTTCTCTGTGTATACGTGTATAAATACATATTATTGTATATATATATATATGTATGTACAATATATGTATTTATACATATATATACGTATTTATACATATATATATAAATATATAATAATTGTTTCAAATTCTCTCCTCTATAAATCCTGTTATTTTCATAGAATAATCTCGATTGGTTGCGGAGATATTGCATTTTGCTGGTGGGGTAATTTTTTTTGAGCCACCCTGTATATATACACCTGTGTATATTATATATATGTACACGTATACAGAGAACCACGTCACTGTTCGTACTCTGACAGTGCCAGTCCAAAGCCTGGATAAAGGAGGAGGGTGATACCCCTCATCGTCTTTGAAATATCAGTGTCGTTAAACAGCAACAAGCCACATACACGTTACGCACATACATCCACACTGACAAAAAAGTGTATACGACGTCATACGAACGTAAGGACTGCATGCCAAACTAAAGTATGCGAATATTAACTGCAGGTAAGCATATTATACAGCGTACAATAGACTAACATATTTACATTGCGCCTTTTGTTAAACGTATCCGGTCAAAACTAGAGTTGGTCTCTTCTCGAAGTTAGTTGAAACCTACATCCGGGTTGCCGACATAGAACGAGTCACGCTTTGCTATATCTGTTCGTTTGGATTTTTCCTCTATAGGAACTTCAACATAAAACCATTTGAAGGCTCTTCACAACTCAAGACCTATATATTTATAACGCTCTTCGTGCGTAGGCCTACATAATAATAATAATGCTGTATACACACAATCTTACTTTCTCGTACAGGTGAAATTCTGCCCGTATATAATCATAGGCTATTCAGAAGGCTATTCAATACGACTCTCTCGAGCTATATACTTACGGCCGTGTGAAAGGAAACAAGCAGATGTTGGAAGTTGGCCTTAGAGGTAAAACGAATACTATCATAATAGTTCAACGTCGCTGCCCTGACGCATTGAGATTTCTTACAACGGTTTGACTTGAATCGACCTTCGATAGCTGCCTGCGGATTAAGATTATATGGCGCTAGAGAAATTGATTCAGATTGGATTAGATTAAGTTGGAGAGTCTATGTTGTTATCAATTGCGATACATGATTTCGTTGTTTGGTTGTATGAGAACGGAATAAGAACAGCTGTTTGAAATTGTTGTTCTCGTTGCTTAAGTCAAAGCGAGGGACATTTTGAGAGACTCCAAAAACGTAAAAGACACTAGAAGAGTACGTATACAAGAGATAATCAGTATCTGAGTGTCTCTTTTAGTCTCTGTCTGCCTCCGTCTGTCTCTGCCGTTCTCGCTGTCTGCTTATATCTGTATGTCCCTGTCCCTGTCCCTATGTCTGGCAGTCTCTCTCTCATGTCAACTTTAAAAAAGTATTTTTATGTAAAATGTTTTCATGAGAAAATTTAACTTTCTGTTCTGCAATCAGCATCTTCAGCACATAAGCCTAACATGCATGATATCAATTAAGCTATAACAGTCTAATAGACACATGACTGCTTTTCCCAGCCATAAATAGCTGACGATATCAAACATTTTTATTTTATCAACAGATAATCACAGAGCCTATACATAATCAGGATTTATCGTATAACATCATGCTTTCAAGTTACATGTATAATGATCAAATAATTCAGTGTTTTATGTTCCGTGATTTAATTTGAATATAAGCTGACGGTGTACGAGTAGAGACGAAGTTAGAAGTGTAAATGTGTCAAGTCCGGATCATTGATGCGTAACGTACGTGGTTGTTTGTTCTTAGTGAAAGATAAAGTTAAGTTGGGGGGGGATTAGAAGTTGAGTAAAAAAGAGGAGTTACAATGATCAAGCTTGTATATGGACAAGTTGGACAACGGAGGTAATTGTGATAGTGGAGGCAGTTTACAGGCAGGCATGAGTATGTATGTGTATGACCATTTATATAGCGACTTAACAAGAATCTGACGACATGAGATGCATGTGAAGAAGGAGGATCGATAGAGTAGGCGATAAATAATATTGAACAGTTGTTTATTATTCAATTCAACTGATACACTTTTACCTCATCGTCTTCATGACTGACAACCATTGACTAAAATCAAGACCAGTCCACACCTTGGACTAAAAATAGACTAAACAGAATTTAATTAGAATACACAGATGACGTCATGCATATCCGACGCCCACAGTTACCGTCGGATCGTCTAATGACGATTCTTCTGAAGGTACTTGATCTTCAATGCAATTGTCTTAAGGATCGTTGGGTAATTCCTCTGACCCCACACTCGTAAAAACAATGTCTCCTCATCAAGAGACACTTTGGTGCATGTTTATAAGTTATAGCAATTAGAGTGCGAACAGCGGCGTGCAGCATGGTTCTCTGTATACGTGTATAAATACATATATTGTATGTATATATGTATATATATATACATATATATATCTATATAAATATAATCATATATACGTGTATATATATACACGTATACAGAGAACCACGTCACTGTTCGTACTCTGACATTGCCAGTCCAAAGCCTGGATAAAGGAGGAGGGTGATACCCCTCATCGTCTTTGAAATGGCGGTGTCAATTATTAAGAGACACTTTGGTGCATGTTTACATATATATATATATATTGCAATTAGAGTTGCAACAGTGGCGTGCACCATGGTTCTCTGTATACGTGTATAAATACATATTATTGTATATACATACATGTATATATATACATATGTATAATATTTTATATACAATATATGTATTTATACATATATATATACGTATTTATACACATATATATACGTGTGTATATATATACACGTATATACAGAGAACCACGTCACTGTTCGTACTCTGACATCAGCGGCGCCGCCAGGATTTTTTTCTGTACGCACAACTTGCACAAAATAATATGAAGCGAACAGCGATCGATACGAGTTTATATATATATACCCATAGGCGCCGAGTTGACCCGAAAAGTGGGGGTGCCCAAAAGAATGTAAAAATATGCGCGCGTGAGCGCGCGAATTTTTTTTTAACCCTTTTTTATAGGAGACTTATTGAAATCACCACTGTTCATAAATTTTTTTAAACCCTTTTTTATAGGAGACTTATTGAAATCACCACTGTTCATATAGGCGGAGACTTGGTCCTGGTTTGAAGGGACGAACTCGCGGCCAAAGGATGATCGCCGAGAAGCACAGCGCCGAGCAGGGAAGGGGTTTGGGAACGGGGTGTGCTCCTCCCCATTTTCGATTTTTTATTGTCACACTGCGATGGTAGAACCTTAGGCTACCATTTTGACGTCATGACATCCTTGTCAAAATTTCCTATTATCTCATTGCATAAAGACATGATTAAAAACTTCAATAAAATAATGTTCTACCCAATTTAAATTTTTTCATCATTCTTTGTGCTTCATGTAGCCTACTTCTCTTGGAATCCACACAGAAGAAAAGCACAATCTTCGTTTTCATGGGCGTCTTGGAGCACTCTTCCTCAATTAGGTCAACATAATCAAATTTTACACAATAAATCAAACAATTAGCCACTGTTTAATGAGCCAATATTAACACTGTGAATAGTTTTTCAAATAGTATTTCAAGTAGTTTTTAAAGACAAAACAATATCCCGCTTTTATGATGCTGGGAGGTGACTCTCGAACAGTGAAGAACACTATTGAGCATGCATAGCCTACAATATAGGCCTAAAGAAACAATGTCATTCAAATCGTCGCCTTCGTCCGTAATATAAAAAAAACGACGGAAGCGGATCGAATAAGCAGGATTTCGGGGTTTCCTCGCATACTCGCTGATCGGCTGAGGACCAAATGAATGGAGTTCAGACTACCAGATGGAATAAAACTGGAGTAATTGTAAGGCAAAATAACTGTACCAGCCATGGGCTGGTACAGTTATTTTGGGGATTTCATTAGATAGAAGAACAATTTTCAAGCCGTATATTTACGAATCTCAGAAGATGATATTTTATATTTTATATTCAAGCTCGAAGGAAAAGAAGAAGATGATATTTTAACATTTATTCAAAATCATAAGTTTAAATATTTAGCCGTAAGCATACAACGGCTGGATTTTTTATTTTGTGGTGGGGGGAGAAATTTGAAATACTTTTTGGACTTGATCGCTTCATTTTTAATCAATGCTTTCCACCGGGTGACCGGGACACGAAGATATACCCGAAGACGCTCAATGCAAAGATGGCTCTCTATTAGTTTGTAAGTAAGCAAGCAAGTAAGCAAGTAGGCAAGTATATTCTATAGATGATAAAATTGCAATAGATTCAATAGAATTTCATCGCTTATAATATTTCACGCTTTAATTCTTTAATATACAATTTGTGGGGAAAATTTTTTTCGCCTTTTCGCGGTGTACGCACTTGCGTAAGTGCGTACGCCTAACGGCGCCCCTGTCTGACATTGCCAGTCCAAAGCCTGGATAAAGGAGGAGGGTGATACCCCTCGTCGTCTTTGAAATATCAGTGTCGTTAAACAGCAACAAGCCACATACACGTTACACACATACATCCACACTGACAAAAATGTGTATACGACGTCATACGAACGTAAGGACTGCATGCCAAACTAAAGTATGCGAATATTAACTGCAGGTAAGCATATTATACAGCGTACAATAGACTAACATATTTACATTGCGCCTTTTGTTAAACGTATCCGGTCAAAACTAGAGTTGGTCTCTTCTCGAAGTTAGTTGAAACCTACATCCGGGTTGCCGACATAGAACGAGTCACGCTTTGCTATATATGTTCGTTTTGGATTTTCCCGCTATAGGAACTTCAACATAAAACCATTTGAAGCTCTTCACAACTCAGGTCTATGCGCTCTTGGTAGGCTACTACATAATAATAATAATGCTGTATACACACAGGCTTACCTTCTCGTAGGCTACAGGTGAAAATGTGCCTGTATATAATCATAGGCTTTTCAAAAGGCTATTCAATACGACTCTCGAGCTATATACTTACGGCCGTGTGAAAGGAAACAAGCAGATGTTTGAAGTTGGCCTTAGAGTTAAAACGAACACTATAATAATATTTCAACGTCGCTGCCCTGACGCATTGAGATTTCTTACAACGCTTTGACTTGAATCGAGTTTCGATAGTTGTCAGTGGATCAGGATTATATGGCGTTAGAGAATGACTAGATTGGATTAGATTAAGTTGGAGAGTCTCTGCTGTAGCCTATAACAACTAACAAAGTTGTTATCAATCGCGATAGACGATTTCGTTGTTTGTTTGTGCGAGAACGGAATAAGAACAACTGTTTAAGATCGTTGTTCTCATTGCTCAAGTCAAAGGGAGGGATATTTTGAGAGACTCGGAAAACGTAGGCCTACACGACATTACAAGAGTACGTATATAAGCTATAACAGTACAATCAGACTCTAAGTATGTCTTCTTGTCACTGTATCTGTCTCTGTCTGCTTCTGTCTGTCTATCTGTGCATGGGGTCCCTCATGGGCTCCGTGCTCGGTCCGCTGCCTTTTCTACTCTACACCGCTGACGTGGGAGAGCTTGCACGAGTCTCTGCCTGTCATCACACTTCTATGTCGATGACACGCATGCAGCTCTACACCTCAGGACCTCCAGGTTGTATACCATGCTTTGGCAGCGAATGGAGCTCGGTATTGAGCGAATTGCAGAATGGATGAGATCGAACAGACTGCAGCTCAACCCTGAGAAGACAGACTTTCTGGGGTGCGCAACCAGCAGACGTTACCTTCATCTTGACACCGGTGCGCTCAGCGTCTGCGGGGCTTCGATCACGCCTTCAACCTCGGTGCGTGATCTGGGCGTTGTGCTGGAGTCTGACTTGTCCATGAGGCGCCATGCTGCTTTGACGGTTAGCAGCTATTTTCGCCAGCTCCGTCTCATCATGAGCTGTATCAAGTCCTTGCCTTTCAAAGCCGCTAGAACAGCCGTTGCTGCTTAATTTCGTCATCTCTCAGGTGGACCACTGGACAGCTGTAACAGCTTTCTGGCCGGTGCGCCTTCATGTCTTTTGGACGGATTTCAGTCGGTGCTTAATGCCGCGGCAAAGCTCATTTGTAATAGGAGAAAATACAATCACGTTACACCACTCCTGCGCGATGTCTTGCATTTGCTGCTTGTCCCGTTCCGAATTGAGTTTAAGCTCAGTTTGCCGGTATACAAATCTCTTTATGGGACAGCGCCTGAATACATCCGTGACTACTGTTCCGAGACCCATTCCTCTGCTTTAGGGCTGCGACTTCGGTCGCTTGGGAAGACCGACCTTCGTGTACGGAAGATGAAGACACGTTTCGGCGACCGCGCATTCTCGGTAGCTGGTCCCAGGTGCTGGAACAATCTACCACCGGACATTAGATTGGCCGCCTCAGTAGACTCTTTTAAATCAAAGCTTAAAACTTGTCTGTTTGCTAAGGCTTATCCCGCAGTTAGCCGTTTGTGAGGCGCCCTTGTAGCGGTATGGCCGCGTTACGGCGCCATATAAATTGTCGTTATTATTATTATTATTATTATTATGGATGTGTGTGGAAGGTGTGACAGGGCGAAAGTGTCGGGCACTTTATTATTATTATTATTATTATTATTATTATTATTATTATTATTATTATTATTATTATTATTATTATTATTATTATTATTATTATTGTTATTATTGTTATTGTTATTATTATTATTATTATTATTATTATTATTATTATTATTATTATTATTATTATTATTATTATTACTATTATTATTATTATTATTATTATTATATATTTCTCTCTGTCTGTCTCTTTGTCTCTGCCTCTGTTTCTCTACCTAATCCCAGCTCTGTCTCTGTGTCTGTCTCACTCTCATGTCAATTTTGTGAAACTATTTTCTTATAAAATACTTTCATGAGAAAATTTAAATTTCAGTTCTGCAGTCAGCATAATTATTCTGTATGTAACACATCGCTAAAGAAATTTGGAAGTTTAAGAGAGTATGATCAAGTGCTTAGTCACATGACCTAACAGGCTAACACCCAGTCTGAGAATTTTGGAAAAATAACTGGAGGGTTGGACCATTATCCACCTTGAATTGGGGTATGAAAAACAGACTTTATTATGGGGCCGTAAGAAAGACTGGGGGTTGAAATCCCCGGCATTTCTCATCCTGCTAGCACCAAGTTATAGCAGACAAGACAGTGACTGTTTTTTCCAGCCATAAATAGCTGACAAAATTAAACATTAGCATGACATAATTATCACAACAATATGTTCATATAATAATAAGGTCTGTCAATATAGAACGCACGCACACACACACACACACACACACACATACACACACACACACTGACGCGCGTACATACACACACATATATATATATATATATATATATATTCTTTATGCTTAACGTGGACGTGGTTGTAATCGGATGTGCTTCAGTGAAGTGTGACGGATGCCGCCGAAACAGGACAAACGTCAAGTACAAGTGTACGCAGTGTGAAGACTTCGTCCTTTGCGTTCACTGTCAACGCGGGGGAATTCACAACCATCATACAATCGTCGAAGCCACCAGTGTCCGAGCTATAAGCTTAGATCTTCCTCTCTTCGCATTAGATGCAGCTGTCAATCCAGCTGCCACTCAAGCGATGTCACCACCTCACGGTTGGTCATCTAAGCTCAACTCAACGTATACGACATAGTTTTGTAAACATACATAAGTAACGGCAATCGCAGAATTTACATAGCGTTACTATATCACAAACTCATAATGATCGAACAGTTTGGTCATAAGAGCTGGCGGGAAATAGCCTGAGAAGCTCATGTCGTCATTTTAAGTTTTCATCTCTTTTTCCGTTTCTATTTCAAGTCAAGTCAATTTATTTTTTATTGAGCCAAGAAGCACACAAGATATATCATCACATCAAAATAAACATGAACGCTCTTGGTATACCAAAAGGGAACCCAGAAGGGACTGCAGAGTCCCGCTGGTTAGGGCCACCTATGCACATTTTGCATTCTTGTAGGTCTATGTATCCAATCCATATAGATTTATTTGCTGCCTGTACTTATTTTCCTTAATTTACTTGCGTCTGATATCCGTTACGCAATTCCCTACTTTCAAGGATTCCGCGTATACAGTTCGCTATTTTTTAAAAACATTTTTACTTATAGTTCCTTCTAATAAAGTTGCATTATTTGCTTGCACATTAAAATTAAATTGCGTAAACATGGTTTTTAATTTTAAAGCTGTAGTACAAGACGTAAAAACTCCATTTCTTCGTTTTTCCTTTCTCTCATTTTTTAAATTTATCTTTATTTTTTGTTGAAAAACGACTTTACTCCGATATTTTTATATTATTTTTAAATTTCGTTTTAAACATAATTATGGTCTGTAGGTACCGATGTAAGTCCTCATCATCAGCCACCCGAACCGAGAGAAAGGCAGGGTTCACTCGGTGACGTAAAGATACCAAAATGGCCACGTCGTCCGTCGACAGCCAGCCTCCCCTATGAAATCGAGTGCCAGTCAAAACCCTATCTCCCCTACGGCATCGTCCCAGTGGCTCCACCTATCGTCCAATCTTCGACGAATCCTTCTTTCGTCATCACCCAACCGAGTACGAAACAATTGCTGCCTTCATTATCTTTTAGTTTTATTCGTAGTTAATGGACCTATTTTTAGTTACAGCATGCTCAGTCATACCTGGCAGCACGTCGAACTTTTCGATCTTCGGCAAGGGCATGGGCGGAGTTTATCAGGGGCTAGGGGAGCTAATCCCCCCCCCCCCAAGAAGGCCCAGATTCAGCTTTTTTACCATGTAAATTATATCTGTTTCCGGGCTTAGCCCCCCTAAGAAGGCATTAGCCCCTCCAAGAACGGAAACCAAACTCCGCCCATGGGCAAGGGGTAGAATCTATCATACAGCGCCGAGACTTTTGTGGGTCCCTCCATCTGGAATAGGTTGCAGGGCCGGATTTACATGTAAGCCAACTAAGCAACTGCTTAGGGCCTCCGGAATCTGGGGGGGCCTCCAAAAGTGAGCTTTAAAAATTCAGTGGATTATAAATTGTAACTTTAATTTTAATATTGACAATTTGTACAGGATAGAAAATATAAATAACACGAGACATTCAATTTTGATTCAATTATTACAATTTTAGGCCTATATATGCCTAGTTTTAGTTAATTGGATGTTAGCCATGTGGCCCCCTAATGTCCTTCAACTTATAAAAAGTGTCCCTCGTGTCCTGCAACTTAGAAAAAGTGGCCCTGAAGCAGGGCCGGATTAAGGCATGTTCAACATGTTCGGCCGAACAGGGCCCCCACACTTTAGGGGGGCCCCACACATTCGAAAAAGACTGTTTTTGAGAAAATATTGGTATATTCTGATGAAATTTCGGCCAAACGACAAAGGTCGTAGATATTTCGATTGATTGACAGCACATTTATATCAAGTCAACCAAACTGCTAAAAAGTCATCAGCTGATTTGGAAATCAGTATATTCTGAGGAAAATTTTCGACCAAACGACTTAAAAATGTCGTCAGATTTTTCGATTGAAAATTCAAAATTTTTTCGAACAGGGCCCCACATTTCTTAATCCGGCCCTGCCCTGAAGTCAAAAAAGGTTGGGAACCACAGCGCTAGAGACTAACAGATCAAACATGGATTCTTGGCGCAATATGCCTTAGGAATATACCCGGTACTTAAATCTAGCAATTATATGCATTTTGTCTGTTTCTATCCTTAAGTGGGCCTCATAATTGAAATTGCTTAGGGCCTCACTCTGCTCAAATCCGGCCCTGATAGGTTGAATAGCCTCTCATTAGCCTTGCGATTTACGCCTATGGGTAAATTCGCCTGCTTTATTCAAGTCGCTGAAATCTTACTTTTGTAGCTGGGAGCGACTCTGAGTATACGTACATGTATCTTGAAGACGTGCTATGTAAATTCTCGCAATAATCGATGAATGTATCAATATATCAATAGGGTTAAGCAAAATTGACTAGATCTATAGATGCAGTGGTTTCCTGCATAAAAAAGGCGTCAAACGATATATTGCTTAGAGCTTCGAAAGGTTTTCAGTAACGTAAATATAATAATTATGCTTAAATAGATATACAAGTAAATAAATGGATACTGTTCATGCAGATTCGCAGCCTGTAAAGCTACGTGGTGTGCCTGAAGCAGAAAAAGAACTATGGACATTGGAACCAGTAAAAACACCAGAACTGACACTTGATCCTCTTCCACCAGTCCCGCCCCCTAGGACGTCAGTTGCAAGAACGGCTGTCCAAAGTTACCTGCCAGTCGTCGATTCAGGTGAGTTTATGTCAAAGCTCAGAAAGTTTTCATAAATTTTAATTATATTTCTGTGTCTTTATGTACCTATATGTATGTATGTACATGTATGTATAATTGTATATGGCATGTATGTATGTTTGTTTGTGTGTGTACACAGTACATACGTACGTACGTACGTATGTATGCGAATGGTGGGCAAATGCTTAGGCCGAGTAGACATACTATTTCAAGTTGCTTATCAGCTCTACAGTCTGTCTTTTCGTCTGATTTTCTTGATGTCTGTTCTTTATACGACATGCTATTGAGAGCGGCATCGATTGATACCTTCTGCATTAAATAACATCGCAATAGAATAATTATGCTAATTACAACATAATTACAACAATGTTCTCTTGCAACGTCGTTATGATTGGCCTCTATTCAGCGGTTGCCTGTCGAATGTCACGAATCTTGGCTTCAAGCGAGGCCAGAAAGTCATCCGCCAAGGTTCTTTTATCTTGCAGTGTGACCATTCTTTCTCGGGACGCCCAGGGCGATGACGTAATGTGTGTATGCGAATAATGGGCATAATGTTCAGGATAAGTATTAAGTACCCTGGTATACATAATATACTATTCTCTGACCACCTATACAGTCTGCCTCTCTGTTTTCTTTATTTTTTTTTTGATATTGACCTCACTTAGTCCTGACTATAATACACGACATGCTTTGAGAGCGGCATCGATTGATTCCTTCTGCATTAAATAACATCGCAATAGAATATGCTAATTACAATATAATTACAACAATGTTCTCTTGCAGCGTCGTTATGATTGGCCTATGTTCTTCTTTAGAACACGATCCCTATACAGTGAAATGGGTTCCTGCAAAGTCAAACATCGCCTACAGAAGAACTGAATTGTCCGACACTGATCCTGATTTCCAGGCTGTCATGCAGAACGTCGGTCAGATGGGAGGAAAGAACTTTACGAAGAAGGTCATCAAGGTAGGTCACAAGACCTTGCGGATCCTTTGAAAAGTGCTGTGAGGTGCAGTGGTTAGCTTGCTTGACTGTCTATCGAGCGGTCCTGGGTTCAAATCCCTGCTCTAGTGTGCGGCAGGAAAGAGGTTCGAAATTTCTACTCCGGCTGAGTCAAAGTCAGCTACAATGAGCACACTGGTAGTATATGCTGTAGCTAACTATTTAAAATCACATTGTTCCCTATATAGAGTGCAATTGGATAAATTTTCCTCTGCTCATCTTTCTACGAAAGAGTGACACTGCAGCTTGTGACCTTGCTCCTTTTAGTGTCATCTCTCCCTGTCATGTCGAGGCGAATTTCATATTGCCTGTATTTCATTTGACTTGATTTTTGTTTTGCTTGTTAAATAAATGCTTATAGTTAATAGGTTCTTGAAAATACCCGCTAAACTCGGATTACCTTCCTCAGCTTTTCCAATTGAGCTCATCCAGAATAAACCTCTATTATCCTATACGTACCTGTATAGGGTTGTTTTACGTTACTTATGTTGCTAAATATCTTAATATCTAATTTACCTCCAGCAAAATGGCCTTATCCAGCGATATTATATATTACACTTAATCATAACATCGATGGATAAGGCCAATCAATAATTGAGAGAAATTGAGATATTATGATCTGCATTACTCTCCTCTCAGGCGTGAAGTGCGTATAAGTTGACTATAGCACAACCTGCCACATGAACTGTTTGACCATCTTCTTTAAAGCTTCTATTTGATCTTGATTTCGCATCGTGAGGTCAGCAGCGCCTTCGAGTTTGTCTTGAAGTTGCGCTATATAAATTCACAACAGCTATAGCATTACACTTTTTATGTCTTACGTGCTAGATATGTCGGATCGAGAACTTTCGGTTGTACAAGACGTACAAGAGTTGCCGAGAATATATGACGAATGTCAACGACCCAGGAACCGTCAACGAAAGGATCTTGTGGCATGGAACCAGCGTCGACGTCGTCGGTAACATCTATAGAGACGGCTTCAATAGAAGCTACTGCGGAAAGAACGGTAAGTTAAACAACAAACACAAACATTAGTAACCGCTTGTTGCTAGTCACTTCTATTGCGCCGAGTGTTTAGCGCACAAGGCGTCAACCGGTGGTGCAACAAAGACAGGAAGCAGTAAATCAGATCAACCAACAAGTACAGTTTGTTTAAGTGTATTAACGCATGCAGAGGTGTGCCAAGGTGTGTATAGGTGTGTGTGTGTGTGTGTGTGTGTGTATGCCTGTGTGTGTGTGTGCGCGTGTGTATGTGTGCGTCTATATCTGTAGACATCTCGTGGACTTTCTAAAACGTTTGACGAATGCATGATCATTTCGATTTGACCGTTACTTGGTTTCCAATGACCACGGCCGTGGGTGGAACAGAGCTCAAATGCTCGAGTCCAGCGACTTTTAGGGCTCGAGCTTAGGTTAATTTATTTTTTTATACAAAGTTTATTATTTGTGCCTTTTTTAATGCAACATCACAGAGAATTAGCTACAGGCTGTCTAAACTTGAATTAGCAATTGAATAAGATCATATAATTATACGGAAATATGAAAACGTATATATAGGCCACACCTGTACTTCTATTATTTCACGTTGTCTCTAGAATGTTTTCTTACAAGACCTTACGATACTTTAGGGGCACGTGACTGCTCTGTCCATGAGGCCCGGAATTTCTCTCGTCAGTCCTGCCAATGACCTAATCTAATCTAATCTAATCTAATCTAATCTAATCTAATCTTGTCTGGTCTGGTCTGGCTGATCCGATCATTTATTATAATACATGTAATTTTCAAATATTCTGAATCGCTGTACGTAGACGAAATCTTTGATAACCAGATGCAAACGTTTCCTGTTGCAGCAACTGCATTCGGTAACGGAGTCTACTTCGCGACATCCTTCGACTACTCCGCCTCACCGAACTACTCTCCACCGGATACCAAGGGACAGAAGTACATCTTCCAATGCCTGGTCCTCACTGGACATTTCACCAAAGGAAAGCAGGACTTGAAGGAACCGCCGATGAGAACACCTGAGTTTCGATTCGACTCCGTTGTAGACGATATGTCGGCACCAGCAATGTTCGTCGTTTTCAAGGACATGCAGGTCTATCCGGAATATGTCATCACTCTGAAACTGTAGCGCCTCATTTCTCGTGTCTATGCATTTGACTGTATACGTATACAGTTTGTAATAATAAAAAATATTATTGACTTAAAAGATTCAGGTAAAACATTTCTGTATATGACAGTGACGATGAAACTTGGGATGTAAAGTTTGTAAACCAATTAAAAGTAGGCTACAAAGCCTACAATGTTGACGATCATAATGAGGTTGATGGCCTTACAGCGACTGTGCCAAGGTCTTGAAACGTGTCAATTACTTGGGTGCCAACCCAGGCAAGTTCTTTCTAACCATTAAAGCGAGCGGATCCGCTAAACTCATTGCATCAAATTCTATAACTTCCGTTATATGTGGCCCGCTATACGGGAAGGCGTACATATCAGGTCCCTGGCTTTCGAGCTGGAAGAGTCCGATTGGTCTGGCCTGGTAGGATCCTTATTTTCTCCGCTTTATACGGTCGTCTGCTTTAGTGCAATAACGGAAGTGTTTATTAATTGCATTAGACCGAACTCATCCTTGAACTGTCTCATTTCACTTTGTACAGCAAGGGTGTCACCGCCTGGAAAATCCGTCTTTATCCCCCCACCTCGACAGAGTGACTATTCACCTCACCTCGCAGGCGTTGCCTGCCCCAAACTTGCCAGAGTGTGTGCCCATAAAACACACTCTGAAGTGGTTACCATCATGACTGCCCTGGTCATGACCTACTTAAAGTGTGAGACAATGTAAAACGAAAATGAAAAAAGTAAATAATGAACATTTTACAAATTATACAGATGCCTGAAGCGGATACATTTCAGGGCAACCAGCACCTAAGGCCCGTGGCTCTGAAAACGAAGGAACTCTATAGAAATGGATAAATAAATCATCATCACCATCATCACCGCAATAGTTGCTTATGTCTGACAACGCATTGTTGCCTGAGTAGAGAGCTCGAAGGGGCGCCATTGCAAATGCGAGGGAAAAATATAATTTTATACTGACGATCGTAGCACGACACGCCATGCTCAGGCAATCATAATTACATAGTTCGAAATTGGTTGTCATAGGTCAGATCCTTATAAAAATCAGCGGTAGCAGTCCTATGTAATTCTCTTATCTACATTGTTAGTGTACGTACGTTTACTATGCCTGTACCAATTATAGGCCCTAGTCCATTTGCGCGGTTGGCAGTTTCACTTTGCCATTATCTGCGCAACAATGAATTAGTTACCCGGTATACCAGAATAAGATTTATCTGCAGAATTTATCTGTGGCCTACTTGCGTTTTCAAATGCAACGATGGAGGTTCATCAAGTTGTAACATGCCAAGAGTGCAGAGGTTACGCTGTAGGAGAGCGTTACCGGTGCACACTGCACAGCCTGCACTGAATGTAAGAACGAGTACTGTCACCCGCATGATCCGCATCATACACTGCGAAAGATAGCCTACACCCACCGAGTCGTGATCGGAGATAGGCAGCCTAACCTGTGAGTATTGGTGAACCAATACAAAACTAGTTTTCTATAGCCATCGCATGCCTTCGACGTTGCAATAGTTGTTCAATTCATTGATCGGGTCATACATGTATCTTGCCCCGTTTGAATGGACGTCAATGGTCCACATACGGTAAACTGCCCGACGAAGAATCTGGATAATTTGTGAGTACCTATGGGAAACTAAGGATTCCACCATCTGACCGAATTCATCCGAATCCCGGTCCACGCTCCGACAAGACCTGGAGCAGTAGCATACGCAAAAGAAAGAAGACCCCAAGTCGAATTTTGTGGAGAGAAGTCTCTTGAAGTTGTCTTTTTCACAAGTCGACATAAACCGACTTAATACACAAGGAAATCTAATTTTTCACTGCAAACCAATTATCGTGAGACCATTACATCGTTTAAGTCTTTGTAGTATGCTTACGAAAATGAATGAGGGATAGGCCTTGGTCTATACCAGTTCTAACTTCGACGGCCGGTCTACCGCGTATGAAAGGTGCGAAATAATTTTGTGTTATCGAAGTCGGCTTCAATAATAATCAGTGATACCGCTCCAAAATTTAAGAAAAGCCAAAATTGGGTCTTTAAAAAAGCCAAGAAAAGCCAATTTGATAATTATGGACTGTCACCTATATTATTTCAACAGTCCTGCTATTTTATCCGATAAATTGTAATATTTATGAAACTATGTAACATTAATCCTGAAATTAATGTATGCTAAATTGTTAATAATTGATTCCGTTCGCTGATTTTCTAGCATACTAACAACATTTTGGAACATAGGCTATTAGGCCTAGTGCGCTAGTTTTGAGAAAACTCAATTGAGTCATAAATGTCATCTTCACTTTAGTTATTGTTTTCTTGAGTTCAAAAATTTTCGTATCCTTTTGTGTGATCTTGTGAGCCATTAAAGCTCACTTGTTTGTATAACTAAGATTAATGTCATATACCTTGCATCGTATGATATATTCTAATATCTGTCGTTGGGTCAGACTCGATCCATTGCTTCAAATCTAAATCATGCAAACATTCATCATTGAATGGCTGATCATTACCAACTGTTGGTCTTATATTAGTTCTCTTACTGAGTTACTGTCACCAGATGCCGAGGTGCTCTAGAACTTGAAGAAAAACATCATTTTGCATTGCTGACTCATGTTGCGTTTCATGACGATTTAAAAATCCATTTACCAAAACTAAAGATATTGAATGTGCAACTAATTGTTATTACGCCTATCGGTGATCAACTTATCATTTATCTTTATCAAGTTATTTGCAATTTTGCGCGGAATTGCGCCAAATTGCACGTGACGTCACCAATAACTAATATGCAGAGAGCAAACAGTTCAGAGAATAATAGGATGGTGTTATGCACAGGTGGACCAACCACCAAATTCATTATTGTCCAGAAAAACGATTATTTTTAAATTACTCCTTCAATTCGAGGGGGAAAATCTTGAATTAAATCATGTAAGCGTACAAATATACTATTGATGTATGGGTAATATAGTTTTCAATAATTTGTTAGAGATTTTGAAAATAAAAAGGAATTTATTGGTTGGTCCATTTGTGTCCTGAGAATCTGCGGTATAATTTGTGGGTTGGTCCATTTGAATCCCAAAGAAATTGTAAGTAATTGTCTCATTCTGATGTTGCTAAATGGATCCATTGACTAGTAATAGCACTGGTGGTGGTAGTATCCTAGTGGTGGTGGTGGTGGTGGTGGTGGTGGTGGTAGTGGTAGTAGTAGTAATAATAGCAGGATTGTTGTAGTAGTGACAATAGCAGTGCTGGTGATTGACATTATTGAGCACTTAATCAAGTAAAACATTCGTCAACCAGCAAGTCCTTAGTCCATCTGAACATTCTTCTAGCTCCATCTCCGTTGCCTGTTTACTTAGTTGGTCCAGCTGCGTCCGTCTACGATATGCCTGCGCAAATGGACCAAGTCACGTCTATCTATGGTTAAATGTGGCTTTGGCGTGGCTTGGTCCAATCGTGCATAACAGAGTCCGAAGGTTGGTCCAAAAGTGCTTAGCTATTTATTAAACAATCTGATTGGCTAGAAGGTTGGTTTCAGTGTCAAAACGTGCGGAAAATTATTCTTGATTTTATAGACAAATAAAATAAAAATTGAAATTTTGGTGGTTGGTCCACCTGTGCATAACACCATACTGTTTAATAAGTCGGATATTATACTAGTCAGTAGATGGAGCCATACGTTATATTATTGCTAAGATTATTGATATTTAGTGGATTAACCTGTTGCTAAGATTATTGTTATTTAGTGGAATATTGCCAATATTATTGTCATTTAGGGGGTTGCAAAAAAAGCTAAGTAAAAAAGCCAAGGTCCTTTGAAAAAAGCCAATATCCCAAGATACGATTGAAAAGTCATGAACTTAGGAAAAGCCAAGGAGCGGCAACACTGATAATAATCCTTATATATAACACGTCATTCAATTCATTCATATCAAGAATTTATGTAGCGCCCCTTCAAGAAATCCACGCAGATGCGCTCCCAGTTCAACCACGGTGAAACAGAAAAGTTTAAAGGAGCTTGTAGAACACGGACGAGTTAACTCTAGATAGCAGGTGTATCTGCAACGGGAGACTATTCCAGACCTACGTGTACAATTGAGAAAGCATTATGTTGACAGGTTGAAGTTTCAACATGTGGGACCAAAAGCTTACCGCTAGAGGCAGAGCGAAGGGCTCTGCGAGTCAGGACAACGGATATTGGACAGCAGAGCTAGCAGAGATAAGCAGGGCTTTTTTAACGTGCAGTTGTACACAAAATGTACAGTTCCAAATGGATTTGAGCAGTTGTATTATTGTATAAGCACTTCTGTACAGTTTAAACGATAGCAGGAAAAAGCTCATTGTCCTCCTATTCGAATTAATTTACCACGGAGGATGGGAAAGGAAAGAAGGAGTTGTGCAGTCCTACAAATTCCTTAAAAACGACCCTGGAGATAAGTCGGGGCACAGCCAAGGAGACAACGCCAAACCAGTGAAGCAATTCTGTATTCGATGTGCTGTGATATAGGGAGCCAGTGTAGAGTATCACGCATGTAGGATGAAACATAGGCATATTTAGAGATTCGAACAATTAGCCGGGCTGCAGACCGAAGAACACGGTCAAGTCGAGATATCAAGAGCAGAGGTAAGCCAACCAGAATAGAACAGTAGTCCAAGCGGCTGGTGATAAAAACATGAACAAGGGTAGCAGCAGAATCCTCTGATAGAGATGACCCGTACCTGTAGCTGACGAATTTGGCAGTAACAGCCTCGAGTCAGCTGATTGACATGACATTGTTTTGAGAAACTAAGTTCTTCATCAAGCATAACACCCAAGACTCGGACCGAATCAAAAAAGGTAACATTGGGAAATGCTTTAGCCACGGAACAACGATCAGCACTGTCTTGCCAGCCATCTACGACCTCCCAGCCAGATGAATTGAGTTTTGGAAGCATTAAGTAGGAGGCGGTTAGATGCTAACCAGCTAGCTAGCTTATCCATAGCATGACACATTTGCTGAACCACTGCCAGACTATTGTCAGGATGGCAGTGGTGTTTCAGATTTATTTACTAAACAACAATAATAATAATGACTAGTCTGAATAATCATTGACAACGGACAAGAAAGAAAACTTATGTAGCCTATATATATAGTTAGGCCAATGGAGGCCTGATTTGAAGGAGTCTATACTGAGTCAGCCGTTCGCAAGGCAAGAGGAACTAAGACTGTTCCAGCTTCTGGGGCCAGCCACAGAGAAAGCGATGTCACCGAAGCGGGTTATCATCAGTTTTAGCACCGGTGAATATAAGCCGCAGTCTCCCTGACGTGGTTTGTGCGGGCCCTGGGGAATTTTTCCAGATTTGCATTAGGCCTACATTACATTAATTCTCTTTCGCGTACGCGAAGATTGTTGTCGTTGATGCTGTTGATGTGTTGTTGATGATGATGACGACGACGACGACGATGGCGATGACGGTGAGAATAATGATGATGATGATGATGATGATGATGATGATGATGATGATGATGATGATGATGATGATGATGATGATGATGATGATGATGATGATGGTACCGCCGCCGCTGCGCCGCGGCGGTACCATAGAAAAAAATGACTTGGATACGAAGAACTCTTTGGTAGGCTACGTTAGTTTCTATAAATAAACGTAGTTAATGGCATAGGCATATATCTATGACAGAAGTGTGTTGTTAACAGTACTGTAGTTTACGTTTCGAACGGCTATAGACAAGAAATTAACAAACTGACGATCAACTCAGACATTTGTTTGCGTTCAGAATGGGTAAGTTGCTAGTGGTTAACGTTAATTTTGCTCCTCTTAAGTATTCCTTTGCGTAATCGTGACTGATTTGCAGATCAACGTCGTCGATTTTGGTGACTATATATATACCTCTGCCCCAGTGTTATTAGGCCTAGTCTTTGTTAAGAAAATAAGTTTTATTTCAATTTTTATTTAGTTCTTCACCAATAATTCAGTTTTAGTTTCATATTTGAAAATCAGTTTAGTTTTAGTTTAGTTTTTATCCATAAAATCATTTGTGTTTTCGTTTTCGTTTTTGTAAACTATTGCATAGTCTTTTTGGCTTCGCTTACGAAATTAACAGTTGAGTGACGTTCAACAGGTTTGGTCAACAAGTGTGGTGAATGAGGAGAGATCAAAGCAACTGGAAAGGATGGGGGGGGTGTTAAATAAACAGGAATAAGAAACTGACCATAAAATGGACCTAGTCGTAGACGTAGACCTCGGTATAACATCCAACTGTTTATTGCCATATACAACAGAGGGTCTACTACATGCAACAAATATGTGTCAAGTTGGTACTCTCACAGCACTTAAGAAGCCAGCAGAGATTGACTATTAAGCACTTCAAGTGGCTCTGGAATGCTTACATGTTCATAGATTACATGTTCACAGATTACATCTTCACAGATTACATCTTCACAGATTACATGTTCATCTTCACAGATAACATGTTCTTTTATTAGCACATACACAAGCTCAACACAGAGTGATACAGTCAAAGGCAAAAAACAAGGAAGAACTGCACACACCCTCAAATAGAAATCACTGGCAGTTTTGCAACTCAATGTCGTTGGTTTGTCTGCAGATAAGAGCTGTGGGGAAATCCAGACAATGTCACGCATCGCAAATGACTGCAAACAACTCTCCGGTTTGTTTAACCGCCTTGCCTGTGGCTGGCGAGGCTGCTGTTCAGTGGTTGGACGGCTCTGCAAAAGCTAAATAAATAAATTTTCACTTGCAATTGTATAAATCTATATAACGCCCCTTCAAGGTTACTACTGACAGGAGCGCTTCCAACCCAAACTCAGCTGTAAAAGGCTCTTCAGGCGTTTAAGGCTGCAATTTTTATCTGCATATTTTTTATCTGTTTATTAATGTAATGCAGGGTTTGATCTAGACGTCTCTGGTGGGGGAAATTCCCCCCCCCCAGGATTGACATTTCCCCCAGAAAATTTTGACAAAATGATATTGTTTTTTTAACTGTTAAGTCTGTTTTCATCATTGCTTTACATGAAGTGTTATAATATACCGTGATATTATTTACTATTATATGATTATAATGACATTATTTACTAATATAATATATGATACTATCATGTTGAAATGAGTATAACTTACTATATATTTGCATAAACACTATTTTTGCCTAACTAAAAACAGAGATAACACCCCTCCAGAAAAATTTGGCAAAATGATAATAGTTGTTAGCTGCTGCTTACATCATCGCATTACATTAACTGTTATAATATAATATACCGTAATATTATTTACTATTATATGGCTATAGTAATTATTTACTATTATAATATATGACACAATCCTGCTAAAATGAGTGTTAAGATGACACCCTAAAATGCTGCCGTTGCAATTCAAAAAGTTTCCGATGAGGCTCTGAACAAATACAGGTATTTTGTTAAGATGACACCTTAAAATGCTGCCATTGCAATGTGAAAATTCAAAAAGTTTCTGGTGAGGCTCTGAACAAGTACAGAAGATGACACCTTAAAATGCTTCTATTGAAATGTGGAAATTCAAAAGTTTCTGATGAGGCTCTCAAAAAGTACAGGTATTTTGTTAAGATGACACCTTAAAATCCTGCCATTGCAATGTGGAAATTCAAAAGTTTCTGATGAGGCTCTCAAAAAGTACAGGTATTTTGTTAAGATGACACATTAAAATGCTGCCATTGCAATGTGGAAATTCAAAAAGTTTTTGATGAGGCTATGAACAAGTACAGGTATTTGGTTAAGATGTCACCTTAAAATGCTGCTATTGAAATGTGGAAATTCAAAAAGTTTCTGATGAGGCTCTCAAAAAGTACACGTATTTTGTTCAGATGACACCTTAAAATGCTGCCATTGCAATGTGGAAATTCAAAAAGTTTCTGATGAGACTCTGAACAAGCACAGGTATTTTGTTAAGATGACACCTAATATGCTGTCATTGCAATGTGGAAATTCAAAAAGTTTCTGATGAGGAGGGGCACAACCCCTCCCCATACTCCTCCTCTCCCGGTCTCGGCGCTACGCGCCTCACGAGCGTCCGAAGGACGCTCAATTGTCTCCCCCCCCCAGAAACCTGAATCCACCCAGAGGAGGGGGACTAGATTAAACACTGAATGTAATGTCTATCTGTTTTTTATCTGCTTTAACCCTTTAATGCCGGAGGTATAGGATTTTCCATACCATTTACTACCTTCTCGGCATTAAAGGGTTAATGTAATTATTATTTATTACATTGATTGCATGCGTACTGCTTTATATATTTGTGGACTTTTGTTTTTCTTGGTTCTTGATTGGTTGCCAAATAAATTATTTGATTTGATGGGATACTGTCTTCTGGTTGTAGGTGATGCAGTAGTGGAGTTTGACTACACCGCGCAAGAGGGGGATGAGCTATCGCTGAAAGTGGGCGATGTCATCACAAACGTTGTCAGGGTTTCAGAAGGATGGAGCGAAGGAATCGTGAATGGACGGAAAGGAATGTTTCCAGATAACTTCGTTAAAGTAATTATGGTTTATCAATATTTTTTATATTTTTTTATTTCTCGCATTTGCTACAGCCCCTACTCAAGCTCACTACTCAGAGGCGCTCACGACTACAGCGCGGACACTGCGTTGGAGTTTCACGGTCATACATCGACTCACATGTCAGACATCAATTGAGACTGGGCTTGACTCCTGGACATGAACTCTCTCTGCGACTCAGCGCTGTCATGTATACAGTCCTCTTATCTATACCCTTATGGAGCTGCAGGGGGCGGGGGGCTGAGGTCCAGACCGGTCTGAGGTTCGGACCGGTCTGGAGGAGGAAAGAAGACTAGAGGTCCAAGCTGGCGGGAGAAGGGGCTGGAGGTCCGAGGAGGCGGGAGGAGAAAGGGGCTGCAGGGTTCGCGCGGGAGAAGGGGGGACTGAGGTCCGGGTTTGTCTGAGTACGGGCTGGCGGGTGAAGGATGCTGAGTCCGGGCTGGCGGAGGAAGAGTGCTGCGTCCGAGCTGGCGGAGGAAGGGTACTGATCCTGGGCTGGCGGGGAAGGGTGCTAAGGTCCGGACCTGTCTGAGAACGGGCTGGCGGGGAAAGGACTCTGAGTTCGGGCTGGCTGAAGAAAAGTTCTGAGCCCGGGCTGGCCAAGGAAGGGGACTGAGGTTCGTACCTGTCTGAGTACGGGCTGGCGGGGGAAGGATGTTGAGTCCGTACTGGCGGAGAAAAGGACTGAGGTTCAGACCTGTCTGAGTACGGACTGACGGAGAAAGGGTGCTGAGTCCGGGCTGGTGAAGGAAAGGTGCTGAGTCCGGGTTGGTGGAGAAAGGGTGCTGAGGTTCGGACTTGTCTGAATACGGGCTGACGGGGGAAGGGTGCTGAGTCCGGGCTGGCCAATGAAGGAGGCTGAGGTTCGAACCTGTCTGAGTCCGGGCTGGCGGACGAAGGATGCTGAGTCCGGGCTGGCGGGGGAATGGTGCTGAGTCCGGGCTGGTGGAGGAAGGGTGCTGACGTTCGGACCTGTCTGAGTACGGGCTCGCGGACGAAGGGTGCTGAGTCCGCCTTGCGGGGGAACGGTGCTGAGTACGGCTGGTGGGGAAGGTTGCTGAGTCCGGGCTGGCGGAGGAATGGGCTAAGATCCACAAGGACAGCAATTTTGAATTACGCTTTAGTATACAAAAAAGTCGATGATTATGCTAATAGAATGCACCGCAGACCGTGTTGAGCTTATGCGCACCATGTCCGGCTCGCCGGTCTTCTGAGGGGCTACGCTGATAGTCTTATTCAATTATGCATTGGGAAATGGGGTGTTCATTTAGCAACAGCAGTCAAGGTCGGAGACTTGGGGGCCAGAGGACGGTCCACGAAACCTCAAAGTTTGTGGTTCCCAAATATCTCTGAAATGTCATAGTAAATTTCTAGAGTGTTTTCTACTGTTTATCCATAATGAACAATTTTGTTAGGACGACCACAAAAAAATCTACCCTTGCAGTGTAGAATTCGATAACTTATACAACGTGGAGGGACATTATTGAACTCTTAAACCATTTCTTTCAGCAATGAAATAATTATGAGAAATTGTTTGACATGACAGCTTAAAATGCTACCATTAAAGTGTTGATATCCACATTTTTTAAAACAATAGCCTACAAGGGGACACGTTTGAAGTCATAAACCATGACTTTCAGCATTAAAATGATAAGCTATTAAATTTTAGTTAAAATGACAGCATAAATGCTACTATTGCAATGTGGAAATAAAGAAATTCACGACTTTAAATTCTTACGTTGGGTGACTGACTATTCATTGAAATTATACACCACGCTGCTGGGTAGGCCTATCTGCCACTTCAGTAACTGCACTATGATCGCTTCTCAACACATCCTGCAACTGTCTTACTGCAAAGATTACTTTTCGATTGTTGCAATATTTCAGGAAGTGAAAAAGGATGCTAAAGCAGCCATGCCAGCAATGAGACAGAATGCGGGAGTCGTCTCTGAAATTCGAAATAAATTCGAAATAATTACCGGTGGCGCACAACCCACGGGTTAGCTCAGCGTATATAGTTTATTAATCTAGGCCTGCTGTTACTTTACAAATGCAGTTAATGGTACACGTACGCAATTATAACCGATAACCGTGTAAAATAACAGAAATCACATTGATTCTTTTGCTTGCCTTTCCGCTTTTCCGTTTAAGATGGCAGCTCTCCTCCAAAAGTGTGTGTGTATGTATATGGATGTGTGTGTGGTGGAAATCTAGCCGTAATGTGATCTAATAACGACCACGGCGCCGGCCATTATCTGATGCTGATGCTCGTTTTCTAAATGCAGTCGCCAGAAACGACCTCCATGTTCTTCGTCCGCTTTTTCGACCGGTTGTTGATCGTCCCTATACCAATTGAGACAAAGCCTTCACAACTTTGTATTCACAACTTTATATTGCCATCCAAAGATGAGAAATGCTACATCTCACGCGTTTTATGTATAAAACCACTCTATGCTCATTAATGCTGACAAATTAGAAAGTGGGTTGTAATGTAATGTAATTAGTAATTTCTATAGCCCCTCTCACAGCCGTGGCCATTCAGTAGCGCCCCCAGTGCGATAAACCTACAGAAAAAAATAAGTCTTTAGAAGAGAGAGATGCAGATAGTGATCCAGAAAGCTCAGTCCCAAGCAGAGTGAATTAAGGGAAGAAAATTTCATAAGGAGGGCTCAATGATGGTAAATTAAGGATCCGCAATGGTGGTCCTAGCTCGTGGAACAAGCAAGTCAGCCCTGTCCAGAGAACGGAGAGGTAGCTGAGAAGATGCAGAAAGAGGAAAACGAATGAGATCACTGATATTTCAGTGCAAGACCTAGTTTGGATTTGAGTACCAGAGAAAGGACTTTACATAGCATGCGTGCAGAGAGAGGAAGCCAATGTAGTTGGTTGATCATAAGCGATGATATATGAGAGTACTTAGGAAGGCGAGCAATTAATCGAGCAGCAGCATTAAGGACAGATTGAATGGGAGATCTATACGAACCTTTGGAAGACCACTAAGATGGGAATTACAGTAATCAATTCTGGAACAGACAAATGCATGGACTATTATAATGGATGTCAGGGTTGAAAGGGAGACAGATCTGCGAATGGCCTTGAGACGACGGAATTGAAAGTAAGAGGAGCGTGTAAGGTTGGTCACATGTGTTGAGAATGTTAGGGAGCAGTCAAAAGTGACACCAGTCCTAGGTCACGCACAAAATTTAAATTGAGGAAAGGTCTCAGGTAGCAGCTCATATTTTTTGTTGCATTTTGAATTGTCATGATATTAATGATTTCTTTCTGCTGATTGCGAGGAAATATTGAAATAATGTTCAATATCTTTGTAGTTGCTAAGAAACCGGTGAAAAAGGCAAAGGTAACATATGCCTACGCACCCAAAGAGGACGATGAACTGGCACTTGAAATTGGAAACATCGTAGATATTCTTAAACAGGTTATAATTTCCGTTTTTAAATTGTTTTCTTTATCATCGATCAATCAGAAGTTATATGGCGCTTCTTCAAGATGCCTACTCAGAGGTGCTTCCGGTCGAGATCAAGCGAAAAAGTCTTCAACAGTTTGTGAAATTGAGAACAGTTTGGGAGGTGTCACAGAGACAAGGGAAGTCCATTACAGGTTGTTGGACCAACCACAGAGAACGAACGCCTCCGCATTGTCGCAGAGCGACTGAAAGGAACCATTAAGTCATCATGGATAGCAGAGCGCAGTGCGCAGCGGTTTATGCAAGTGGAAAGTGGAAGGCAAAGCCCATGCAGACGAGAGGGTGTCCAGCCTGATAAGCATCGCCACAGAAAAGGTGCAATCCATCATCATTAACGCTATTCATTATACCGTGGTATTTTTTAGCCTGTTATCTTTCGCAGCTGTGAATTCATTTCAAAAATTTATATAGCCCTCCTTCAAGAAATTCAATCAGGGGCGTTCCCAGTCAAACCACGGTGAAACAAAGAAGTTTTGAGGCGCCCGTAAAACACTGAAGAGTCAACCCTAGGTAACAGGCGCATCGCCATCGGGAGACTATTCCAGACAGATGGACCTACAACTGAGAAAGCATGACGTTGACAGGTTGATGTTCCAACACGCAGAACCAAAAGTGTCCCCTTCGCTCTGTGAGCCAGGACAACGCATATTGGACGGCAGAGTTTACAAAGATAGGTCGGGGCACAGCCAAGGAGACAACGCCAAACCAGTGAAGCAATTCTGTATTCGATGCGCTGTGAGATAGGGAGCTAGTGTAGAGTATCACGCATGTAAGATGAAACAGAGGCATGCTAAAGATTCGTCCAATAGCCGGGCTGCATATTTCCAAAATGTACACGGCAGCTGCAAACGCAGGTTTTCATGCAGAAGCTGACGGTTTAACCGTCAGCTCCGCACAACAATGAGAAATGGTGTTAATAATAGCAAAAGAAGGAGTAGGCCCTATGCGACAAAGTAGGCCTAATGCTAAAACCCATGCAATGGCGAGTAGTTCAGAGCGCTAAAGCAATAGATTAAACCCTCCCCAATTTGCATAGTGAATCATCTATAATATTTTAGCGCATAGTGCTCTTTTTAGTTGCGAAGTTTTTTTATCGTATTTCGTGAGTTCTTTTATCTGCCTGGCTGCGTAAACAAATGGAAGTTGGACTGATGAAATTCTTTTTGTAAACATATGTGGAAGTTGAATTGAATCGAGAAAATCACTGAAACAAACAAATAGCCTAGGCTACGCTAATAGCCTAATAGTGTAGGCTTATGCGTCCTGATTCAGATTCAAGAGTAGGCTATACGATCAACGACATAGCCATGGCCACCTGAGAAAAATTAAGTTAGAAATTAGCAGCACGACCGACTGGAAAATAAAGCAGCTTCACGAACAATAAATTCTTAACTAGCATAATATATACAAAACAAAAAAGGCGAGTTAGGAGATTGGAATAAAGTTAGTGCTGTCACATGCACAGAAAAAAATGCACACTCCCAAGTGAAGGTGTTTTAACAGTATTTCTCCAGATTGCTAGAAGTTTACATTCCTTGTTGGATGTAGGCAGAAAACTCCCGTTTGAATAGACGAAGAGGCGGTTTATATTGCCATGAAACTCCACTTCAAAATTAATTTCTGCCTTAACATCCATTTTCTTAAATTGTCTCCATATAAATAATTTTGAAGGAGAAATTGTTGAAAGTTAAAAAAGGCAATCGTGCGCCTGTGAATAAGCTGGTTTCCGCGACTTCGCTTTTGTGGGCGCTGTAGAAGTCTCGAGATTACGATTACGAATCGTGAAAATGCTGAAAATCACGCTTTATTTAGGATTAGTAACGACGATTTTCAATGGCTGTAGTCGTTAGCTGCTTAAATATGTATTCTGACTTGTATCCAACAGAGAATGCCGATCTCGCTTACTGGTGTAGCTAACTAGGCCAGTCTAGACGAGATAGCCTATAAAAAATAACAGAGGCGAACCAACCAGAATAGAGCAACAGTAGTCCAAGCGGCTGGTGACAAGAGCATGGACAAAGGTAGCAGCAGCATCCTGCGATATGGAGCGAGAGATGACCCGTCACTGACGAATTTGATAGCGACAGCATCGAGTCAGCTGATTGACGTAGATTGAGAGACTAAGTTCATCCAGCGTTACACCCATATTAATGGCAGTTGAACCTGGACAAGATCGTAAGTCACTGCTGAACCATGCAGTCAACATTGCAAAGTGCTATTGTTGGATAGTTCAGTTTGAACTATTGGCCTCAGATTGCACTTTTTAAAATATATTTTCTTTCTTTTGCTTGCTTGCCATGCATAGCCTATAAGCTCAGTAAATCAAGCTGAAACAAGAGTCGTGCAAGGAACCAGCGTTTGAGTACTACTGATCTACAGGGTGGGCCAAAAAAATACCCTCTGGTTTTTGCCAATATTTTGGCCAGAAGTTAGAATTTAGAAATGAAAATTTACAGGCTTAGAGACAATTCAAATTTACACATGATGGCCAGATTTCATCAAAAATATTTCAGACACAACAAAATTATATCACTTTTAACCCTTTAATGCCGAGAAGGTAGTAAATGGCATGGGAAATCCTATACCCTCCGGCATTAAAGGGTTAATGAGGCCACCGACCGTTTTTGACGTTTCAAAAACGTAATGCAACAAAAAAGTACCTGGTAACAAAAAGTACTATTTTTATTAAGTCACATCTCAAATAATTGTTGTGAAATGAACTTGATAGTGCTTCACAACTTGTTTTCAATATGCCCACCACCAGTTCCAAAAATTCCCTTGAGTCTCTTTGCTAAGTTCTTGATAGCCCTGTTGATGCGTTCCACAGGCAAATCCTACCGTAATTTTTTTATCAACTCCAATGCGTCCATCAATTCTCTTACCGCTCTTGGTTTTGGTTGCAGATTGCGATATTTCTCCAGCATAGCTCTGCGCAATGTATTGTCAATATCGGGCTCAAATCCAGATATTTGGGGCCATTGGCTTTCTCAATGAAACCAGAACAATCGACATTGAGCCAATCTTTCATTCACGGCAAATCTCTTAGGCCTAACTCTTAGCATAACTCTTAATTTTTGCGTTCTCACTGTTTATCAAAGTAAACGTTGCTCATTGCCCTACATCTCCACGATCTTGCTCAAGAGTTGTCTGAATACACATTTTGTCTGTTATTGACACTTTGGCCATTTTAATTTTTGAGAAATTTGAATGTCGTTGTTTTAATGGCAAAATTATTAACCTGACAGATTTCTTATTTACCAACTGATTGTCATCTTGCTAAGTGACTTCCCAGTGACGTGCGGCTACGCTGGTACCCTGTTTCTTTTTAAAACATTAATAATATTGATCATCTGGCAATATCAAGGTTATTTGACAACAATTATTTGAGATGAGACCTAATAAAATTGTGTTTCTGCTACTTTTTGTTGCGTTTCGTTTTTGAATTGTGAAAAAAGGTTGGTGGCCTAACTGAAAGTGGTATAACTTTTGTTCTGTTTGAAATATTTTGATGAAATCTGGCCATTCTGTGTAGATATGAATTGTCTTTTGGAATGCGAGACTTCATTTCGATATTCTTACTTCTGACCAAGATATTGACCAGAATAATTAAATTGTTTTTTTTAACTTTTTGTTGCGTCGCGTTGTTGGGTGGGCTCACTAAAAGTGATATAACTTTTGTGCGGCTTAGAATATTTGTTTAAAATCGGGCCATCATATGTAGGTATGGATTTGTCTTTAAGACTGTAAAATTTGATTTTGAAATTCTTACATCTGGCCAAAATATTGGCAAAAACCTTGGGGGGGGGGCTTTTTTACCCACCCTGTACATGTTTGGTGAAAGTATAATTTGAGTTATTTCGTAGTCTTAGCATTTGGTTTCATGCTTGTAGGAGAAGGCAAACTAAATTATTATTATTATTATTTTTTGTGAGTGAAGGACTTGCTCAAGGTCTCTAAACAGCAGGTGTGTCAGAAAAACACTTCCCTGTTACAAAGCCGGTCTTTAACCAATGAGTTAGCTTTTCCCACTGAAATCCCTTTACAGCACTCGAGATTTGGAACTTGTCGTATCCTAGGACATCTGTGCTGTGTGTGTGCTTCATAATAAATTATTATGACCTTAATTAATGCCTTTCTATAGAGTTGAATTTTTTAAAGTATCTGTTTCACTTCTAGGATGAACCCAATTGGTGGGAAGGAAGTTTAAATGGAAAAGTCGGAATGTTTCCTTCCAACTTTGTTGAAGTTATCGGCCAAACTGAATCAGCAGACAAGCCAGGTTTGTCTTTGATTTTACCAAGTTTTATATCCTTGGTAACAGTGCATCTAGGATATTAACACTTTGCATCATTGTATGCCAGATTTTTAGCCTATATTCTGGTCACACACAGGGTTAAGGAATTTTATATAATATTTGGTGGTAATACATTTAGGATATTATCCATTTGAAGGCCAGATTTTTTTTGGCTAATGTTTTAACCACGCAAGGGTTGAGGATATTTATATATTTTGGTAACATTGCATTTAGAATACTAACCCGTTGCATGCCAGTACATTACAGTAGTCGATATCTGGAACTTACGAAAGCTCTGATCTTCGTTACTTTAATATATAGTTGGTACTAAACTGACAGTTATTATCTTTCATATTTTCCCATGCAGGCAGATTATTTGTTACCAAAACAATTGCCTTTCGACATGTACTCTACTCCGGGTATTAAATCTGGGGTTGGTTCATACTCCAAATATACCACTCCGTGTTCCTTTATGTTCACTTGTTCAGCTTCCACTACCCATTGTATTTCATTCATCCGATCATACAATATCATCATTATGCTTAATGTTCCATATTTTTGTTTCCTTTCTTTGTCCAACAGACTGTTGAATTCTTATGAGTTTTACCAACCTTAGAGTACCATTGTTGTGGTCCTAATTTAAATAGCGGCCTTAGTGAATCCTTTACCAATAGGGATTTCGACAGTGACACTGATAAAACTAGAAAGTACGGATTTAAGACGTATAGTTTTATTATGCATGACGATGGAAATCTAATGAATGAATTTATGAATGAATGGAGGGATGGGTGAATGAAAGTGAAGCTATCCAATGCGATACATAAGTATGGATGGAAAGTCTATAGATCTATGGTACTACGACTGTAACGGTTCAGTGTTTTCAGTCCGGCTCCAAATACGAAACATCCAAACAAGAATACAAGACAACACAAATGCCGTGGCCCCCGGGGCGGCGGAGTGGCGCGAGGGGAGGGCGTCGAGGCGGCAGGTCCGTCGGGGGAAGATGGCGCAGCGTCGATGGCGTCCGTTCTGTAGTTTCAGTTTGCAGACTCGATGGTAGGACTGTCCCAAGATTGAAGTCCCATCGGCCGAGCGCGGTTGGAAGAGCGCGGTTGGAGGTGAAGATGAATGAAACCGAGTCCCTTCAGAGTCGATCTGAAGTCGTTACTTACCGACTCGTCGTGTAGGGTACACGGTTCATTCCTTGACGGTCTTATGTAGATATCGTCCGTTTCGCCCGCTACGTGTACTTGTTCATCGCCTCCAATCGTCCTTTCTCTTCTCTTTTCTCCGCAGCCTCCTCTCTCCAGCCCTCAAGCAGACATCCTTTCCCCACCGTCCGTTGTTCGTCGATCGCTCCTATAGTACACTCGTCCCCGCCAAGACATCGACTGCCCTTTATTTCAGGTCCGCCGTTGGTATATCCCTGTTCGCCTTCAGTCCGCTCTTCACCCCCACGCCGAGGTTGTAGGACGCCGAAAAGGGGGTGCCACTCACTCGGCCAGGGTAGATGGAGATGGGTAGGATCATTCGTCACTACACCGAGGTCGTCGAGGTCGTCCGACTATCTTCGACCCTCCGAGGTCACTCGGGTCGTGGGAAGAGGGGGAAGAGAGTTACCACTCCGCCCAGGGGATGAGGAGGGGTAGGCCTACTCCGCCGGAAATGTATATATACACACACATATATATAAGCATCCATAATGGTTACACGAGCAAGCATGATAATAATAACTATTATAGGTCTACTCTGATATATTTATAAAGCCTCATCTACTTAAATCTTTATACTATCTAACGGTAATGTCCAACTCCACAACACCATAGGTTGCCAGGTTGTTGCTGTTACTCTGAAACAGACTGACTCACTTTTTATAATACAATGCAAGGATGTTTTTTTCTAATACTTGAATCCCTTTATTTCTGTGCCGATGTGTTTCAGCGAGTGATGCAGTTCCAACGATCCGAGGTCGAAAAGTGATGGGTGTAGGATTTGGAAATATTTTCGGCGGCGGTCCAATTGTTTTGCGCTCAATATTAGAGAAAAGGGATTTCATTGATCCTTGCAAAATTCCAAACGTTCAAAAACAACTACCAGTGAGTTGCCTCTACCGCATTCTCTAGTCAGTTTTAATTATCGTTAATTGCATTGATAAAATGATTCATCATGAGGCATACCCTGCTTTGTAATTTAGCTCATTACAGGTTCTTGATTGTCTTGGCCGCTGCTGTTTATGAAAACACTGGATTTGTTATTGTGAACTGCACCAATCGTGTATGTGGGTGTGCGTGGAAGAATGTGTGTATGTATGCATGCATGCATGCATGTACGTATGTATGTATGTATGTAATATGTATGTATGTATGTATGTATGTATGTATGTATGTATGTATGTATGTATGTATGTATTTATGTATGTATGTATGTATGTATGTATGTATGTATGTATGTATGTATGTATGTATGTATGTATGAAAAGAACGGGGCACAATGGACCAGCTCATGAGATATTTGTGATTAGACAGCTAGCATAAAAGTACATGAAAATGAATAGGACGCTGTATAACAACTTTATTGACTACAAACAGACGTTTGACAGCGTGTGGCTGGAGGGACTATGGAAAACACTGAGACATTGTGGAGTACCAGAAAAGTTTGTAGTATTGATAGAGGACATATACAGTAAATCAGAAAGTGCAGTGAGAGTCGAAGGAGAACTGACGGATTGGTTCATGATAATGGTAGGAGTAAGGCAGGGATGTGGAATGTCGTCGGACTTGTTCAATATGATACTGGAAATAGTGATGAGACTTTCGAAGAAGGAAGAAGAGCCTGGGGTAAACCTAAATGGGCGACCATTAAACAGTCTTCGTTTTGCAGACGATATAGATCTGATAGCTGACACACAAGAGAAGCTACAGGATATAACAAGTAGGGTAGATAAAAGCAGTAGAAGAATGGAACTCAAAATCAATGTGGAAAATCAAAAACAATGGTGGTCGGAAAACATCATGAGGAACTACAGTCTTCGTAGAGAACGCAATACTAGAGCAGGTTACCAAATTCGTCTACCTTGGAGGACTGATAACAGAAGATGGAAGATGTGAAGAAGACATCAAGCGAAGAATTGGACTGGCAAGTGCGGCATTCGGAAAACTGGGGAAAATGTGGAAAGGAAAAAACATATTCATCAGAACTAAGATGAAGCTCTATCATACCTTAGTAGAACCGGTATTACTATATGGATCAGAATGCTGGACCTTAAGAAAAGAGGACGAACGAAGACTGTTGGTGGCAGAGATGAGCTGGCTGAGGAGAATCATAGGCAGAAGCAGGAGAGAGAAGATCAGAAATTTAAAAAAACAAGAGCAGAACTAGGAGTCGATGAAACAATAATAGAAAAATCAGGAAGAGAAGACTCAGATGGTTTGGACATGTGAGAGGAATGGCAGAACAAAGGCTACCAAACGTTGCACTGCATGGGCATGTGGAGGGAGGAAGAAGCAGAGTGAGACAGTAAAAGACTTGGATGGATAACATCAAGAAAGATCTGAAGAAGAAAGGCACCAGCTTAGCTGAGGTCGGTGAAACAATCAGGAGCAGAGAAGTTTGGCGAAATTTCGTAAAGGCCTCATCGTCATATCAATGACGGAAAAGAAGAAAGAAGAAGAATGTATGTATGTATGTATGTATGTATGTATGTATGTATGTATGTATGTATGTATGTATGTATGTATGTATGTATGTATGTATGTATGTATGTATGTATGTATGTATGTATGTATGTATGTATGTATGTATGTATGTATGTATGTATGTATGTATGTATGTATGTATGTATGTATGTATGTATGTATGTATGTATGTATGTATGTATGTATGTATGTATGTATGTATGTATGTATGTATGTATGTATGTATGTATGTATGTATGTATGTAGGCTATGTATGTATGTATGTATGTATGTAGGCTATGTATGTATGTATGCATGTATGTATTTTTATGTTTGTATGTATGTATGTATGTATGTATGTATGTATTTTTATGTTTGTATGTATGTATGTATGTATGTATGTATGTATGTATGTATGTATGTATGTATGTATGTATGAATGTAACAACCTGCAGATTTAATGAATACGGCATTCTATCAAAAGAAAGAAAGCAGGAATGGACATGCGAGTCACCAGATAATAGAACAAGGAATCTGATAGATTTTGTGATGGTGAACAACAGATGGAAAAGTGCTGTGACCAAGTGAAGAACCTTCTCAGGACCAGACATAGCCTCTGACCACAAGCTGGTGATGACAGAGCTCAAAATAAAAATGAAGGCCGTGTACAAAGAAGCACCAAGCAGAAGGTTCGATATAGGTAAACTGAGAGAAGATATCATCAGGAGTCTGTATACAATAGACAATTGAACAACAGATGGCAGCATGCCAAGGAGAAAGACATGAACACGGTAGAAGGCACTTGGAAGGAGATAAAAGACGCATACACAGAGGTTCCAGATACTAGGATACTAGGCTACTAGGATACTATCAACAGATACTAGGATATGAGGAAAGAAGGAAGAAGAACCGTGGATAACTAGGGAGGTCCTAGAACTCAGCGACAGAAGAAGACACATGAAGAAGTTAAAGAACAATAGCGAAGAAGACAGGAAAAGGTACAATGCGACCACAAAGGAAAATCAAAAAGAAGGCAAAGATATGCAAAGAAGAGTGGATAGAGGACAAATGCAAAGAGGACGAAAGAGGAACAGAGGGACAAAACACAGGGAAGATATTCCAAATGGCCAGAGAAATCTGTGGTACGGTCAATTCTAAACTGGCCACAGTAAAAAGCAAATAGGGAAAGTACTGGATGGAAAAGACATAAAAAGCGATGGAAACAGCACTATGAAGAAATGTAGGCCTACAATAGCGAGAATCCAGTGGATAGAACAGTAGCCTACTGGAAGAACTACCTACAAGTAGCAAACAAGAGAAAATGATGGATATAATGAGAGAAGTGGAAACAGCCATGAAAAGACTTAAAACAGGAAAAGCTCCGGAGAAGACAATATTACAGCAGAAATGATCCAAGCAGGCGAGAATTATTCAATGGAAATGCTCCACAAATTGTGTAACCAAATCTATTACAAGAAGGAATGCCCCAGGAACTGTGGAAGAGCCATAATTGTACCAATGCATAAATAGGGAGACAAAGTCGAATGCAGCAATTATCGAGCCATTAGTCTACTAAACATTCCGGGAAAGGTCTACAAAAAGAAACAATGTGGGGCGCGGTGGTGTAGTGGTGGCGTCGTTGCCTTGGAGCCGGAAGGTTCGAGGTTCGAATCCACCTCGCCGCGTCAGGACCTTGGGCAAGCCCTTCACTCATAATTGCTCAGCGCTTCGGCATGAAACTCCGATGCAGTGTCCGCTCTGCATTCGGGAGCGCTTCTGAGTAGAGAGCTTGAAGAGGCGCTATGACAAGTGCACATACAAAAGATACTGCAGCAGCGACTGAAGAGATATGTGGAGGAAGTGATGAGCAAAGAGCAAGCAGGAACAGGATTTAGAAAGAGAAGAGGCACGATTGACCAGCTGTTCGTGATCAAACAATTATCAGTGAAATAATATCGAACGGTACACAACGATATACAACAACTTTATGGATTACAAACAGGCGTTTGATAGAGTGTGGTGAAAAAGATTATGGCAGGTATTAAGATACTACGGAATACCAGAAGAGCTGGTGGTGTTGATAGAAGATTTATACAGTAAGTCCATGAGTGCAGTTCGGGTCGATAGAGAGCTTACGAAATGGTTTAGAATCACAGTGGGGGTCAGGCAACGGTGTGGGATATCTCAGATCTGCGGATTTATTCAACATGGTCCTAGAGGCGGTGATAGGACTTGCAATGCGAGACGAGGAAGAATGAGTAAATATTAATGGGCTCCAAGTGAACAATTTACGGTTTGCCGATGATGTTGACGTAATAGCGAACTCGCAAAAAAGTTACAGGCGTTGACGGACAAGATGGGCGGTAGTAGCAAGAAAATGTGACTGAAGATAAATTCGGAGAAAACAAAAACAATGATAATTGGAAAACAACACAAGAAGCTAGAAGTGACTTTGGAGGGCAGAATACTGGAGCAGGTCACGAAGTTTGTATTTCTAGGAGGGCTAATAACAGAGGATGGAAAATGCGCGGAGAACATCAAGAGGAGGATCGGCCTAGCATGCGAGGTATTTGGCACACTTGGCGAAATGTGGTAGACAAATAGCATCTCAGCCAAAACTAAGATGAGACTCTATGGAACCTTGGTGGTACCAGTACTGCTGTACGGTTCAGAGTGCCGGTGTCTACGTAGTGAAGACGAGAGAAGATTGCTGGTGGCTGAAATGGGTTGGCTGAGGAGAATCAGAGGCAGGAGCAAAAGGGAGAGAATCAGGAACGAGAAGACAAGAGAGGAGCTGGGCGCAGAAGAAACGGTGGTGGACAAAATCAGCAAAAGAAGACTCAAGTCACGTGGAGCGAATGGAGGGAAAAAGACTACCACTCGCGGCCTTGCACGGGCATGTAGATGGAGAGAGAAGCAGAGGAAGTTAACCAAAGACTTGGATGGATAACGTCAGAGAGGATCTGAAGGAGATGGATATTAGCATGTCAAGAGCAAAGGATCTCACCAGAAATAGACAAGCCTGGAGAAGTCACGTGGGAGCCTCGTCGGCGTCGCACGACTGACGGAAGAGAGCAAAGAAGAAGAAGATGTATGTATGTATGCATGCATGTATGTGTGTGTGTGTGTATGTATGTATGTATGCATGCATGTATGTGTGTATGTATGTATGTATGTATGTATGTATGTGTGTATGTGTATGTGTGTATGTATGTATGTATGTATGTATGTATGTATGTATGTATGTATGTATGTATGTATGTATGTATGTGTGTGTGTGTTTGTGTGTGTATGTATGTATGTATGTATGTATGTATGTATGTATGTATGTATGTGTCACTATATCCAGTAGCCATGGGATTCAAAATTATTATACATTACATATAAATATAGTGCATTTATAGACAATGCATGCATGGGCATAACGTCTTGGATAACATTGAGGGAAGCACTGGACATGTTTTTTCGTGCCATCATGACCAAAATATTATTAGCTGGTGATGATGGTAATTATTACTTCTGATTCTTGAAATAATGTTTTAATGATGATGAGTTCTCTTGCGAAAGTAGGTAAATCTTTCTTTAAAGCAACCCGGGAATGTGATGAATAAGGTGGTTTCCCGTTGCCTTCCTCACCGGTAATTCTGGGCGAGCAACTTGTGTGAGGTTGCTACTTTTTAAATAAGCATCATGAACTCTGCACTGATCTAGTGTATGATAGGCACCTTTTGTGCATTTACTTCTGAAGGTTAAACTGAAGACAGCCGCTGTTCCTGGTCCAGCCCCTACGGTGGCAGCTGCACAGACCAAAAACAATACAAAACTTGGTAGGTTCGAGTCTAAATGTTAATTTCTCTTATTGTATTGTATTGTATTGTATTGTATTTTTACATTTATGTAGCACCTCTTGCAGAATAACTATTCAGAGGCGCTCTCAGCACGAACAACTCCGGGAGAAAATAACTGTTTTAAAGAACGAGAGACTGATGAGGAAAATTGGTCATTAGTTTAGCCCGTACTACGGAAGGAAGGCCATTCCAAATAGAGGGACCAACCACAGCAAACGCTCGATGCTGGGCAAGATCAGTCCTACTCCTGGGAGCAAAAAGATCAAGACGATCTGCAGAACGCATTGAGCGAGATGAAGATGCAGATGAGGGCTTTTGCATCTATTTTGAGAGGCATATAGGGACATTTCCCAGCTGTGCTTTGGAGACCACATAGAGGATCTTGTTGCGAATGCGTGAAGTGGTGGGTATAGCACAGTAGCCATTGATGCAATACTCATGTTGTACAATGTATGCGGAATGTATTTCATTCACTATACTGAAGCAAGGGGCCAACAACAACAACAATAATAATAATAATAATTAAGACGATTTATATGGCGTAGTAACACAGCCATGCGATAAAAATACATTAGAATCGTCTGCAAATAGAATATAGTGTAAGATGGATGATGAATTTGGGAGGTCATTGATGTAAATTAAAAACAGAAGAGGACCAAGGATAGAGCCTTGAGGTACTCCAAATTCTATAGTTTGAAAATTCGACAATTTTCCATTACAGAGGACCTGCTGTTGACGATTACCCAAAATTAATAACTTCTAAGCCACTGAGGCGTATTGTTTCTAATACCATAGTGTTCAAGTTTGTACAAAAGTATCTTCAAGTTCAAACATCACGGACCTTTATTTTGTACACCGTTTCATGCATGAATCTCCATATTTTATAATCGACGGGATTAAGATCTGGGCTGTTATAGGGCCATAGAGTAGGAATTATGAAGTCAGGAGTTTCATGCGTCAGAAGTGCAATCGTTTCTCGAGCTCTGTGCGTTGGAGCACCATCTTGCTGGAGAATGTAAAATTCAGTGAGTTCTCGAATTTCAGGTAGAAGGCCTTCCATGATTAAAACATCTCTGTAGTATTGTCCGTTGATTTTTACCCCCGGTTCAACAAAATGAATCGACGTGTGCCCCAGAGAAGAAACACCGACAGACAATATCAGGATGTGCTAAACGCCGGACGTGTGCGTATAAGGCGGTCGGCTGCAACATCTCTCTTTCGAGTTCCAACTGCTACATACAGACGATCATTTTGAGTATTGCTATATAGGAGAAGCAGGAAATGGTGTACAGAACAAAGGTCCGTGATGTTGAAGATCTTCGGAAGCGAATCATGCTATCTTGGAACGATCTTAACCAGCGAATTATTGACTCGGCGGTGCGTGAATGGCGCAAGCGACTTCGCGCATGCGTAGAAGCTAAAGGCGTACAGTTAGAGTAAAAACTGCAAATGTATTTACATTGGCTGCTATTTAGCTATAACTTTCCTGAATTTCATTGACATTGTTTGAATATTGTTAAAATAATAACTATTTTTCTAGGGGTTTCCTTTTTTATGTCTCACGGTGTACATTACCGTTCCGGTACTTTGGAACTGTAGCTATTTTCCTATTAGATCACGTTGGAGTTATGGACCCTCAACAAAGATGTTAGGGCTTCAAATTCTTATCAGGACAGAAAGATATTAAGAAAACTTTTACACTTTCACATGTGTTGTACTGTGTGCTTGAATATCTGAATTACCATTCGGAAACCTGGGTGCTAGTATTAACTGTCATAATGTGTGCGCACTTGTTACAGCGTCCATTCATGATTACTACTCAGAGACGCTCCCGACTACAGCGCGGACAATGAATCGGTGACAGGCGCGGACACTGAATCGGTGACAGGCCAGAGCGAATGAGCGATTGTGAGAGGACTTGCTCGTGGTCCCTAAGTGGCGGCTTGAGGTTAGGTTGACCCCGCAACGGAACTAGGCTTCAGGGCACTGAACATACCCACTGCGCCCCATGACATCATTATGTTAGCCTGCAGTGATACAAGTTTGGTGCGTTTCTCGAATTTGACAATGTATCATCTTTAGATGAGCGAAACTGTGTCTTATTGCACATTTGCAGTTAAAGCCAGAGTGATGTTCCCCTACGCAGCTGTGGATGAGGATGAACTAGACCTAACAGAGGGCGAAGTAATCATCGTCCTTGACCAGAACCTCGAAGATTACGGCTGGTGGAAGGGGGAAGTGAATGGAAAAACTGGTGTTTTTCCGGACAACTTTGTGGAACTTTTGCCTATGGAATCAGAAGTATGCCTTGCGTATCTTTAAAAATTTAATGACAACGGCAATAATAATAATAATAATAATAATAATAATAATAATAATAAGATATTATCATATTGATAATAACTGCTTCCTAATAATAATAATAATAATAATAATAATAATAATTAATAATAATGAAGAAGAAAATATATGTGGCGCTGAAACACAGCCATGCAATTACAAGAGCGCCTGAAATTCTGATTAAAGAGCTTTAATCGTCTACAATGAGAAATAATGTTTTTGCAGTTGCTTAAAGTGTCTCATTACGTCTGTAAAGACTCAAAATTAAGTATGAAATTAATTATCATTTAATGTTGCGGAATGGGGTAATAGATATAAAATGAAAAAACTTGTCATACCATGTAACGTGAACAGTTGCATTTAAGATAAACTGAAACAGTTTCTTCACATGATTTTGGCGAAAGGTTGTTATACACCGTGATTAAAAAACGTAAGCCGAATTTTTTTCATATATCTGTAATGTCTGATAAGATATCACGCTGAAATTTTCTAAATATTTAGAGAATTTGGCCACGAATATGATTCCAAAATTTCATGAGATAAAGTTGAACGGATAAAAAGATATGAATATGTAAACTTCATATGCCGAAATTCCAGTTTAAAAGCAATTTTCTGTCAGATTCAATAAAATGTTTCCTTATTATCTCCAAAGTCTGATCATTAATCATTATAAATTATTCCAGATAATTATGTAGAGAGTTGAACTGATAATATGACTCCAACAGCATGGTTTTATTATTTAATTAAATAAGATGCTCAAAATGTCCTCCTGCTTGCACGCAATCCTGGAGGCGCTGGCGCCGATAGGCAACAGCATCGTCGATTATCCTGTGGTCCAGGCCATCCCACACTTTCAACAAGCGCTTCTTCAGATCGTTTATATCATGGATTGTTGTCTGGTATACTCGGTCTTGCATCATGCACGCTCCACACTTTATAGTCCACAGAATTCAAATCTGGGCTGTTCGGAGGTCATAACCTTGGCTCTGTGGGCTGGCGCTGTTCTGTTGAAAAAGAAAACAGCCTTCTGGGGCTATAGATTTCTGATAACATGTGGAAGTTGTTGTGACAGCAGAACGTTGCGATAATATGATCCGTTAATTTTACTCCAGGATCACTGAAGACCAAATTGGGAACTATCAAGCATCTAAACCGCAACGAGCACCATAACAGACTTGCTGAAAACTGAAATTTCTGAAGATAAAGTTGAAATACTCATATCTTTCTATGTAACGATATCCTTGGTCCCACCCATACGTTCTTACCTTGATATATATATATATATATATTGTTGATTAGTAATTACACGTGTTAAGTTAGGGATAGGCCTTAGTTAATGATTAGCTAATAATTCGAGTGATAATTATTACATTGTTCTGTTTAATTAGTCAACCAGTGCGATAACCAGTGCTTAGGGGCAAAATATATCAATTTAGGGGAAGCATTGCGGAATATTACAACGATCAGCGATGGCATTAGTTACATATGAAGAGCTATGAATCAAAGTCGTCTGCTGGACATGCGCAGAAGAAAAGGTGGGATCGAGAGAGGAGGAGAAGGAATGGCAGTCTAAGGAGGATTGTTGGTTGTTGATTGGCGACGAGTATTCGCTGGATGTTGTTGGACGGTTTCGTGACATATATTTGATCGGATATTAAAGCAACGGTACTGGTAGTTGAGTGTCCTAAAGTATGGACAAAATCTGAAAGTTCGTAAAGCGTGAGAGATCGTAATAGCGCGTTACTAAACAGTAATCGACGTTGAAATTCAACATTCATTGGATTTCAGAGAACATTAGCGTTACTTCTCGCGACATTGAGAAGTGACAAGTAAACTACAAAAGTTATATCGAACGGTAATTGGACGGTAATTTCGGAACGGAACAATTAATGTTCAATTCGCAGACCGCTACATCGAAGAATAACTACCTACGAGCAGAAAGACACGGTGAAGAGTATCGACGATGAAACTGGAAGGAGTCATCTACAACCATTGGTAACGGCGCCCAGAGAGACGACGAGAAGCATTGGCCGTTTCATACTACAGTTTCAGCCAAGCACTTTCGACGTGGGAGGGTAGATATAAGAATGATATCCCTCAAAATTATTTTATTCAGCACTGGTTTAAGTAAATAAGTTGGCCTGTATTTAAACTGACATTTCCACAACCCCTAGACATAGAATTCATTAACTATATATGTTGATGTATTAATATTCATGATTCAAATATTATTTTTATATAAAACATTGTCTTGTTGATTGGCTGACATTAGGGTATTGACCCACATTGCGACAAATAACCAGATAGTATGCAAATTGGTAACCTGATTTCAGATTCGAAATCTAGGAATAGTTTCCACTAACTAGCGAGCCATAGGGTGGTTTCATTCCTGTTACATTCTATTCGTTCAAATTGATAGGATATTTTGGAATCATATTCTTAGTCCAATTCTCTAAATATTTGGAATTTTTGCATGATATGTTATCAGGCATTAGAGACATATGAAAAACAATTTGACTTACTTTTTGAATCACGGTGTATATGAAAGATGGTCCAATGTACAAAAGACCCTGCATGTTGTATTTATTTGCTGTACTGAGGCTTCCTGCGCCTACTCAGCAGCTAAACGTCTTTCTGTTTTCAGAAATCAGTTACGTAAGCTTAAGTCTTACTTGCTGAGTAATCCAGATGCATTAACACTTTCTGTAACGGTGGACTGTTTTGTAAAGTATCCTGGAAGTAGCTTGCTGCCGAAAATTCTATATAAATTGTTGCAATTACAGCTGCAATTACCTTTACCAACATTTTGTAATGCAGTTCAAGCAGGAAATCTGCGTTTCCTTCAGCTAACCTTCGGAGATAGCCATGAATATAAAATACTAGCAAACATCTTTTTCCTAACCTTTTGGGCAGATTATCACATGACCAGTTCCTTGCATCACTGTATCATCTAGCCACCAATGTTGTAGGGTCATCAGTGTACTCTTAACAGGGTGCCATGTCGTTGTAGAATGCAATTGTAATGGCACGGCTTGTTATGGCGCCATAATTTTATAGGGTTTCTGCATTAGTCTGGCGCTGCATGGAGGATCTGGCTCCCATGTACCTGCAGGAGCTCTGCTGTCCCACTTCTGGTGTCTGATAGGGGAGAGCTTCTGTTCGCGCGGGCTCGCTTGGCTATTAAGCAGCACCGTGTTTTCTCGGTCGTGAGACCTACTGTCTGGAATGACCTCCCGGTTGCGCTTCGCTGTCTATACTTGTGGTCCCTCCTGCTGGGTTCTACATTTCTACAAGTCTCTAAAGTCTTTTTTCCTTCTTCGTGGTTGGCTGGTAGCGCCTCTGAGTAGTTTCGTGAAGGGGCGCTATATAAATGCTCATCGTCTGCTCCGCTATATAAATTCCTGATTACGATTCAACATGTCTTGAAGTCTGATTTAGAAGTCGCCTGTTATGTTTGTGTTTTTCTGCAGAGACCTGCGAAACCCACCATTCCACCACAAACAATTATCAACAGTGCGGCAGGATCAAAAACAACAGGTGCAGTAGTATTAGTAATTGTAGTAGTGGTGGTGGTGGTGGTGGTGGGGTAGGGGTAGGGGTAGGGGTAGGAGTAGGAGTAGTAGTAGTAGTAGTAGGAGTAGTAGTAGTAGTAGTAGTAGTAGTAGTAGTAGTAGTAGTAGTAGTAGTAGTAGTAGTAGTAGTAGTAGTAGTAGTAGTAAGTGGCGGCGCCAGGATTTCAGGTTTGGGGGGGGGGCTGAAGCCCTAAGCCCAACTAGAACATTTTCCATTAGGGCGCTCATTTTGCAAGCGCCGAAGGCGCGAAGCTGCGAGTGCCGAAGGCACGAAGCCCTTACCGACTAGGGGGTCTGGGGAGCGCCGTTTTGGCGCCGGAAGGTTTTCTTGCTCAAGGCCCGTACACAGTATTCCGACTTCTGCCTTGGCAAGAATCATTTTCTTCAATCGACTTGAATCCAGCTTCCATTGGAGCAGCAATAATTATTCATCAATCTAACTTCTATTTAAATAAAAATTATATATCATCAATGCAAGTCCGGTTTAATGAGAATATCTTTATCAATCCCACTCACTGCTATTTAAGGTAAAACATTTTTCATCAATCCAACTTCTATTTAACCAAAAGTGTTCTATCAATACAGCTTCCATTTATAGATTAATCTTTCCCGTCAAACCCACCATTTAGGCACAAAAGAATTCCATTCATCCAGCTTCTATTGAACCAAAGACTTAGTTTCATCCAGCTTCCATTGACAGCATAGTTATTTTCATAAATCCAGCTTCCACTTACGCCAGGCATTAGTTTTATCAATCCAACTTCCATTTAGGCAACATTTATTTTCGTCAGTAAATGTCGGGCGCCAAAACAGTGGCGCCAAAACGTCCTGCTTCGTTTTAACAATTTTATTAGAAAAGTTCTGTACAACGTCCCTTAAACGCCACACTCGAGCAATGATGCCAATAAAAGAAACTGTTTTGTGTAGGCTATATTAATGAGGGGGCCCGGTAGAGTAATGGTTAACACACTGGCCAAGAGTGCGAGAGGTAGCAGGTTCGAGCCCCCGTTGGGCGGATATGCTTTGTAGGCTGCTATTAGCACCGTGTAATTGCAAAGCTGTCTGTTCAGTTTGTAGTTAAGTTTAATTAAGATTACTGCATAACTTGTAAATGTAAAGCGCGTCTTGCAGGCGTTTCATTAAAGAAAAGATTATTTATTTATTTTTTAAAAGTGGTTAGTGCATGCACTTTCAAAAGTTGCATGATGTAGATAAAACCGTTGGGGTAGTGATTCAAAGAATGAAACCTTTGCCTTGTGATGACTTGGATGTAATAGTTCAGAGATTCATTTACCCTACACTCACTCAAGCCCCCCCCTTGAATCCATGGTTTCCGACCAATTTGTCTTCAGACCCACTGGTTCCACCTCTGCCGCCATAATATCTATCATACACTTTAAAAATGATCCTATAGCCTATGGTGTCCCACAGGGATCAAATCTAGGACCCCTATTGTTTCTCCTCTATATCAACGATCTCCCGAACGTCTCTAACCGTTTGTTCTTCATCCTTTTCGCAGATGATACGAACGTTTTTTTATTCACATTCTTGCTTACATACGCTATTTCAGATCATAAATGTGGAGCTGGAATTCATTGCCGACTGGTTTAAAGCTAACAGATTGTCTTTAAAGTTGGAAAAACTAACTACATCTTTTAAAATCGCATATGAAAAAATTCCACTTGGAGAATTTAAATAAAAAATTAACGGCATCTCTCTCGCTTCTGTAGAATCTACTAAATTTCTGGGAGTTTACGTTGATAGCCATTTAAACATGGAATGAACATATTGCTCATGTCGCTTCAAAAATAGCAAAAAATATCGGAGTAATGGCTAGAACTGCTTACATTTTACCATCTAGCATTAGGATAAAACTATACTTTTCTTTAGTACATCCATATCTCTCCTATTGTAACATGGTGTGGGCCTCTACTTATGCTTCAAGAGTAAATATTTTGCAAAAAAGGGCTGTCCGTCTTGTTATGGGTTCCACGACAACTGCATGGTCTACCGACAACTCGTCTACCGACAACTCGTCTCCGGACAATTGGTCGAACGACAACTGGTCTACAGACGAATAGTATTGATGAAACAGAAGCTGGATTTAGGAAAATTGGTTTTTAGCTTAAATGGAAGCTGGATTGATGATTTTATTCATGTATTTCGACATGCATCCAGCTTCTACTTCATATCTAAAAATACCTTCATCCAGCACATCCAGCTTCTATTTCTGACCCTTTATTTTCGTCAATCCAGCTTCTATTTCAGATATAAAAAATTTATAGTTTACTCTTCCTACCGCCGAACCTATGCTCGCACTAACACACGCATGTTTTCTATTAGGTCTACTGGCATCACCACTTGGGAAAAAATTCCAATGGAAATACGATTGAGCCCCAGTATTTGGACTTTTAAGAAGTATTTAGCACCTTTTTAATAGAAGGTACTGGTAAATAAAAGTAAAGTAGTGTTCGTTCAGTGTGTACATTGCAGTTGGTCTCTGTTCAGTAGCCTAGTTAAGCGTTTGTTCTTTTTTTATTATTGTTTGTGACTCAGCAGTGTTGAGCTTTTCAATTTCCTGTTTTGTGTGTGTGTTTTTTCCCCGTTCTCTAGCATAAGTTGCTTTGTATATTTTGTCAATCACTATGTTGATTTTTTTGCAAAGACTTCGTCATGGCCAACTCACACCGTCAACTCATTATATTAGTTGGTGTCCCTAGACAGCGGGATTATTTTATCCCTTTAGGGCCTCCCCTTTTTGTAACCAATGTGCAAGATGTGGGAACTTTTTATGTATACTCTGGTTGCAAAATAAAAATATTTCATTGATTGATTGATTGATAAATCACACACAAATCCTCCAACAAACTAATGAATATGTCTCAATAATCTCCCTTGATTTCTCCAAAGCATTCGACTCAGTTAAGCATTGACAAAATTTCCACTCTTGATATCCCAGACCAAATCTATAACTGGCTAGTTGAATATCACCTCAAACGCTCACACCTCACTATATTCAAAGACCACACTTCATCTCTCCTCCCAATCAAAGCTAGTATTGTTCAAAGCTCTGTCTTACGACCTACTATCTTCTCCATTACTTGTTCTGACCTGCATCCTGCTCAACCACTTAATCTCATGCTCAAATTTGCTGACGACACTTACCCCCTTACAGGATCCACTCTGGCTCATACCATCTCATCTGAACTGTACCTGATCTCCACTTGGTCTTCTGCCAATAACCTTACCCTCAATAGCTCTAAATCAGAAGAAATGATCATCTTCCGCCCTCGTCACCAATTTGACCCTCCTCCACAATTACCCAATTTAACCCGAGTTAAAACCTTGAAAATACTGGATGTCTTCCTTCAAGATAACCTCAAACTCACAGCCCTTATAGACCACCTCACAGCTACTTGCTCCTCCTCTTTTTATGCTATCAGAAAACGCAAAACCCATGGCCTCTCCTCCGCATCTATCCATAAAGTAACCAAAGCCACTACGGTGGCTAAACTACTTTATGCCTCCCCATCCTCGTGGGGTCTCACCCTGGCTTCCGATAAAGAACGCCTGTACATTGAAAAACTCTTTAAAAGAGCTAAACGCCTAGGTTACCTAGAGCAAACCTTTCCAACAGTCTCTGAACTTGCCAACATAGCTGATACTAAACTCCTTTTCTCCATTACTCACAACCCCAAACATGTTCTTCACCAACTCCTACCTCCACTCCGTCCCCCCTCCTCTCACCAATTAAGACCTAGAGCACACAACCATACTCTCCCACCAAAAGATGACTCTCGATTTATTCCACGATCATTATATGAAAATATTTACTGGCTTATTCTAACACTATCTAACTGAACTTTAATTATTCATTATTACTCATGTAAACATTTCTGCCTTATTGTCACACTGTTTTTCTCTATTAAACGAGTATATATATATATACATGTATATATATACAGATGTTGATCCATTCACTAAAAGATGGAGTCCAGCCCAGTCAGGAGTGGCTTTTAGAAGAGAACCAGTGGACAGTTCAGACCAGGAATACAAGGATGTCATTGCCAATGTGGTGGCTGCAGGCGGCCAACAGTGGACAAACAAAGTGAAACAGGTAGGCTATAAAGACTACAAATTTGTGTTAAATAATATTTTACTAGCGAAATGTTTGTCTATCCTGCTCATGGGCGCTGAGTTGACCCGAAGAGTTTGATTGCCCAAACGAATGGAAGAAACATGGGCGCGTGAGCGTGGCAAATTAAAAAATTCTTTTTCCTAGGAGATTTATTGAAATTACCTCTGTTCATAGGCGCAGACTTGGCCCTGATTTTATGGGACGAACTCGGGGCCAAACAAGATCGCCGAGGCGCACAGCGCCGAGCTGGGAAAGGGTTTGGGGGCTGGGATTTGCTCCTCCCATTTTCAAATGTTTTATTGCCTCACTGCGATGGTATCTTCTTAGGCTGTCATTTAAAAAAACTCCACACTGAAATAGTGACATTTTAAGCTGTTATCTCGTCTAAATTTCCTATTATTTCATTGCTTAAGGACATGATTTAAGACTTCAATTAATGTATGGTTTTTTAAAAGATCACTCCTTGGGTCAAGGTACTTCTCTTGGAATCCACACAGAAGACACAGACCCTTCTCCATTCTTTTGTTACCACTAGACTTGACTGCTGCTGCTCTCTTTATGCTGGTCTACCAATTGCCGGTCTGAGTTGCCTTGATCGCGTCCTGCGCTCTGCAGCCCGCCTTATTGGCCGCATACCCAAATTCAGCCACATCTCGAGCTATGTGCATGACATTCTCCACTGGCTCCCACTCAAGCAGTGAATTGAGTATAGGATATCTACTCTATAGTCTGGCGCTGCATGCTAGACTGCTAGACCTTGCTCCTGCTTACCTTTGTGAGCTCTGTAGCCCTACTCTTAGTTCTCACCATATCCGCTCCCTTCGTTTGACTGAACAAAGTCTGCTCTCAGTCCCTTTTGCCCGTACTTCCACTTTGCAGAACCGTGCTTTCTCGGTAGTAAGGACCCTCAACCTGGAATGGCCTTTCTCTGACTCTCCGCTCTCTCTGTTAAAAAATTCTTTTCAGGCTTTCCTCTCTCATCTTAAGAGAATTTTATTTGGCTGTGCTGAGGTTGGGAGCGCCTTTGAATAGCTCTCTTGACGAGGCGATATATAAATGCATCTAACGAATGAATGCATGAATGAAAGAAGAAAAGCACAATCTTCGTTAGCATGGGCATCTTGGAGCACTCTCCCCTAATTAGCGTAGGTCAACAGACTCCAATTTTGTACAAGAAATCAAACAATTCTGACTTCATTAGCCAATATCTTTTGTTTGTTTGTATGTGCACACTGCACTTGTTATAGCGCCCTTTCAAGCTACCTCTACTCAGATAAGAGGCTGTCCAGAATGCAGAGCGGATACCGCATCAGATTTTCGCGCCGAAGCGCTACGAAATTGTGAGTGACGGACTTGTCCAGGGTCCTTACGCGGTGAGGTGGATTCGAACTTCGAACCTTCCGGCTCCAAGTCAACGACGCCACCCCTACACCACCGCGCCCCACAAGTGCGCCAATATTAATTAGTGCGCCAATTGATGTTAATACTGTTGAAATGACGGCTTTCAAATAGTTTTGACAGACAATGTAGGCAAGGGTGATTTGTTAACGCAGTCAAAACAATATCCCGGTTTTTGATCCTGGGAGGTGACTCTCGCGCAGTGTGGAACATTTTTGAACATGTACATTGTACAATAAAAATAAAGAATGTAATTCAAATCGTCACCTTCGTCCGTAATTTAAAAAAAACCACGGAATCGGATCGAATAAGCAGAATTTCCGTGTTTTCTCGTATTCGATTATTAGCTGCAGACCAGGGTCAGCTACCGGATGAAATAAAACGGAAGTAATAGTAAGGTAGACTAACTGAGTTACAAAAAATTATATAATGTATATATAACACGCAATGATTTTTTTAGATAGGCCTAAGCAATGTCAACAGAGGAATAATCTCTTAAAAAGCACATCTAGCTGGCTGATTTCTGGTGCTGCCCATGAATATGTGTATTATGTGATCCTCGCATGGTCCATTGCTGGTGGTGTTGGGCAGTCCCGAGCCTCGCAGAATCGGCGTCCATGTACATGTATATGAATACCAATAAGTTATGTTTATTTGACCATCTTTTTCATATAAGAATGATGATCAACAAAGGATGAGAAAGTGAGTTTGTTGAGCGGTGAAGTATATTGTTATGTTTGCGAGTCATGAACACAGACTTATTTAATTATCACCAGGTCTGCAGAATTGAAAACCACCGAATGTACAAAGTCTACCGTTCATGCAAGGAGGAAATGGACAGAGAAAACGGATCAGGGTTCAAGAATGAACGCATCATGTGGCATGGAACCAGTGTAGAAGTCCTCAGCAACATTTATAGAGATGGTTTCAACAGGAGCTACTGCGGAAAAAACGGTCAGTCAGATAATTTTGTAGTCTATATACAAGCATGCATCCACATTACACAATGTCATGGCACCTAGACCTGGGAGTGACTTTGGTCAGCTAATCTGACCCCACTTGGCCCTAAAGTGACTTGAGGTCGACTCGAAGTCGACTTCTTGGAGTAAAAACGACTTGACCCGACTTGGCAGAAAAACAACCGACTTCCGACTTGAAGTCGACTTCTGACATGGTAATAGTCATTATCCTAGGCTCTAGGTGTACGTACGGCTACTAATGCAAGAAGTGAAGCGAATTTTTCATGGCAAGCATTAATTTCATATAGGCTAGCTACCAATGAGTAATGAGGCTTCAACACTTAAGTGATGAATGAATTTGTTAAAGTTTTATTAAGCCCATTTCAGGCTGTTTGTGTTTCAGTTTGAATAGTTTTGTGGTGCTTTGGGTCATCTATTATAGTAGCCTAGTCATTGCGATGGCAAATTACTATAGGTTTTTGAATTTTAGCTTGCCCAATGTCTGTGATTATTCAGATTACACGCATTATTATTCTTATTATTATTATTAATATTAAATAGGCCTACATTTGTAAAACGCGCAAGGTCTAAGACAAAATGGGGGAACCGCGAATTGGTTTAACTGAATAGCGTGTAATGATGATAATTAATTTGTAAGTCTGTTGTCATAATTATTCATCCACTAACATCATTCGGCAACTTAGCAAATAGCATTGCAAGGGCACCATCCGGCAGTAGGCTACTGCTATAGTAGCCTAGGCGACTAGGCCTGCTCAGTGCTTACTGACAGTAACGTCTTTCATTGTCCAATTGGCCCGTAGCCTATACAATAGCTTTTCCGTCTGCAGACAACTGAAGATGCAGCGTACCAAAGTAGCGCAAAACTATCGATTTATTATTATGCCTTGTAGGTCCAGCTTTCTTTGCGCCGAATTCACTGACCACTTGACGTTCACTGCTTTGCTCACTATCATGTTCATATCTTGATAAGCACACGTGCTAATATTTTAGTAACATTTTGCTTCACCATTTTAATTAAGCGCACGTCTAAGCGTGGTTTTAACATAGAATAACAAATTATAATGAATAGATCGGCAGACGGCAGTCTGCGCCATATATCCTATAGTCTACCGGTAAAATAATCCGTGTAGGCTAAGTCTCTGTTTAGCAATTGAAAGACCTCACTCATTCTTCAGCCTAAACACACTACAAAAGCTGCTCAAATGTTGTCCTGGTCTTACGATCAATGGTTTAAAGTAACAAATTTAACTATGTTTGTGTCTCAAGTCGGTTTAAGTCGACTTCGGGTAAAACAACTTCAAGTGACTTCTCTCTACAAAATTCGACTTGGGGTCAGTTGCGGTGAGCAGAAACGACCCGACCCGACTTGGGATGGCCAAGTCGACTGGGGTCGACTTATTGGGGTCGACTCCCAGGTCTAATGGCACCCCGTCATAATAGCCCGGTCAAAATAGCCCCGTCAAAACAGCCCCGTCATAATCGCCCAATGACAAAGCCCGTCAAAATCGCTCAGCGACACAATAGCCCCGTCAGAACAGCCCGGTGTAAAGGTTTCAAATTACCCCCTCCTAAACATTGCCCCCGGTAACTTGAAACCGGTTTCAGATTACCCCCGGAAACTAGATTTGCATCAATCATCGCATTTATTGCACTAAAAAAATCAGAAAAATCATCCCGCTTCTTGTTTTGGTCTGAAGATTTTCATCCGTCATCCCACTTCGTGGTTTGTTATCAATATTCTAATATGAAAAAAATAATAACCTCGAAGCCATTTCTCCATGTAACTTCAGCGGCGATTTAGTATTTTAGATAGAGATGAAAATATTGATAACAAACCACGAAGTGGGATGACGGATGAAAATCTTCAGACCCAAACAAGAAGCGGGATCATTTTCTGATATTTTTAGTACAATAAATGCGATGATTGATGCAAATTAAAGTTTGCAGGGGGGTAATGTTTCGGAGGGGTAATTTGAAACCTTTACACCGGGGCTATTTTGTCGGGCGGAAGAACACGCGATTTTCGTGAAAAATTGTACCGACGAAATCGACGTCTTTTTAAGGAAGCCGAATTGATGAAAATAGTTCTTGTAAAGTTTATGATGGCTTCCGAAAATGATCGCGTTGGTAAATAGAATTATTAACCCTCGGGCTACCATAGAGGTGGTATCCATCCCCTAGGTTTTCCAAATAAAACGTTTATCGTTTGGAATAAAATTTTGACGTTTTAGGTAGCTGTAGAGAGTTCATTGACACACATTTGGAGCTAAAATGTGTGATGATATACCATACCATTCAAAAGTTATACCCGATATATCACCCCCTTAGATTATCGTCCATATCTTTTCCGCCATTTAATATGAGGAGACACAAGTTATACCATTCTGTAGAGGGAATGTGGGGCTACATTTCCATGCTCACTGAGTTGTCTTTTGACAACCGGAAGTGCTCAAAATAAATTAAAATATATATATAGGTGTTTTATTTTCATAACATTTTCAGGTGTTTTCTATTATAACTTATTCATAATTTATTTTTCAAGAGAAATAAATTATGCCATTCTATAGAGGGCATGTAGGGCTATTTTTGTATACTAATTAATTTGACATTTGATGACCGGAAGTGCTCAAAATAAATTTAAATGTGTGAAAATGTTGGGTGTTTTTACAACGCAACCCGATAAGTCTGCGTAAACGTTTTTCAGCAGCTACTATATTTTTTTCTTTTTTGTAACTAAAACAGATTTATTACTAGTTTTTATAGTTGAACATTGGACTTTATTATATGTAAACTATTCTTGTATGAATAAATTATGTTAAAAACACACAGACTCTAATATTTTGCTTATGCGAAAGTAGGCCTATACATTTTGTGGAATCGACGGGTATTTATGAAAATAAATCATAATTTCGAGGTGCTTTCTTAATATATGTTAAACCTAAATATAACATTAATTTGTGTGCAGAAATGAATGCTGAATCCATTGGTGTATTACAAGTTATGATATCTCAAACCATACCCAATATCCAGGGGTTCGGTAGTCCGTGTTACAAAAAAGCTTGGTAGCCTGAGGGTTAATAGAAGTCCGATTTATGCCTTTTAGTCAAACCAGCCTCTATTTAAGATCTATAAAACCTTCCTCAACCTTCGTATTTCTCAAGCGTTTGATCATCAATCCAGCTTCTATTTAAGATATAAAGACCGCTATCCCGCTTTCATTTCTTAAGCGTTTTATCACTCATCCAACTTCTAGTAATATAGTTCATCTATATAAATAAAAATGTAACTGCGTACGCACGAATCTTTGGGACCAAGGATCTCGGTAAGTCCTTGACCGATTCTTTTCAAAATTGCAGCAAAACGTTCCGTTCCAATAGGCGCGGATTTGCATAATGCTTTTTTGATAAAATCTTTTACAACAAAAAACAACTTTCACTTCTATTCGACCGATTTCGAGTTCAATAGTAGTAGTAGTAGTAGTAGCCGTTTATTGACGAAGCATCAACCAAAAACAAAATAAAAGCAATCAGTACAAACTCAATGACTTTCGATTGATCGGTGCATAAGTCAAAGGATCAATACAAAAGGTCGTATGGATCCGCTGAGGCTGGATTGACCCTTCCTTTCTCAATATAACATTTGGCGGTTATAAACAGTGCAAAGAACAACATGTTATACATGAAACGAAAGCAAACAGATTTAAAAATAAAACAAAAACAAATTATGACCAAAAGTTTAAATCTAGTAAACAGAGATTAAACATTTTTTAATTTTTTTCTTAAACATGCTAATGGTGGGTATAAGTGTAACATACTTTGGAAGGTTATTCCATATCATAGGGCCAGAACATTTAATCGAAAATAATTTCGTCCTAGTGTGTGCAACATCGGTGCGGTAGTATAACAGAGTTCTAGTGAAATGGTCACGTACAGCAATTCCCTGACAAAAATAACCATCAAATGTCCTAGGCAACAATCTGTGATGATAGCGAAACATGAACAAGCTGATTTGAAACTTATTTGTATCTGCTAATCTTAGTATGTTATAGGTTCGAAAAATTGGTTTGGTACTGACAGACCAGCATAATAAGAAAATAGTTCGAATGGCACATTTTTGCAAACTCTCCAATTTTTTAAAATAAGAAGTTTAAGTTGAGGCCCAGCAAATGTTACAATATGACAAGTATGGAAAAATTAAGGAATAGTATAAGCCTTGTAATGTAGCTTGAGAGAGACAGTGACGGATTCTTGATAGCACGCTAATATTTTTTGTTATTTTTTTTGGATATTTGTTTAATGTGTTCCTTCCAAGTGAGGTGCGTTTCATATGGTGGTTCCGCAAGCCTTATATAGCGCATATTCAATATAGATACAACACATTCAATAGCGGCCGTCTTGCGTACGCGTTTCCGCGTCGCTGTCGGGAAAGGACGGTGTGAGGGAGAAGAGGAGGAAGAGGGAGTGGGACGAAGAGGAAGGCGAGGGAGCGGAAGGGATGGAGGAGGGAGGGATGCAGGGAGGCAGAGGAAGGGACGGAGGGAGGCGGAGGGTGCAAGGGGAGGTGGATGGTAGAGTGCAGGGGGAGGTGGAGAGGGAAGGGAGGAGAGGGGGACGGGAGGAGGTAGAGGGGGAGTGGAGGGGATTGGACGGGGAGTGGTGGGAAGAGGAGGGAAGGGATGATAGGGGAGAAGAGGGGAGGAGGAGAGGGAGGGGAGGGGGGAGAGGAATGGAAAGGGAGGGAAGGGGGATGGTGAGGTGAAGGGGAGGTCCAATGGAGGTAGGGACAGGTGGTTGGATGCTCTTTTCAGCCACAGCAACGCGTGGCCGGGTTCGCTAGTATATATATATATATATATATATATATACTAGCTGAACCCGGCCACGCGTTGCTGTGGCTGAAAAGAGGCTCCCCATCCCCCTCCCCCTTCCCCTCCCTTCCCCCCTCCCCGCCCCTCCCCTCCCTTCCCCTCCTCCCCTCCCCTTCCCCTCCTCCTCGCTCCCCCTCCCCTCACTCCCCCTCCCTCCCCCTCCCTTCCCCTCCATCCTCCTCCCCCTCCCTTCCCCGCCCCTCCCCTCCCCTTCCCCTTCCACCTCCCCTCCCCCTCCGCTCCCTCCTCACCGTCTTCGTGCCGCTCCCTCCGCTCCTTTCCTCCGTCACACCGTGAAGGCCGCTTTGGGGAAAGGCCTCCCCTCCCCTCCCCTTCCCCTCCCCCTAGACCTCCACATCCCCTCCCCCTCCGCTCCCTCCCCACTGTCTTCGTCCCGCTCCCTCCGCTCCTTTCCTCCGTCACACCGTGAAGGCCGCTTTGGGGAAGGCCGCGAATCGCTTATGACGTCACAGGACGCGACATCATTCATGTTTCGTCTGCTGTGTTTGGAGACAGCGTTTAGCCGTGTGGGACGTGTTGGATTGCAAATGGCGGGCGAACGGATTGCAAAGTTCACTTTTTGTGGAAAAGGTTGCGTTTTTTCGGGTGAAAAAATCTTAACACACGGTTGTATGGGAATGGAAGGTGTTGTAAAATTTTCAAAACAATCGGTGCGTAACTTTCAGCGTGGCGATATCACGAACTATTGGAAAGTTCATTTTTATTTATATAGATATATATATATATATATATAAATCTTCATACAGCTTCGATTTCTAAAGCGAATTTTCAGTTTCCATTCCTCAAGCGTTTTATCATACATCCAGCTTCTATTTAAGCTCTATAAAACCGTCATCCAGCTTCCATTTCTAAATCAGTTCCCGAACAAAAAGCCCCGCGGAAAAAACGCTTAAGAACTGGAAGCGGGGATGAAGGTTTTATAGATCTTAAATAGAATCTGGATGAATGATAAAACGCTTGAGGAATGGAAGCTGGATGAAGGTTTATATATATGAAATAGAAGCTAGATGAGTGATAAAACCAGTGTTGTACAGTAACGAAGTAAAAGTAACGCGTTACTGTACTTAAGTAAAAGTTTGAGTACTTTCACATGTAACGAAGTATCGAAAAAATGAAATACTTTTACTTTCAATGAAGTAAAATTTTACCCATATTTCAGTACTTTTACTTCGTTACAATTTATGCGACACTCGTTACAATGTTCGTTACTTCAAAGCGCTAATTAACATTTCGTTTCGCTGAGCTAAGACAGCTTTTTCAAATTTGCATGCCTAAAATAGATTTTCGATGGGTGGTGCACGCTGGATGCACTGCCATTTCTGCAGCAGAACGACTCTTCAGTTGTGCATTGTGCTAACAATGAATCGGAAGCGTGCGTACTAGACTCAACGATAAGTGCCATTTCGAGAATTTAGTATTTTTGAAGGTTAATAATCGATTGAGTTAAGCTTATAGAAAGACTCGGTACTTTTACTTTTTACTTAAAAAGTATTATTTGAAGGGGCTACTTTTTACTTTTACTTAAGTAATTAAAATCCATTTTACTTTTACTTTTACTTAAGTACATTTGCCCGATACTTTCAACAACACTGGATAAAACGCTTAAGAACTGGAAGCTGGATGAATGTTTTATAGATCTTAAATATAAGAGCTGGAACGGAGTTGTCAGTTGCGACTATGAATGGATTATTTTCGCGAAACTGTTCACACGGGCTGTTTTGACGGGGCTATTTCGGCGGGGCTATTTTGACGGTGACTGATATCTTCTGGGATGTTTTGTCTTTGGGCGATTTTGACGGGGCTGTTTTGTCATTGGGCGATTATGACGGGGCTGTTTGACGGGGCTGTTTTGACCGGGCTATTTCGACGGGTCACCATTATATATAGGCCCTTAATACGAAAAGTATATTGAAATGAACATTATATGAATTCTTGCACTCACAAAGACGCGCATAGATAGACCTACATTCATGCATACATACCAGCATAATTAGACAGACACGCATGCACACAGTATGCATAATATATGCAATCATATATGAATATGCATGCATAAAATTGCATGTATGTATTTATATATAGTATACATATGTAAATAAAAAATTGTCGTTTACATATTTTCGTATTTACATATTTACATATTTACTAAACATATAATTATGTTATATCATGTACAGATGTACATGTGGGGCGCGGTGGGTAGTTGGTATTTCGTTGCCCTGCAGCCGGAAGGTTGCAGGTTTAGAATCCATCTCAAGTCGCCGCGTAGGGACCTTGGACAAGTCTTTACTCGCAATTGCTTAGCGCTCCGGCCGGAAATTCCAATGCAGTGTTGGCGCTGAAGTCGGGAGCGCCTCTGAGTAGTGAGCTTGAAGGGGCGCTATAAACAAGTACACATATAAACAAACAAGCATAAATTGCATTACATTACATTAGATTACAAAACATAAACAGTGTACTGTGTATACAAATACTGAAATACATGAACCGATGCATCATTTAGCATAGCTATTCTTTGATGCTCATTGCAAGTTCTTCTCTGTATACCGTTTCAGCAACTGTTTTCGGTGACGGCGTCTATTTTGCAACTTTTTTCGAGTACTCCGCTTCACAAACCTACTCCCCACCAGACTACAACGGACAGAAGTACATCTTCCAATGTCGCGTCCTCACAGGTCACTTCACCGACGGTCAGAAGGGGCTGAAGGAACCACCGATGAGAACAGCGGAACTGAGATATGACTCGGTTGTTGACCAAATCGCAAATCCAAAGATGTTTGTTATTTTCAAGGATATGCAGGTCTACCCAGAGTATGTGATAACGCTTGGTGTGTAACCAGTATGAGAATTGCAGAAAAATAACGGGGAACCAACCGTTAAATATTGAGTGCAACGGAGACTTTACTATGAGATATTAGAGGGTGAAAACCCTAACCCCCAGCAATTCTCACTCATAATGCAGCGATATGGGCCTTTCGCCCTCTGCTGAAACTTCTTTAATTCTATTTATGACAATGATTAATGTTTCCTTTTACAACGCTTCAATATGGTGGAATTTTGATCTATCTTAATCAAACTAAATATTATTTTATCGGATCGAACACGTGCTCAGTATATGCATGATTACGTATATGTAATGTATAATTGTGTTTAGTTACCGATTACTTTACTCATTGAAACGAGTTGTTATTTACTGGCATATGATTTGCCAAAATGAAACAACGGGATATTTAGCCTACTGCCCAAGACTTTTTTGAAAGCACCTGCTGCTTTATAGTTTACTTTTGATGATATTTGCAGTTGTATTATATACAGACAGAAATTTACGAAACCAATCAGGCGTTAATGAGCTTGAGTTAATTATTTTGTATCAGTAAACATATTATGTTTATAGTTGCGAACGTTCTGTGCAATAATTGTCTACGTTATAGCCATTTTTGAAAATGTATTTCTGCGATATTAACTGAACCAGTGGTTCCCAACCTTTTTGGACTTTAGGGCCACTTTCTCTAAGTTGAAGGACACGAGGGCCACTTCCTCTTAGTTTAAGGACATTAGGGCATTCTAAAATTTAATAAACAGAAGGCATATAAAATTGTTATAATTGATTCAAAATAGAACGTTTTATGTTATTTATAGACGTCAAAATAGAATAATTTGTAATAGAAAATAATTATATGTTCTATCCTGTCCAAATTGTCAATTTTTTCATATATTTTTGTTATTATTTGAGAGATGAGGGCCATTTTGAGGCCTAGCGGGCCATTTTTTTAGGCCTAGCGGGCCATTTTTTGAGGCCTCGCGGAAAACGTTTGGTCCGCGGGCACGGGTTGGGAACCGAACGAACGCATCGTATTTTTCATCGTGATATTTGTTCATTTGTAAAAATCTTCGTTTATTTAAAAGACGAGACAATATTCGGGTTAGACTAACAGACACCGCACCGAGTTAGGCTACCTGTGGAAGCACATGAAATTGAAATAAAACATTTCATTAATTTGAGCATTACAGTGTCATTAATGGTAGAGGTCTGTGGATAATGATATGCCTGTGCCCGCGGACTGACCCGTACCCACAGGTCAGGTACGGATCGAGAACGGGTCGGTATAGGCGTACGGGAGATTTCAGAAGTGGGGGGGCCAAAGATTGAACTTCTGCCTGAAAAATTTATCCGGCCAAAAAGTTGACGACCTTTCTTTTATTCGTCCGGTACTATTTTTGCCCGAAAAACCAGACTTGCCCAAAAGTTGACGACCTTTTTTGTCGTCCGGGACTATTTTTGCCCGAAAAATCAGATTTTCCCGAAAGTTGGGGAGCATTTGCCCCCTCTGGGCCCCGCTTCGTACGCCTATGCGGGTCGGATACGCTTTTCACGGCCCAGGTTGGGTACTAGTGGGGTAATTAAGGGTACGGGTATACCCGGTTTTACCCGTGACGATATAATGTGGAGGTTACAAGTTTCATCATTGCGTGTGAGGACAAAGGCTTACGTAGCCTATAGGCACGCTGTCACATCTAAATTTAAGTGCAATATGCCTGCACATATTCACACGCAGATAATTTTTTATAATTATATTCATGCAGTGTATATTATATACCATACGTACAGGGTGGTCCAGCATAAATGAACCAACTTTGAATGCATATAGTTTTCGCCAATTTGTGGAATTTATTCATGCTTTATGCGTCAAATTAAAGATATTTCACTCTAGTATTCGCTCTGAAAACTTCGAACTTGTGCTAATTTAGGTTTAAATTATATGCTCGGAACAGCGCTAGCTACCATATTTTGTGTCATTTGTGACGCAATCTGGCGCCGTTGAAAGACGATGATGAGCGTTTTGATCGTAATTTTACGAACTGATAAGGGATTTAATTCAGTTGAAATGATTAACGAATTTTCTAACAGAGGATGGAATAAACAATACATTGAATTATCTGCTACGGAAAATTGATAAAACAGGACTTTCTACTCGCAAACCATGGGAATCGGTGCGCACGGCGCTCACATCCACTAACATTGCTCGTGTGTCCGAGTAAATTTGCAGTCAAGACAATGACCAGGGCAGGTCCTACATGCAAATCTCTCAGGGAAATTCAGCGCAAAACAGGCAATTTTAGAAGCACTGCACAACGTATTGGAAAGATGACATAGGCCTAAAGTTAAAGTAGGCCTAATTTCGACGAGAAGTCCAACGAGTTCTTCAACTCTTACGCAAAGAAACGGCTGGCAGCGTGCAAGCGTCTGAAGCAGCGCATGACAGTGCACGGCTGTTGGCAAAATTGAAAGGACGTGGTTTTGCGATGAGAATATATTCAAGGTAGCCTAGGTAGGGACTCTACAAACACTTAGAATGATCGTGTCTACGTGAGTTTTAGCAAAAAACGATAGAATTTCCCGGTGAAACGGCGTCATATTGCGTCAGTAGCCTAATGATAAAAAAATGGTAGCAAGCGCTGTTCCAAGTATATAATTAAAACCTAAACTGGTATCAGTTTAGAGCTAATACTAGAGTGAAATACCTTTAATTTGATGCATTAAGTACACATAAATGTTAAAAATTGGCGAAGTTATACGCGTGCAAAGTTGGCTCATTTATGCTGGATCACCCTGTATATATCCCTGTACAAGCTGGGGAACCCGGCGTTGCACGGGAAATTTAGATTTTTCGTCCGCAAACCCAGGTTGAGACTGAGAAATTGGGAGCGCTTGCGTTTCATGCTAAGCTTTGATGACGTAAAAAAGCAACGTCCATTTGTTATAGCAGAAGATTAGGCCTACAATGTGGCGTCGTATAATTCAGCGATAGCATATTTAACATGGCGAAATTTTAAAATGTCTATATCTCTGGATCTAAAGTGAATAAGGATCTAAAAATGGCTTACGTGGATGACTCTGGTGAACGTCTATTTATGTACAATGTTTAAAGTCAGTAGCTGCGAAACTGTGAGCGTGCATTCTGGACAGAGTCACATACATACATCGCTGCAGGTGGCCAACAGTGGGCAGACAAGGTGAAACATGTATAGAGACTATAGATATATAGAGACAGACTACAGACTTCCTGTTAAGTCTCGATCAAACAAACTATGCACCAAACTAAAACTCTGCCCTTATACCTCAAAGTACTTAAGCTTCCCTATTCTGTTGATTTGACCACATTTAATTTTCCTGTACCAAGTGACATCAGTCCTGAATTGTAATTTATAGAGTTAAGATGTTTCCTAGTGTTTTGCAAGTAGGTAGCCTATACGCATGCATGTCTGGATGTATTTTGCTCAAGCTAGAAATGTAATAGTGCAAGATATTAATTGCTGAACGCTTCGCTGATTGCAACGAGTTGCAATTTATAATCTGAAAGAAGATACATGTATATAGGCCTAAGCTTACTTGACGATTATATTTTACTGTCCAAAGCTGCTGAAACGTTCTATTTTAATAATATAAGCCCTATATTGAAATAATTGAACGTAATTTTAGAATTCTATCTAATTACGTATTTATACAAAACAGGATTGCTAGTTAGGATATTATGTATAGGCTATAGATTTCACAAATATAGCAGCGTTCGATACTGAAATATGCAAGTTCTGTTTCTTTGTTAAGTAGCGTTTAGGTTCACAAACTTCCATTGATTTTTGTTTATCATAATCGAGATCTAACTATGAATGTTTTTGCGACATTCACAGAACACATCGTATATTTTTGGACAACGTTTCATCTGTTTTAGGTGTACACTGTACTCTTATAGATAAAGACACAATGTCATATCGAGAAAAGCATAATGGCAGCATGGGCGGAGTTTATCAGAGGTTGGGAAGGGGGGTCTAAGCCCCTCCAAGAAGGCCCAAATTCAACTTTTTACCATGAAAATGGTATCCTTTTTCTTAGTTAGCCCTCCCAATAATGCCCAGACTCGGGGTTAGCGCCCAAGAACGGAAACCAAACTCCGCCCATGAATGGCAGTCTGAAATACCTATAATCACTTATTTATTTAGGACTACAGTTTAGGTTACCGACATCGACCAAATCGATTACAGTAGGTAAAAAAATATCAACAACGCCGCCTTAGCCGAAAGATTTGAGTAAATTTGCAAAATTTCACTTTAGTCATGACGTCAGCCATTATACAAGTTGCTGCAATCGAGATATTTAGGAGATTTAAAATAATCTCTCCTGATTACAATAATGTCCTATACAGGCCTCCGTTCGTTTGTGTTGATGACGTCGGGGAATTTCCGCGCACAACAGTGACCACACACCTACACCGTCTTTCCCACGTGTCTACATTTCACCATTTTCGCTTTCTCTATTGCGTAAACCAGAAGGGAGTAGTCTTAAGTTTGACACAGACAGTAGAATATTATTTCACTCTGCACAATATTTTTAAGTGTTCGGAGGAAGAGATGGAGATCCACCCGGGTGTTACGTGCGACGCTTGTAGGGGACCGGTCGCAGGGGTGCGTCACAAGTGCACAGTCTGTCCTGACTACGACCTCTGTAGCGGATGTCGGACAAAAGGATTTCATACAGAGCATCAACTCCGAGAGATACACACACCGGTGAGCTGTAAGTATACAGAGGAAGTTAGCTTGGCCAAAATGTAAATGTGAACAATTTTCCAATGGAACCGTACATGTACGATCTCGATCTTTGATCCAGTTTTCCAATGAACTGATTTCATGAGATCTTTCCCCATCGCCGATTAAAATAAAATGCATAAATGTAAAAGTATCACGACCGTTTGTATGTACATGTATGTATGTATGACATTGTATGTACATGTATGTATGTATGACATTGTATGTATGTATGTATGTATGTTTTGTTTGTATGTGCACTTGTTATAGCGCCCCTTCAAGCTCTCTACTCAGAGGCGCTCCCGAATGCAGAGCGAATACTGCATCGGAGTTTCACGCCGAAGCGCTGAGCAATTGTGAGTGAAGGACTTGCCCAAGGTCCTTACGCGGCGAGGTGGATTCGAACCTCGAACCTTCCGGCTCCAAGGCAATGACGCCACCACTACACCACCGCGCCCCACAATGTATGTATGTATGTATGTATGTATGTATGTATGTATGTATGTATGTATGTATGTATGTATGTGTGTGTGTGTGTGTGTGTGTGTGTGTGTACGTACGTACGTACGTATGTATGTATGTATGTATGTATGTGTGTATGTATGTATGTGTGTATGTGTATACATAGGTGCCAGACCACTTGCATAGCGTCAGCACGCGTCTAGATAATTTGGAAAACGTTGTGGAAGTGGAACATCGTGATTGTATTGTTACAAATGTATTCTAAATAATTATAATTCTGCAAATTAATGTGATTGCTTTTGAGTGCATTCGATGCAAGTTCCAGGTCATAGAAATCATAAAAAATAATAATAATATAGACTGCATAATTATTTGTGTGATCAGTTCATTGTGACACGCATCCATTGTTTCATGGGCATAGGCCTATAGGCTACATGTCATTATCGTTCTGAATGGGTGTGGAGTTAAAGGCCTGAGATTGATCTTCTAATATTACTTCGTTAACTCATAAGTATCGTAATGTGTGCATAGATGTTGTTTTCTTTCAGTGCTGCATCTTGGAGTGAGATGTGATGGCTGTAACGGTGAAGTGCGAGGAATCCGATATAAGTGCAACGAATGTCTCGATTACGATCTATGCAGTCAGTGCAAAGCGAAAGGAATTCATTCGGAACATTCAATGACAGAAATTCGCCAACCGACAATTCCGGGTTTAATCAACCGCGTGACAGATCCGAAGACCTCGCCAGCTCAACCAAATGGATGTAGGGGATCTTTGTAAACATGTACACATGAGAGAGATTATCAAATTTCCTCTGCAGAAAGTTCATTATCTTTGGTTTTGTATTGCATTCCAAATGAATCATAATTATATCTAAAGTTATACAGACTGTAATGCCCTAAATTGTAAGTCTATATCAAGTGACGCTGTCTTCTTGAAGTGAACTGCTTCTTATAGTAACTGACTAACTGCACCTAATACATGTATCTGCATTCACTGTATCGTTTTTTGCTTATAATCAAGTGCTATGATCGAGTGAGGCTGCTTTCGTGCAGTGAATTTTTTTTAGTAACTGGCTCACTTCACCCAAAAGCTGCATCAAGAGTGTTCTTATTCTATTGTTTGTAGTGCTACATCCTGGAGTGACCTGTGATGGCTGCACTGGCGAAGTGCGAGGAATCCGATACAAGTGCATCGATTGCCCCGATTACGATCTATGCAGTCAATGCAAAGCTAAGGGAACTCACAGCCACCATTTATTGCGAGAAATTCGTCAACCGTGTAAGGTACAAGCGACATCTGGTAAGTATATGTCTTGCTTGAAAATAAATCTTGCCAACTGCAGAAATGTCGTTAGATCTGCATTAAAATAAAAATGAGGTGATAGTAATAGTTTTGATGCTAAGTGTTTATCATGACGATAAACGGCTACTATACCGGGGTACTGTAGTCATGGAAACTCGAAGCTGCATTAGGATTTTCTTAGCCAGGAAATGGAAAACAAGGTTTCTCTTCATAGTATGTGGTGAAGCAGTGCTAAAAGTGTAAAAAAAGAAGTGCCTGGACGCTCCTTACAATTTCATGTGTGCTGGCCAAATAAGTGGCAGGACGGCATAGAGATTTGAATATAAGTGCCAGGACGCCGTCTATAAACGTCCTGCCACACTTTAATTAAGCCCTGTCATGTGAAGTAAGATGTGACGAAAGAGCATGAATGCTTCGGTGTAATTGATAGTGGCAATTAAATTATCTGTGCTAAGAGAGAAATTAAATTGACATGAACGACCGTCGTTAATTTCCTGAAACACTAGGCCTATGTCTACCTAAAAAAAGACACATCAAATAGGACATTACGTTATCAGTTATGACTCTGCATATCCTTAAAGAAATGATAACTAAAAATGATGCATCTTGCGCATACAGCAGCCGTGAAGTTGGTAGAACAGTTGGTTGGAAGAGTATCGCTTAATGAGGTTCTTTCTTCGTTGAATCGTGGACTGCAGGCGATTCCACCGGCTTTCTCGAGCTCTCATTCTAGCACTGGGTCGATCACCGTCGATAATGCTTCGTCTCTCAGTCTCAGTAAGTCTGACATTTAACCCTTTATCGAACTAGGTTATAGGATTTCCCATACCATTTACTTTACTTTGGTCGGTAGAGTTAGCGTCAGAGCATTTGGCTGATGAGTTCGTCCAGAGGATGCATTCTTTTTAATTACGATTGCGAGATTACGAGAAAAGTTGTGAACGCCCCTTAGAAATGTTCTGTGGAACGTTCCTTTGGCCCCAAACTCGAGCTATAACAAAACTAGAAAATGTTGTGTGTAACTAAAAGTGGTTTGTGCATTCCTTAGAAAAGTTGTGTGAAGTACATAAATGAAAAATGAATCAAAATAATAATGAATGAGACCTTTGTCTTTTTTGACGTTGATGTTACAGCTATTGATCCTTTCACCACGAAATGGAGTCCAGCCAAGTCAGGAGCGGCCTTTCAGAGAGAACCAATAGACAGTTCAGACCAGGAATACAAGGATGTCATTGCCAATATGATGACTGCAGGCGGCCAACAGTGGACAAACAAAGTAAAGCAGGTATAGAGAGTTAGAGACCACAGACTTCCTGCCAAGTTTAAAAAAAACTTTGTACAGTAAACAAAAACCTGCCCTGTTACCTCAAAGTACTTTCCAGTTCTGTTCATTCATAATTTTCTCAACAAGTTGGTAGGTTCGTGCGTCCGATGGCAACACTCTTCTCGTTCTTGAGCATCATCTTTTAGCTGTTGATATCCATCCCAGATCATCCAGTTCAAAATCTTCTGTTGATATCCATCCCAGATCATCCAGTTCAAAATCTTTTGTTGATTAGACCACATTTGATTTTCCTGTACCAAGAGATTCGACAGAGGTTGAGGAAGTGAATCTATTGAGTGACGAAGCATAATATAACGTTTGCAAGTCATGAACACAGGCTCGTTTAATTATCACCAGGTCTGCAGAATTGAAAACTACCGAATGTACAAAGTCTACCGTTCGTGCAAAGAGGAAATGGACAGAGAAATCGGGGCAGGGTTCCAGAATGAACGCATCCTGTGGCATGGAACCAGCGTAGAAGTCCTCAGCAACATTTACAGAGATGGTTTCAACAGGAGCTACTGCGGAAAGAACGGTCAGTCACATAATTTAATAGTCTAGATACAAACATGCATCCAAGTTACATAATACAGTACAGAAATAAAAAATTATATATGTATACACGCACTTAACCAAACACGCATAGATACATACATATATACATGATACATAAACAGACTGCATAATTATACTTGTACATGCCTTGCCTTGTCTTGCCTTTAACCATCCTCGGCACGAGGGTTGGTCGCACGATAGACAATTCTTCTCCATCCTCTCCTGTTCTCGGTTGCTCTCAACAATTTCTCTGTTGATAAACCCGACCATTCACTCATGTCGTCCTTGTACACGCAGTGGTGTAGTCCTAAAAATGAAGTGGTGGAACGCCTAAAAATGAAGTGGGGGAACGCCTGGAAATTAAAGTAGCAAAATTACAACAGACAGACGCTGAGACGCCATTTACATAGAGTATTTATCCCTCGCTGGAAAAAAGTGGGGGAACGGCGTTCCCCCGCGTTCCCCCTCCACTACACCACTGTGTACACGCATATTTGCAATTAAACAGGCATGCATACATATTGGGTGAGTAGGCCTATATTATGTCTGTGTACATAAATTGCATTACATTACAGACATAAGCAGTATGCCCTATAATTATTATACCTGTGCATCGTTTAGCTTAGCTATTCTTTGATGATCATTGCAAGTTCTTCTCTGTATACCGTTTTCAGCAACCGCTTTCGGTGATGGTGTCTACTTTGCAACTTTGTTCGAGTACTCAGCTTCACGAACCTACTCTCCACCAGACTCCAACGGACAGAAGTACATCTTCCAATGTCGTGTCTTAACAGGTCACTTCACCGACGGTCAGAAGGGGCTGAAGGAACCCCCGATGAGAACAGCGGAACTGAGATATGATTCGGTGGTTGACCAAATCGCAAATCCAAAGATGTTTGTTATTTTCAAGGACATGCAGGTCTACCCAGAGTATGTGATAACGCTTGAGGTGTAGGCTGTAGCGATACATTGTCTGACTTTCGCCCGCTATAGATATTACCTCTGTAATTCGTTTTTTTAATATAATTGTTCTTTTTGCAGGTTTCAATGTGATGCAATTTCAACTCTTTTAATGAAACTAAATTTATATTGTATTATATTGAACACCTGTTCAATATCGGTATATATAGCCCATCTATTGTGTGTGATTACATATCAGGCCAACTTTGCTGATTGAAACGCGTTGCTATTAATTTTAGTAGCATGTGATTTTGATAAAGTGTAGGCCAACTATGTGATATTTAGACATAGGCTTACCGTCAGAAGCTTTTTTAAAGCCGTGTGTCGTAGTTTACTCTGTATGTGATTTGCAGTTGTATAATAAGCATTAAAGCTCGAACTCCAATTACTTGCCTCATTATTCCCTGACTTCACCTTTTTCTCTAGTGTTCGTGACTTTGTGATCTAGGTTTCACACTTGACAGTGATTTGGCATTTACTGAACACCTGTCTCTCCTGACCCGTTCCTGTAATTATCATTTGGGACGACTTAGAGCAAGTTGGAGATCGGGGTTATTGTGACTGACCGCTCGGTAGCAAGTAAACATTATGGCCGCCGCAGATACGTCCGGAATAGAGCGGCGTCACATACGGCGATCGATAGCCCAATGTTTCCGCGACCTACGGCGATCTATTATAGGTCAATGTTTTCGCGAAAGTAAGTAAGTAAAAATAACATAGAAAGGTGTATTTTCAAAAATATTAATACGCTTAAATAAGCTAAAGAACACAACAAAATCGATTTACCTTAACACATTTGCCGCCAGCTACGAGATATCTCGCGTTTAACCCGCGAGATCTCGTGGGGAAGTAGAGTTTATGAGAACCATGGGAATTAAATCGCGAGATCTCGTTATGTAACTCCATGCAAGTCTTAGCGCCTAAATACCACTGCGTCTTGATGTGGAATCCTTTTTTGAAAAACTGTAATCACTTGATTCACTTATTTAGGACTAGGCTACAGCATTAGGCTACCGACATCGACCAAATCGATTACAGTAGGTCAAAAATATCAACAACTCCGCCTTAGCGGAAAGAATTTAGTAGCCTAAATTTGCAAAATTTTAATTTAAGCATAGCGTCAGCCATTAATTATAAATTGCTCTAATCGAGATATTTAGGAGATTTAAAATACTCTTGCCTGATTACAATAATGTCCGATACATCGGATACAGGCCTCCGTTCAATTGTGTTGATGACGTCGGGAATTTCCGCGCACAGCACACCCGTAACACACCGTCTTTCCCACGTGTCGACCTTTCACCATTTTCGCTTTCTCTATCACGTAGGCCAGAAGGGAGTAGTCTTAAGTTTGACACAGACAGCAGAATATTATTTCACTCTGCATAAAAGTTTATATTGTTAAGTGTTGAGAGGAATTGATGGAGATCCACCCGGGTGTTACATGCGACGGTTGTAGGGGACCAGTTGTAGGAGTGCGCCACAAGTGCACTGTCTGTCCTGACTATGACCTCTGTAGCGGATGTCGGGCAAAGAGATTTCATACAGAGCATCAACTCCGAGAAATGCATACACCGATGTGCTGTAAGTATAGACCTACAGACTACAGAGGTACATGACATTTGTAGTTAGCTTGGCCAAAATGTACATGTGAATGATATTCCATAGGATCTATACGATCTTGACCTTTTTTGTCCAGTTTCCCAATAAACTGATTTGTTGCGATCTTTCACCATAGTCCATCCGATGCAAGTTCCAGGAAATCATAGAAACATTAATAATATAGACTGCATTATTGTTTGATCAGTTCATGGTGGCACGTATTCATCGTTTCATGGGCATATGTCATTATCTGTCTGAATGAGTATAAAGTATTAAAGGCCTGAGATTGATATTCTAATATTACTTCGTTAACTCATAAGTATCGTAATGTGTGCATACTTGTTGTTTTCGTTCAGTACTGCATCTTGGAGTGAAGTGTGATGGCTGTAATGGTGAAGTGCGAGGAATCCGATACAAGTGCAACGATTGCAAGAATTACAATCTATGCAATCAGTGCAAAGCTAAGGGAACTCACAGCCAACATTTAATGCAAGAAATTCGTCAACCGATTATGGCACAAGCGACAAGTGGTAAGTGTAAGTCTTGCGTGAAAATAAATATTGCCAATTGCAGAAAGGTCGTTAGATATGCATCAAAATAAAAGTGAAGAGATAGTAAAAGTTTTAATGTTAAGTTTTATCAGTCAATAAACGGATACTATAGCCTACTGTAGGCTATAGTCATGAAAACTCGAAGCTGAATTTGGATTTACTTAGAGAAAGAAAATGGAAAACAAGATGTCTATTCGTAGTATGTGGTGAAGTAAGATGTGACGAAGGAGAAAGAATGCTTCGGCGTAATTAATAGTGGCAAATTATTATCGGTGCTAAGAGATAAATTAAATTGACATGAATGAGCGTCGTTTATTTCCTGAAACACTAGACCGATATGTAGGCCTAGCCTATATCCATCTAAAAAAGACACATCTAATAGGACATTACGTCATTAGTTATTACTCTGCATAACCTTTCAGAAATGATAACTAAAAATGATGCATCTTGCGCATACAGCTGTGAAGTTGGTAGAACGGTTGGTTGGAAGGATATCACTTACCGGTAATGAGGTTCTTTCTTCATTGAATCGTGGACTGGAGGCGATTCTACCGGTTTCCTCGAGCTCTCATTCTAGAACTGGGTCGATCACCGTTGATAATGCTTCGTCTCTCAGTCTCAGTAAGTCTGACATTTAACCCTTTATCGAACTAGGTTATAGAATTTCCAATAGCATTTACTTCACTTTGGTCGGTAGAGTTAACGTAAGAGCGTCCAGAGGCTGCATTCTTTTCAATTACGATTGCGAGATTACGAGAAAAGTTGTGAACGCCCCTTAGAAATGTTCTGTGGAACGTTCCTTTGGCGCCAAACACTAGCTATAACAATACTGGAAGATGTATGTTGTGTGTAACTAAAAGTGGTTTGTGCATTACTTAGAAAAGTTGCACGAAGTAGATAAACCTTTGGGATGATGACGGAACCTTAGTCTTGTGCATGATGACCTCGGTGTTACAGCTGTTGATCCTTTCACCACGAAATGGAGTCCAGCCAAGTCAGGAGAGGCTTTTAGAAGAGAACCAGTGGACAGTTCAGACCAGGAATACAAGGATGTCATTGTAAATATGATGGCTGCAGGCGGCCAACAGTGGACAAACAAAGTGAAGCAGGTACATAGACTACAAAAGTCCTATTAAGTTTCAATCAAAAAACTATGTACAGTAAACAAAACCTGCCCTGTTACCTCAAATTAAGTACTTTCCAGTTCTGTTGATTCATAATGTTCTCTGCAAGTTGTTAGGTTCGTGCGTCCGATGGCAACACTCTTCTCGTTCTTGAGCATCATCTTTTGGCTGTTGATATCCATCCCAGATCATCCAGTCCAAAATCTTCTGTTGATATCCATCCCAGATCATCCAGTCCAAAATCTTCTGTTGATATCCATCCCAGATCTTCCAGTCCAAAATCTTCTGTTGATATCCATCCCAGATCTTCCAGTCCAAAATCTTCTGTTGATATCCATCCCAGATCTTCCAGTCCAAAATCTTCTGTTGATATCCATCCCAGATCATCCTGTCCAAAAGCATCGGTTGATTAGACGACATTTAATTTTCCTACATGTACCAAGAGATTCAACAGAACTTAAGATGAGGAAGTGAATTTGTTGAGTGACGATACACAATATTAATTTTGTGAGTGATGAACACAGAATCTCCCTTATTTCTCATTAGGTCTGCAGAATTGAAAACCACCGAATGTACAAAGTCTACCGTTCGTGCAAAGAGGAAATGGACAGAGAAAACGGACCTGGGTTCCAGAATGAACGCATCCTGTGGCATGGAACCGGCGTAGAAGTCCTCAGCAACATCTACAGAGACGGATTCAACAGAAGCTACTGCGGAAAGAACGGTCAGTCAGATCGTTTAATATAGTCTAGATGCAAACATGCATCCTAGTTACATAATACAGTGCATAAATACATATTGTATATAAGTATACATGCTCTCACACAGACACGCATAGATACGTACAATATATATACATACATACATACTTGATACCTATACAGAATGCATACTTGTACATGCTTGCATGTACAAGTATGCATCCTCGACACTAAGGTTGGTCGCACTGTATAGACAATTCTTCTCCATCCGCTCCTGTTCTCGGTTGCTCTCAACAAATTCTCTGTCGATAAACCGCCCATTCACTCATGTCGTCCTTGCACATGCATATCTGCAATTAAACAGGCATGCATACATATTGGGTACGTAGACCTACATTGTATATGTATGTGTACATAAATTGTATTACATTAGAGACATAAACATTAGGCCCTATAATACCTATGCACTGCACCGTTTAGCTTAGCTGTTCTTTGATTCTCATTGCAAGTTCTTCTCTGTATACCGTTTTCAGCAACTGTGTTCGGTGACGGTGTCTACTTTGCAACTTTCTTCGAGTACTCTGCTTCACGAACCTACTCCCCACCAGACTCCAACGGACAGAAGTACATCTTCCAATGTCGTGTCTTAACAGGTCACTTCACCGACGGTCAGAAGGGTCTAAAGGAACCCCCGATGAGAACAGCGGAACTGAGATATGATTCGGTGGTTGACCAAATCGCAAATCCAAAGATGTTTGTTATTTTCAAGGATATGCAGGTCTACCCAGAGTATGTGATAACGCTTGAGGTGTAACCAGAATGAGAGTTGAGGGAAAATAACTGAGGGTCAGGCGTTGATTTATATGGAGTGCAAGAAAGACTTTACTATGGAGCTCGAATAAAAACTATAGGGGAGGGGGTGTTGAAATCCTCTACTTCCGGAAATTCTCACCTTGGTACAGCAATATTTTAATTGTCTGCCTTTTGCCCTCTTTTATTCGATTTGAGACAATTTAATGTTTCCGTTTGCAAGGCTTCAATGTGGCGCAATTTTGAACTCTTTTGATCAAATTGACTTTGTGTTAGGTATATATTGCATCGAACACGTGTTCAGTGCCTTATCCGTCTATAGAATCTGATGTAAAATTGTGATGTAGGCCTACTGTGTTCATTTACCGATTACTTTACTCATAGAAACGAGCTGCTATTTTAGTTGCCTGTATGCCTATATGAATTTGCTAAGGTGAAACTATGGAATATTTACTGCCAAAGATTCTTTTGAAAGTCATTTGTCGGTAGTTTGCTTTTGATGTGATTTGAAGTTGAATCATGCAGACAGAACTCAACGAAACCATCGAGGCGTTGATGAGCTTGAGTTCATTTGTATTTTTATACAAAAATACAATAGTACGTATTATTATGTTTAGAATTGCGAACGTTAGGCCTATTTACATTTTTCTGCGTTATAATTATATGCTTATCGCCATGCAAAGTTCTAAAAATGTGTTTCTGTTATATTAGCTGAATGCATCATATTTTCCATCGTGATATTACATAATTATATAGTTCATTTGTTAAAATCGTCGTTTATTTAATCTCTGAGATAAATTATGGTGGCACACCGCACCCAGTTAGGCCACATGTCGAAAGACATTAAATTGAAAAGATATAATTTAAGTGAACAAAACAATATCCTTGATGGACGTCATATAGGCCATCTCGAGATGTACCAAAGCGTTCATTTTTTCGGAGGGAAGATAAGCTCACGACCTGGAATTGGCACGAGCTGGCACTGTTATTGGTACCACCACTAGCCCAGTGGCAGGCAGCCTACTCTGTGCGCTTGGCGTCTTGCCACCTTCTGAATCCTTTCCAAAAGATCTCGCGCTTCGCAACCGTCCAAAGTCGTTTTGGTGATCCGTACTTTCTTGAAAGGCATGCAAGTAGATTTCTTATCTAAACAACCCGCAAGCGACTTCTGGTCGCCAGACGTTTGCTCTCTACAGTCTACACACTCTACAGCATCGACGTCGATTCTACAGCACGAGGCATTCCCAGAGCATGTGCAAATAGCTCTGCGTTGGGATTTCCCCGGCGTCATTTTAGCTACATTTTTAAAGTGCAACGCTGTAACCAAGGTAATATCAGTCAAACCGCTGCTTAAGCAGATCATTTATGGGCGGTTTACAGACAAAAATTAACTTAGCTATCAGTGGATCCGATGGAGCCTCATCCACGTGTTCTGTGCAACGGTTGTAGAGGACAAGTTGTAGGTGTGCGTCACAAGTGCACAGTGTGTGCGAACTATGACCTGTGTGGAGAATGTCGGAAGAAGGGTTTTCACCCGGAACATGGAATGCGAGAGATACTCCGAACTCCAAAGCCTGGATGTAAGTAGAGATTACTTAAATCAATATGAGCCTAAGCAGAGGTAAGCTTACGTTACTACGCATTTCCTCTCGGAGAGTGCCATGGGCAGTTTTGCGCTTCGGGGAGCGTATTTCCAAAAGCCTGTATGGCCCAACGCATCCGCGCTCCTATTCGCCGGCGAAGGGAAAACAGTGTGGAAGAGGCGAAGACCGTAGGGGGGAGAAGGTAGTTGATGTTAGCAGTTGTTGGTCAAGCTGTAGTGTGGGCTATATATGTGCTATTAGCTTGACCAACAACTGCTAAACAAGCAACGCAAAAATCAAGAATCTAATGACGACACTAACCCTAACACTAACCCTAACCGACCCTCACGACGCAAAAAGAATCTAATCTAATGACGACACTAACCCTAACACTAACCCTAACCGACCCTGACGACGCGAAACCTTACCCTATACGCGAAAAACACCTAGGTCTTCTATGTTATAACCACGCTTAAATTTAACGATAAAGAGCGCTAAAGATTACCTGTGCAAAATGTTCCTCCATACGTAGGGTCATTTGTAAGAAATTTTAAACGTTTTACATTGCAATTCGTCAAAAATCGTGAGAGCCTGCGTGTCGCACGTGTTGTTTACAGTATGCTACTGTCTACAAAGGGATTGTCAGAAATTGTACTCGACAACCTCCTCCCCTACGGAAATCGCCTCTTCCAGTATTACTGCCCAATAGGACGCGTATGCGTTGGGCCATACAGGCTTTTGGAAACTCGCCTTCGGGGAAGGAATGATTGGATCAATGTAGGGATACTGTAAAGAAATTGAGAGCATGCAATTAAGGTATTACCGTAAAGTTTGCTACTTTCGCGCCTGCATGTCGTCACAGGGGTAAGGGTCGCCATAGCAACCAATCTGGGCTCGGCCGAGCGCCGATCGAGAGGCCTTTTAAGTTCGCCGCCTGGCCTGCGGAGGGGTGCAAACTGCTGTCCAGTCTTCCTTTTAAGTTTAGCCGCCGCTTAGCGCGCCCTCTCTAATGACGTAGGCTGGAGAGGTCGTATGTTGGCGCGTATGTGTGCGTGTTTGCGTGCGTGTGTGTACGTGTTTGTGTGAGTGGCGCTGGCGCACGTTTTACATGGGGTTTGCACTGGCGTGAACCGAGTACCTCTGTCCCTTCCTCCCTCTCGGTCTGCCTGCTCGTTTGCTTACATGTCTGCGTGTCGCTAACATGCCGGCACGTAGAGATTGCTTTGATTCCTTTCATGTAGTAGGATTGCCTTTGCGGTGTTGCTTGATTGATGTGTGCATATAAATAGAGGCCCGTTGCCTCTGTGTTTTAGTCGAGAGGAGTCGAGAGAAGGCAGTTGTCAGACCTATACGTTAAGTTAGTTTAAGAATTTGGCAGTATTCAACGCACTGCGTGCGTGTAGTTAAGACTGTTTCCATCGATGAAGAATTTAATAAGAAGATTAAAACGATATCCAGCGTGTTTCCTGCTTGACTATTATAATCGGTTGTCGACGTAGAAATCCTATGCCCGACGGGAAAGGTGACACCCACAGCGCGGACAGACAGACGGAAGGATCCAACTCGACATCCTGGGTACCTAGAGAGAGAGAAAGAGAGAGAGGGATCCGACCGGAAGTGAACCAGGGCTGATAGAAAACCCGACTCAACGGTTTTTCTACAATTGGTCCACAGAAGTGGGATTGAAGATAAGACGGCCTCTGGACGATTTTCTACAATTGGTACCAGCAAGCGGGGTAGAAATTGGAAACCGACAACCGATCGACGTTGGAGCAGAAACAACCGGAAATCGAAACCGACTTCCGGTCGCTGACGACGACTTCCGATGGAAGACGAAGACGAAGTTATTTTGAGCACGCAGTTGAACGGTGGCAACAGGCTGACCGGTGGTTATTCGCCCGTAGTGAAAAGACGGACGACGGAACCGGATGTAGATCGCCTGCTGGAGAGCGACGGGTTTGACGACCGAAGGCCAATATCGCCAGTTCAGAGACGACGAACGATGGAAACGGAGCCGGACCGCGACCGAAGCCGCCGGCTGGAAAGCAGCGACTTCTACGAGCAGAGGTCGAGAATGTCGAGAGGACGAGAAAACGCTGATGAATCGACGACGTTTCCGATGTTGGTGGAAAACATCGGTGGCATGCTGAGAGATCGACCGATGCAGATGAAGCCCGGCCGATTCGATGGGACTGGATCGCTAGAATCGTTCTTAGCCCAGTTCGAGGTGTGTGCGAGACACAACAAGTGGACCGCTTTGGACAAAGTCGACTTCCTACGCTGCTCGCTAGAAAAAGCGGCCACTCAGTTGCTGTGGGACTTTGGAGCGCAAACCAACGTGTGCTACGAGGAATTGGTCGAACGATTGAGACAACGCTACGGAACGGAGGGCCAAGCCGAGACCTTCCGTGCACAACTCTACTACCGACGCCAGCGAGCCGATGAAAACCTGAGCGACCTGCTGCACGACATTCGCCGATTGGTCGTCCTCGCCTATCCATGTCCGTCCAATGAAACTACTGAGATCATCGCTAGAGACGCTTTCCTGCAAGCGATGAAAGACAGCGAACTCTCGCTCAAAGTGCGCGAGCGGGAGCCGAAATCGCTTGATGAAGCCTACCGGACAGCGCTGCGTCTGGAGGCCTACCAGCGGACGACGGACGCCGACGACCGGAGAAGACCGACGAATCGAGTAAGAGCGACGCATGAAACCGACGTGAGCGCTCTACTCCAGTCACAGATGGAGCGCTTCCTGTCGAATCAACGTGAAGAGCAACGAAGATGGCAGCAGGAAATGGAGAACAAAATTGATCAGCAGTTCCGAGAAATGCGAGGTCGATCTTCGATGAACGACGAACCGGGTCGAAACTTTCGCCCCGGAAACAGCAACCAGAACAGCCAAGCAAGTTTGAGACGGGATGTGACTTGCTATAACTGCTCCAGAGCCGGTCACATCGCCCGTCAGTGCCGCCAGCCTCGCCGATTCCGCAATCGGCCGAATGAACCTTCGACAACGGAGAACGACGCATCGACGCCGGCCGTGCCTATGGCCGTCAATCACACTATGCGAGATCGACAGACGAACCGCGCAACCAACAACGCCGTGTACATCAGAGGAACGATCAACGAGCGACCGCAACTCTGCCTGATCGACACGGGGTCCGAAGTGAGTCTGGTGCCGCTGTCTACCGCCAAAGGGGTGAGCATAAGTCCGTGTAATCGATTCTTGATGGCTGCCAATGGGTCTGAAATTAGGGTATTGGGACAAGTATCACTTCCTGTTAAAGTCCGCCCGGGTCTTGAAATCCCTAGTTTATTCTTGGTGTCCGATCAAATTTCAGAGCCAATGCTGGGGATGGATTGGTTAAGAGAGCACCGCTGCCGTTTAAGTTTTGGGTCCAGTGCTTTATTTTTGGGGCGCAAGCGCATTTCACTTGTGAAGGGTAACGGTTCCACGTGGTGTCGGCGAGTGATTGTCGCCGAAGAGGTTACTGTTCTCCCTAAGAGTCAGTATGATGTACCCGTTAGAACTCTCTACGGTGATTTATCTACTGTAGCGCCTGCCTGGATGACTGAGGCTAAAGAAATTCAGCCCGGTGTGCACCTTGCACGAGTTGTAGTTGACGGTAACGCCGATACGACTCAAGTTAGGATTGTGAATTTGAACGAAGATCCAGTAAGGTTTGCTAAGGACTTGTCGTTAGCGCAATTGCATCCGGTCGAAGTAGACCAGAGTTTGTATAGCGCCACGAATGTAGCGATTGATAGCGAAATGTCGCCTGCAGATTTGCTCATGGCTGATTTACCTGAAGAGGTGCCATCCGATGCTAGAGCGCAATTAAAAGAATTACTGCTAGAGTATCGTGATGTGTTCTCCGAGAAAGAAGGAGATTTAGGACGAACTTCTATCAGCACACACAAAATCGACACGGGCGACGCCCGTCCCGCGCGACAGCCATTAAGACGACAACCGCTCCCGCACAGAGCCGCCGTGGATGAACAGTTAGATAGGATGCTAGCTGATGGCATTATCGAGCCAGCTGTAAGTGAATGGGCTGCTAATGTGGTGTTAGCACGAAAGAAAGATGGCACCCTTAGGTTTTGCATAGACTATCGACAACTGAATGAAAAGACTAAGAAAGATTCTTACCCGCTCCCTAGAATTGACGAATGCCTAGACGCACTTTCTAGTGGGGGTTGGTTTAGCACCTTAGACTTGAGAAGTGGCTACCATCAGGTAGCCATGGATCCAAAAGACGCAGACAAAACGGCCTTTGTGACGCGACGAGGTATCTTTCGATGGAAGGTTATGCCCTTCGGGCTCTGTAATGCCGCAGCGACCTTTCAGAGACTAATGGACATTGTGCTTTCCGGTCTGAACTTTGAGATCTGCTTAGTCTATCTCGACGACGTAATCATTTTCGGAAGCACCCCCGAGCAGCATTTAGATAGGCTTAAGCAGGTGTTCCAACGCTTACGCGAGGCCAATCTTAAACTGAAAGCAAGTAAGTGTAAGTTGCTTCGAAGGACTGTAGGATTCTTAGGACATGTGGTAAACCCATCTGGAGTAGCGGTAGACCCGTCCAAAATCCAAGACGTGGTGGACTGGCCCATTCCTGAGAGACTGAAGGACGTACGCTCCTTTTTGGGTTTGTGCTCGTATTATCGACGATTCATACGCAGCTTTTCGACTTTAGCTTCCCCATTGTTCGCCCTTACGAAGAAGGGCAGAGCGTTTAATTGGGACGAGACTTGTCAGAGCGCTTTTGACCATTTAAAGACAGTTTTGACCAGTGCGCCGATTTTAGCGTTACCTCAGACGGAGGGTGTTTACATATTGGACACGGACGCTTGTGACGTAGGGATAGGAGCGGTCTTGTCTCAGCGTATTGAAGGTGAGGAAAAGGTGATTGCTTATGGTAGTCGCTTATTGTCCACCGCTGAACGCAACTACTGCGTGACGCGTAAGGAGCTACTAGCCGTCGTGTATTTCACGAAACTGTACCGACAGTATCTGTTAGGAAATCAGTTTGTCTTACGAACCGACCACGCCGCATTGCAATGGTTGCAACGCACGCCGGAACCGATTGGACAACAGGGACGTTGGCTGGAGCGTTTGGCTGAGTTCGATTTCCAGATTATACACCGACCAGGGCTAAGGCACGGGAATGCAGACGCGCTTTCGCGCAGACCATGCCGCCAATGTGGATTAGAGGAATGGAGCATGATAGCTGCAGTCACAGCGGTAGCCGAAGGAAATCCGTTGAGAGCGATGGACGGATCGCAAGAACGCGTTTTGGAAGCTCAGCGCGAAGATCCCGACCTAGCGATCGTGCGATCATGGTTAGAAGAAGGCGCGCAAGCCCCAGATTTAGTTAACATTCTGTACGAGAATGAGCGCGTGAAGACGTATTGGCATCAACGCGATCATTTGTATCTTCGCGAAGGCGTCGTCTATCGAAAGAAACCAGGCGGAACAGAACAGGTGTTAATGCCTAAGGCTCTGCGTGAAGAGTTTTTGAGACTCACCCATACCGGAGTGACAGGGGGTCATTTAGGAGTTAGGCGAACTCGGTGGCAGGTAAGGCACCGAGCGTATTGGGTTGGTTGGTCAGGTGAGGTAAAGCGGTTTTGTAAGTGCTGCCCGGAGTGTAATCAGTATCACCGTGGTAAACCTCCTCGGCAGGGACCGTTACAACCGTTACCCTGTGGGGAACCCTGGGAACGCCTGGGTGTGGACATAACGGGGCCACATCCACGAAGCAGAAGGGGAAACGTCTATATCTTAACGGTTATGGACTATTTCACCAAATTTGTTGAAGCCATCCCAATGGCTAATCAAGAAGCCGCCACTGTCGCTAAGGCGTTAGTTGAAAACGTAATTGTGCGTTATGGGGCCCCTTTGCAGATTTTAACTGATCAAGGCACTAATTTCGATGGGAATTTGTTCAAGGAGCTTTGTAGGCTGTTGGGAATCGACAAAATTCGGACGTCTAGTTACCATCCAGGCACAAATGGCCTAATTGAGAGATTTCATAGGACCCTAAATGCCATGCTGGGGAAGTTAGTGAGCAGCCATCAGAGGGATTGGGACGAGATGTTGCCCCTGGTTCTTGGTGCCTACCGTTCGTCACTGCATGACACCACTGGCTTTTCCCCCAACATGCTGTTCTTCGGCCGAGAATTGCGGGCCCCTGTGGATCTTGTCTATGGAAGACCGCCTGACCCCGTCGACCCCTCTGCCACCTATCCGAGCTACGTCGTCGACCTTGGAGACCGCATGGAAGCTGCGTACCAGCTGGTACGCGAACATCTGCAAGCAGCCGCGCAACGTCGAAAACGCACGTACGACATGCGCGTGAGACCAGTAGAATTTAAGAAAGGAGACCGCGTCTGGTACTACACGCCTCGCAGATACCAAGGAAGGACACCTAAATGGCAACGTTTCTTCACTGGGCCATTTTATGTAGTCGAGCGCTGTGGAACGGTTAATTACCGTATTCGGAAGACATTGAACTCACAGCCGTTTGTGGTGCACGTAGACAAGCTACGCGCGTGCTACGATTCGAGTTTGACAGCAGATAATGGGACGGCGGCCGAACAATCTCCAGAGGAAGACGAGGTCAGCCAACGGCCTAGACGCGCCACGCGTCGGCCGGTTCGATTCCAGTAGGCGTGTGGAGCCGAGGGGGCGGGGCCTAAGCGACCAATCAGCGCGCAGGCCAGCCGCCGCATGGGCGGCGACATCAAAGAGCGCCGACTTCAAAGGACGTTTGCCTATAAAAAGGAAGCGCGCAAAGCAGTTTGCGTTATTTGCAGTTTAAATGTCGAGAGTAATAGACAGTACGACGAACATGGCGAGCGGGAGAAACTTTTTGTGCGTGTGTTGTGAACCGGAGACGGACGTCGACATGTCAGAGGAAGATAGAGCGAGTCCATCGGGAGACGACGACCCCCTGTTGGCGCCTCCTCCATCACCTGCGAGCGGCGAGACCAGCGATTCTGCCAGCGATCCAGACGGTGGTCATCTTTTGGTTCCTCCTCCGTCGCCTACAGGTAGTCAGACCAGCAGCGAGTCAGCCAACGACGACAGCGAAGATTCCGAGGCTTCGCCGACGGCTTCCGGGATCGGTCTTGGTGGAATGGGAAGGCTGGATGAAAGCACCTTCCGGTGGTGCTATCCTACGCACAAGGTCTTGGGACGCGGCGGCTTCGGAGTTGTCTGTGCGGGAATCTCACGGAAGGACGGGCGGCCGATTGCTGTAAAGAATTCGGAGAAGGCTGGAGTTAAAGAATGGGTGGTGGACGAAGGACAACTGGTCCCTATGGAACTGTACATGATGAGGAAGTTGGGCCACATCGATGGCGTTGTCCGGCTGGTGGATTTCCGTCTGCGAGCGTATAGTTTCGACCTGGTGATGGAGCGGCCAGATCCAGGGATGGACCTCTACGAGCTTATCACACGCAACGGTGCTCTTCCAGAATACGAGGCCCGGGACTTCTTCCTGCAGACGATGCGCACGGTTGTCGAGGTCCACAAAGCTGGTTTCGTCCACTGTGACCTCAAAAGTGAAAACCTGCTGGTAGACACTCATGCGAAGAAAGTTACGTTGATCGACTTCGGAGCTGGAACCTTCCTCCAGGACGCGCCTCTCAAGGAATTCCGTGGTACTCGCGTCTATGCGCCTCCCGAGTGGATCCGAGACGGGATCTATCCCAGTGTCCCAGCGACGGTTTGGTCCCTCGGGATCCTCCTGTACGACATGGTGTGCGGCAACGTTCCGTTTATCCGCGACGATCAAATCCTAGCCGCCAGACCGGCATTTCCGAGTTCCCTGTCTATCGACGTCAAGGACCTCATCCGCGGCTGTCTTTCTGCTTCGTACCAGGATCGACCAACTTTGGAGGGTATCCTACAGCATCCTTGGGTGACGGGTGCCTGTGTGGCATCATCTCCCGCTTCTCCCTTTGAGAGCGACGACGAGTAAGTTACTGTGATCTTGTGATCAATAATTTTGGGCAATTTTAAATAATTAGACGATTGCCTTAGACAATAACGAATCTAACAATTGTTTTATAGTTCATTCAATAGTGACTTAATTCTTACAATTGAATTGTGATCTTTGTTTGCCACCAGACTGTGGTTTTATTTCTGATGAATCGTTTAACTAGTCGCTTATTTAGTTTCTGATTGAAAAGTCCAGAAAAGAACAGATTTAAAAGAGTCCATTGTGATTTAACTGCGATTTATTTCAGTGATTGAGGTGATTTTCAGGTTTTGCTGGAGTGTGTGACTATTTTAAGTGTGTTTGAGTTTAGTTAATTAATGTCCGTAAACAGGACAGATTTATTTCTGTGATTTTTGTTTGCTGATGGACGGTTGATTAGTACTTTAATTATGTAGCTTAACGATAAGGAGCTGTGCTAATTTCTTAACTGTGATAATTAATTGAAGCCCAAGAAAAAAAAAGGGGGCTGTGATAGTTCTTATTGCAAAATACCGAATTAAAGTTTGGTTTCTTTTATATTGAATAACATTCAGAATTTGCAGTATTAATCGACTATGAACTAGTTAGCTATTGCGTTACATTCGATGCAGATAAGAGTGATTAACTTTTGTAGGGCTGTCTATTGAATTACAATTGCATTGCACGCTTTACGCTAGAAGAGCGAGTAGTTAGTACACATTTAGATTTTAATGTGGCCAGGCTAATAGCCTATTAACATTCGTTTTGAACGCTAGATTATAATTTGGAATGTCTGCTTACGTTGATTAATGATGACGCATAGTTTATGCGTAGTTTAGTTTAACCTGTGACGTACATTATGCGTCAGAGGCTGAGCATGGATTCCGTGGAATCTAGAACATTAGTATGGCCAGCCGTTTTGCACTAGATTAGTTTGAACTGAGAGTTTTGAATTCAGGTTTAACTGAGTAACACGAACAATTTGCTTATAACTAGATTACAATTTAATTCGTTACTTGCACTGACATCAATTGCACTGCTTGGCTTAGAGATGAGGGCATCTTTTTTTTGCAGTGGGGGGAGAATTGTAAAGAAATTGAGAGCATGCAATTAAGGTATTACCGTAAAGTTTGCTACTTTCGCGCCTGCATGTCGTCACAGGGGTAAGGGTCGCCATAGCAACCAATCTGGGCTCGGCCGAGCGCCGATCGAGAGGCCTTTTAAGTTCGCCGCCTGGCCTGCGGAGGGGTGCAAACTGCTGTCCAGTCTTCCTTTTAAGTTTAGCCGCCGCTTAGCGCGCCCTCTCTAATGACGTAGGCTGGAGAGGTCGTATGTTGGCGCGTATGTGTGCGTGTTTGCGTGCGTGTGTGTACGTGTTTGTGTGAGTGGCGCTGGCGCACGTTTTACATGGGGTTTGCACTGGCGTGAACCGAGTACCTCTGTCCCTTCCTCCCTCTCGGTCTGCCTGCTCGTTTGCTTACATGTCTGCGTGTCGCTAACATGCCGGCACGTAGAGATTGCTTTGATTCCTTTCATGTAGTAGGATTGCCTTTGCGGTGTTGCTTGATTGATGTGTGCATATAAATAGAGGCCCGTTGCCTCTGTGTTTTAGTCGAGAGGAGTCGAGAGAAGGCAGTTGTCAGACCTATACGTTAAGTTAGTTTAAGAATTTGGCAGTATTCAACGCACTGCGTGCGTGTAGTTAAGACTGTTTCCATCGATGAAGAATTTAATAAGAAGATTAAAACGATATCCAGCGTGTTTCCTGCTTGACTATTATAATCGGTTGTCGACGTAGAAATCCTATGCCCGACGGGAAAGGTGACACCCACAGCGCGGACAGACAGACGGAAGGATCCAACTCGACATCCTGGGTACCTAGAGAGAGAGAGAGAGAGAGAGGGATCCGACCGGAAGTGAACCAGGGCTGATAGAAAACCCGACTCAACGGTTTTTCTACAATTGGTCCACAGAAGTGGGATTGAAGATAAGACGGCCTCTGGACGATTTTCTACAATACCTATTCGTTGAAAGTCTTGCTTTTTGTTTGCCTTTTTAAAAATCGATCGTGATGGTTTATTTTTTTAATATTTGGGTTTGTTTAATCAGCACGAGTTGTTTACGACGGATAGGTATCAAGCTGACCATTTGCCGTTGCTTGCTATAGTGCAATTTGCACCAAGCCAAAGAAGCATTTTGTATATATTTCGTAGCGTACTGTTGCGGGGGCTTGGCGTTATGCACGGGCTGCTTACGCTTATAACTATAATGTTTCTTTTAACTGATTTGCTTTCTTTCTAGACTTGCACAGACGAGTCCGATGTGACGTTTGTCTTGGTCGAGTTCGTGGCATCAGATACAAGTGCACATCATGTTCCAACTACGATCTATGCAACAATTGTAAACAGAAAGGATGCCATGGACATCATTTATTTCGAGAAATCCATGGACCAAATAGAGTCAGCGGTATGTTCAATTGTTCATCCCTGTTAAGACCATTCTGCCTACAAGCCGATGTTTCTGAATCACTAGAGCATTTTTATATCTCTTTTGACTTTTACAGATAATTTCTTATCTCAGGCTATTGGAAGGTACATAGGAGTGATAAGACATCAATATGCAACTCTTTTTCGTGAATTTGAAACAATGCCTAAACTAAAAATAGCGTGACTAAAACACAGTAGGCCTATATAGTTTCATGTAGGCATTTTAAAGACTTTGTAAATTCGTTAGTCTTACACGTCTCCAATAGTCCTTTTTCAGACCTCTATGGTTCGATATTGTAGTACAGAACTAGACTATTTGCAAAAGAACTTTGAGTCAATGAAGCAACATATCTGATTGTTTTAGCTCTTCAAGAACTCGAACACTTCATGGAGACAATGAAAGTCGGCACAACTCAAGTGTCCTGCGATCAGGATGTTTCACCTTCGCCAATCGACTCTCCAATTAATTGCACCACAGCATCTGCTTGTATGTTGGCTTGCTTTAAACAAAAAATGACTTATTTACTTTCAAATTACTTAAAAATCACTTTCTAATGCAAACTTTGTCATGGTAGGCCTATACCTGTCAGAACATACTGGAATGAATAATCAATTACTTAGTAATGATACTAGATCTGCCAAAAAATTGCATGATAGGCAGCATGCATGGCTAGATACGCGCAGTGTATTTGAAAGATTTACCCTGTATCTTGAAAGCTATGTGTACATAGCTTGTTCATGTATATTCATAATTATGTGAAAGTGTAGTTGACAGCAGTAACATAGGTTCACATGATTTTCAAAGTAAGGAAAGAGAAAGAGTGATTTCTTGGAAGAATAAAGATGTCCTCATTTGCACAGCGGAAGATACATTCGATATAATGAATTGGAGTCCTTCAGAGCCAGGAATTTCTTTCAAGGCAAAACTAATCGACACCTCGGATCCAGAATACGAGACCGTTGTCGCAAATATGATTGCCTGTGGCGGTGAAGAGTGGACACAGAAAATCAAGCTGGTGAGGACAATATCACATATTAGGCTATATTGCTGATAATGGGTTTTCATTTTCATCCTCTTGCTTTAGTTTTCAATAATTATTACGAATCAGAACCTTTGAATTGCAGTTTATAGGCCTTTGAACTGCAGCCTTCTACGAGAATCCCAAACTTAGGCTACTTTGTATTTTCTTAGAATCGTTTCCACAAAGAAAGTTAATTTGGGTTCTATTTTATTTAAGTGAAACTATATAGAAATGTTGGATTATCGGAGTTAGATCTGACCGCATTGTATTTCCAGATAAATAGAATCGAAAACCATCGGCTGTACAAGGTCTACAGATCGTGCAAAGAAGAAATGGATAGAGAAAATGGACCAGGGTTCCAGAATGAACGCATTCTGTGGCGTGGGTCAAGCGGACATATACTCAACGACATTTGCAGAGAAGGCTTCAACCGAAGTCTCTCTGAAGGACGTGGTCAGTATATATAGAGGAGGAATCTTATGAAATTATTGCTAAAGTACAATTAGTTGGGCCACCTTCTTTAATTTAAATAAGTACTTCTCTGGGTGACTCAATTAAAAGCACGTTCAGGCCCGCATTAAGGTAGGTGCTAAGGGTGCTGCAGCACCCGGGCCCGCAGCTTTAGGGGCCCGAAATTTTGAGGGCCCACATTTTCGGAAATGATGAAATTTCTTAGCTAAAATGCTGGACATTAAGAAATACGATGCCATTTCAAAGTTCTGCATTGTCAGTGATGCCACTCATAGTTTTTTCCACCTAGATCTAGGTTTTTTTGGTCGTCTACCTTTCTATGGTTTTTTCAGGATCTAGCCTTTTTCTCACGGCGGTTAATCCGCATTTTTACACATAAAAATATACGTTTTTTAGGTGAAAATGCACAAAAGACGTGAAAAAATTCGAAAATATTGTGAATACGAACCCCAAAAATTGTAGATTTTGTAGCGAACGATTAAAAAAGAGTTATCAGAAATTTGTCGGGAAAAGAAGCAAATTTTGTTCGGATGAATAAAAAAATGATCCTTATAAATTTAAATTTGAAACGCGAAAAATCGAGAAATTCCTGTATTTTCTCAGAAATTCTCAATCTATCCTTTTCTAGCCTTTTTTGACCGGATCTGACCTTTTTTAAATTGAGAGTGGCATCCCTGTACCTTGTGGGCCGCTGGCTGACAGACGGGGGCCCGCAAGGTTGTCGCAACACCCGGGCCCGCACTAACCTTAATGCGGCCCTGAGCACGTTTCAGATGATTGGAGACTTTACTAATAGCTGTTAATTAATTCTGAGTAATAAAGTAAAGAAAAATTTCAAAAAATGAGATAATGTGAGTAGATTCTATAAGAAAAATTATTTTAATAAAATTTGATGAGAAATTCGGAATGAAGAATGACATATGATCTAAATGATATTTTTACTCTTATGCTGTTGATGTAAAAATGATAGAGGTTCTACAATTTCACTAAACAATAAGCAATTTTGGGGTAGGGCCTACAACTTTAATTATGGTAAACTGAATGATTAGTTTTATCTAATCCAATCACGGTTTATTTAGCTCATGATTTAAATTTTCACCTTGTAGCACTGGCCTATGGTAGGGGCGTCTGCTTTGATACCGACTTCAATCGTTCTACTCTTTCGACCAACTCTCCTCGTGATTCAAATGGACAGAAGTACATCTTCCAATGTCGCGTCCTGACCGGTCACTTTATCCGCGGTTATCGTGGACTCATGGAACCTCCGATGAGAACCGATGAACTGCGCTACGATTCCGTTGTGAACAACGCTGAAGACCCTAGCACATTCGTCGTCTTTAGAGACATGCAGACCTACCCTGAATACGTGATAACACTTGACGCACCAAAGGATCCCAGTGATGCGACAGAGGATCCCAGTGATGCAATTGATTCTAGCCTGGATAATACCGACTGGAGTACGAGACTCCGAGTTCGTCGAAAATGAGGCGGAGTCCAGAGTTGCATGGATCAGAGTCACGAAAGATCGAGTCTAAGTTCACTGACTTCAAATTACAGTTAAAAGCTCGAATGAATGGTAAAGAAAAAGTAATATGGCCAAATGCGCATAGGCCTACTTATATAGAAAAATCGGTCTCGCGTCGGACTTGAGTTTTTGCCGTTCAAGACCCGTAGCCTACCCAACTACTAGTACTATACAATACATGACTGACGTTGCCTATATATATGACGGCATTAAACATAGGCCTGCTGTAGGACAATGAATTGACAAATACAGTGAACTGCAATACAAATATATACAATACTCTAACATGTCACAATGCAGCGGTTACTATAGTATACTCGGACTACGATGATTCGGCGCCGTTTTGTGGATGCGTATGGTCATCTAATTTGCAACTTTCTTATAGGCTATTTCAATTTTTAGACATGTAGCCTCTGCACAACCTTGGCTTGGGAACGATAAACATTTACTTTATCTGTGCAACTAACTGTGTTCATTATGCTATTTTTGATGGTCATAATATATGTATCGTTCTATGCCATAAGTGTCTGAGTAATACAAGTCATGATTCACCGAATCACCGGTATACCAGAAAATTCTTTTCCAGCTCTTCTGAAAGAGCTAGGCATACGGCCTATGATTATTTGATCAAAATTCCTAACTATAGGCCTATAGTTTGATCAACTCTAAAGTCTGTGATAATGTTCTTGGAAGTGCAACTTTGATAGAGAAAAATAACCAGTCCTAGTGATTATAATAACTTCAATGTCGAGGATCGGAAGCGTTGCCTATCAAGCAGACGCATGAAAATAATTGACTTACCATTCACCATTGTGAACTATCACCAGCTGCCTACTGTGGTCCTTAACAGACACAGCTTGTGTAGAGTGTGGATAACATAACTTTGTCAAAAATAATCTGAGCTGAACACAGAACACAGCAGTTATCGCAATATCCAAATAGGGCTAAGTGACATTTTCAACAGAGTTTTTTTTAACAATGCTTCAATATAATATAAATTATAAAAATTGTGAGCCGTCGCGTTTCATTGGCAGGACATATCGATGTCCAAGATCCAATAATCCGATAATTTGCGCTTTGATCGTTTTCTCTCGCAAGTGTATCGTAAGTTTCGGCTATTTAAATGTTTTATAATCAAAAGTTCAACGCCCTTTAGGTGATCCGTACTTTTCAAAAGACATGCTTTGCATTGGGTTTTCCCAGCGTCACTTTACTTCTGCTTTTAGGCGACGCTGTCACCAAGGTAATTATTCACTTCAGTCAAACCGCTGATTAAGCAGGTCATTCATTAACGGTTTGAAACTTAACTAGGTTATTATCAGCTGAGACGATGGAGCCACATCCAAGTGTTTTGTGCAACGGTTGTAGAGGTCAAGTTGTAGGTGTGCGTCACAAGTGTAGAGTGTGTGCGAACTATGACCTTTGTGGCGAATGTCGGAAAAAGGGTTTCCACCCGGAACATGGAATGCGAGAGATACTCCGAACGCTGAGACGTGGCTGTAAGTAGTTTACACTAATATAGCCTATGAGACACAAGGTTGTGCTCCTCAAGATCGATTTCGTTATTAAATGAACTTATAGGCCTACGGTAAAATCAATTGGTCATTTATAGAAAATGTGCAATAAAATTTATGCTTTTATATATAAGTAAGCACATGTAAGTACTAAGAAGTCATTATGTGCAACTGACAAGCGCGCTTGCATTTGCTGATTATTGCATAAAAGCGATCACACAAACCTATATTTTAAATTAAGTTAGCCTATCGACAGGCTCAGATTCTAAAATCACACATTCACATAAAATTAGCCTATAAAGAAACCGACTGATTTGCTTTCTTTCTAGACTTGCACAGACGAGTCCGATGTGACGTTTGTCTTGGTCGAGTTCGTGGCATCAGATACAAGTGCACATCATGTTCCAACTACGATCTATGCAACGGTTGTAAACAGAAAGGATGCCATGGACATCACTCATTTCGAGAAATCCATGGACCAAATAGAGTCAGCGGTAATTTTATGATTTTTATCACCTCTAAGACCATTCGACCTTTGAACCGACATTTTTGACTAACTAAAGCATTTTTATATCTCTTTTGCTTTTACAGCAAATTTCGTATCTATAGCCTATTTCAGGGTGTTGGTAGGTATTAGGCCTATATTCAACGTCATAACGTTGTATAATGAATTTGAACCTTAAACTGAAAATAGTGTGTCTACGGCATTTTGAAGACTGGACAAAAATGCGGTAGGCCTACGTCTCTCAGAATCTTATTCCGGCCCTTATAGCTCGGTATTGTTGAAAAAGAAGCTTCAGCAAAAGAACTTTGAAGTAATGAAACAACATTTCTGCTTGTTTTAGCTTTTCAAGAGCTTGAGCACTTAACGGAAACGATTAAAGTTGGAAAAACTGAAATGTCCTGTGATCAGGATGCCTTGCTGAGTGAACCTTTACCAATCGACAGCGCTGATGATCGCACCCCAGCCACTGCTTGTACATGTATGTTGGTTTGTTTTGACCGTGTTTTTCTTTTAAAATCCCTTTCAATACACATATTTTGTCATAGCAGCTGTCAGAACATACGGAGATTATTGATAAGGAGTCAGGGTGAAAATTTATATGAAAATCCATGGACCAAATAGAGTCAGCGGTAAGTTCATCCCCATCACTAAGACCATTAATGCTCTTTGTTGAAATTTTTTACTCACTAAAGCATTTTTTACATCTTATGTCGTTTTTACCGCAAATTTCGTATTTCAGGGTGTTGGTAGGTATTCTAGTGAACGTGATAAGACATAGGCCTAATACATGGAACGTTGTATCATGAATGTGAACCTTAAACTGAAAATCGGGTGACTATAAATTATAGACCCCTGTACGGAATTTTGAAGACTGGATAAAATAGGGCATTCTTGCACGTCTTTCAGAATCTTATTCCGGCCCTTATACTTCGATCTTCTTCATCTGGTTCTCTGTCCAATGTCGCCACTCTTCCCTCCGCTGGGCCTTCTCCTTTAGTCTTTGGTATCCGATTTGGTATTCGATTATTGATAAGGAGTCAGGGTGAAAATTGCCGGGAGATTTGAGGGGTTCCGAACCCCCAGTTATTTTTTCACAATCCTCGCACTGCGAGGAGTAATACTAATAGATCTGCCGAAAACTTCTTTTAGGCTACAACAGTATCGAAGTTTTTTTAATTTATTTATTTAAAAAAATACTTTGATACTGTTGTAAAAGAAGTTTCATCAAAAGAAATTTGAAGTAATGAAACAACATTTCTGCTTGTTTTAGCTTTTCAAGAGCTCGAACACTTAACGGAAACGATGAAAGTTGGAACAACTGAAATGTCCTGTGATCAGGATGCTTTGCTGAGTGAACCTTCGCCAATCAACAGTGCAATGTTATTCAAGTTGACTAAAACTGAAACTAAATTTGAGTTAACTGAAAAGTTCCATTTGAGTTTACTGAAACTAAAACTAAAACTGAAAAGTTCTGAAAACTGAAACTAAAACTAAACTGAAAAGTTTAAAACTTAAACTAAAACTAAACTTGAAAGTTGAAAACTGAATTAATTTTATCTGTGTGGCACACAAATCAAATGGTGGAATTTCTCTTTAGCGGTCAGCCTATTGTAAAATGTGGTCAACCATAAAGATTGTGACAAGCGACAAGATAGTGATGTGTATAGTTAATTCAATTACAATGCGTCAGTTAAACAGCCTGACATTGATTAGTTATTGTTACGGATGGCTTGGCACCGCTGACCACTGGACGAGCGAAGTTAGTTACAGGTGTATTTGAAGCATGGTCCGTGTAGGGGAAGGGTATGAATATTTGAACTTGAGCCTGTATAGATACATGACACATAGGCAGCCTACGGATCACATGTACGATTGTACATGAATCCAATGTCAACAAACATTGTCTGGGAACCAATACGGCGCAGCATGAGGCCGTTACCTCATTATGCAAGAATGACCTGCATATAAATAATTTTTTATGTTTGAAATAAGTTTGATGTCTGACATGACAGACAAGTGTCTGTGCTGATAGAATAGGACATACAGGTATGCTAGGATAGGACAAAATGAAGATGGAAATAGACGTGTCTATTGGCTATTTGTGGCTGGTGGTGGTAGACCTAACTGAAACTTCACTGATCTTGGAACAGGGCTCTGAGTTTTATTACATATCCATTAATGGATCCGAGATCAGACACTTTCGGATTACAGCATACAGGCAGACTCGATCGTTTGACACTTACTGGCCTGTGCTGGTGTATTGGAAGGGCAGATTATATCATCACAGAAGATAGGCCATTCTCATACACATACTCCCAACACTTACTTTAAAAGTAGCGGTGTTGCTGATGGGCAGCAATTGTGACAGGAAGTCTCAACATAGCAGTATTTATAAGGTACGTAGCCTAGGCCTATGTTGAATCTGTGTTCACTGTTCAGCAGTTAAAGATTTTTTATCCATCCCATTGTGCCAGATTACTGCACATAACTTTACCTAGTTTAGTGTTTTTAAATTTCAATTTGGGTAAGTTACATTTATAATTCTTTCTTCATAAAATTCAGTACCGATATTTTTCTGGCCCTATGAGCTTACACAGAATTCAGCAGTGCAGAAGAATTAGTAAGCTTGATTTAAGTGTCTGTGCCAGCATTGCAGACAAATGTTGAAAAACATAAAAAGTGTTCAGTTTTTGTAGGTATCAGTGCTCTGTAATTAAATTGGACTAGGTTACTTTAGAGCAATGAGTATTTTTGAAACTAAACAGCGGAGTGTTTCAAAATGCATCTTAATTGCACGAAAACATGAATTTAGCTAAATCTGCTGCTCTTTCTAATAAAAATAAATGTCATTAATAAAAATATTCAATTCCTTCTGTTGAAGGTTTACAGAAACTTAATTAAAACTGAAAAGTTACGAAAACTGAAACTAAAACTAAAACTGAAAAGATTTGAAAACTTAAACTAAAACTAAACTGAAAAGTTAAAACAAAACTAAAACTAAAACTGAAACTGAAAAGTAAATTGAAACTTAAATAACACTGCGACAGTGCTGATGATCGCACCCCAGCCACTGCCTGTACATGTATGTTGGTTTGCTTTAACCGTGTGTTTATCTTAAAATCCCTTTCTAGAGGCCTACATTACACATACCTTGTCATAGCGGCTGTCAGAACATACGGGGATTATTGATAAGGAGTCGTGGTGAAAATTGCCGGGGGAGGGTTCCGAGCACCAGTTATTTTTTCACAATCCTCACACTGTAAGGAGTAATACTTATAGATCTGCCAAAAATTGCACGAACGGCTGAATAACAGCATATACGTGGATGCAGAAAAATGATGCAATCAGAAGAATTTCGATGCGTCTTGAAATGTAAGTTCATAAGAGTTTGATGACATAATAATTATTATTATCTGTGCAGGTGTAGTTGATAGCACTGGGCTCAAAGTAAAGAAAGCGTAAGGGTGGTGTCATGTGGATAAAGGAAGTGTTTGTTTACATAGTTGAAGATACATTCGCTGTGAGATGGAATCCTCAGCAGCCAGGCATTCCGTTCAAGATACAACAACTCGACAGTTCGGACTCAGAGTACCAGACAGTTGTTGCAAGAATAAATGCGTGTGGCGGTGAAATGTGGACACAGAAAATCAAACAGGTGAGGGAAATGCGCGGCATTGCACTTACTATACATTACATTATCATTTGTTTCCATCATAAGCTACTAATTTCCGTAACCTGCTTTAGCTTTGAATATTAGACCTACAATTAAATTAAGGTATAATGAATTTCAGCTTATAATAGGTCTATGGCTTAGAAACTGCAGCCTCATACAATTATTCCAAATGTAAACTTAATTGATACTTGCCTTGAGTCTTTTCCATTAAAATAGTTATATTGGGTAATTTAATTATTAACTATTTATTTCTACATTTGTACAGTGCCCCTTCAAGCTCTCTACTTAGAGGCGCTCCAGACTACAGCCGGACATTGCATCGGAGTCTCAGACCAAAGCGCCCGAACAATTGCGAGTGAAGGACTTGCTCAAGGTCCCTACACGGTGGCATGAGGTGGATTCTAACCTGCATCCTACGGCTGCAAGGCAACGAACGTAACCACTTCACCACCGCGCTCCGCAATTCAATTTAAAAGTGATACCATGCATATAAATAGTCATACATTATGTATAGACATTAGACATGTTAGGCTAGTGGAATTAGATCCGCCTGCATTGTATAATATTTATAGATAAGCAGGATTGAAAACCATCGGCTGTACAGGATCTACAGATCGTGCAAAGAGGAAATGGACAGAGAAAATGGACCAGGGTTCCCGAATGAATGCATTCTTTGGTACGGAGCCAACGCAAAGCTGCTTGGCAAGATTTACACAGAAGGCTTTAACAGAAGTCGCTCTGGGAGACATGGTCAGTCTTGGAGGAACTATTCAGAAATTACTGCTAGAGTAAAAAAATCCAGTTTCTTTCTTCTAAAAAATACCTAATAAGTTAAGACAACTAGAAGGACGCTTCAGATGATTGGAAACTTCATTAAAAGCAGTGAACTAATTATACGAGTCGTGAATTAATTTGAACAATATATATTGAATAAATAAGATATCGCAAGTAAATAAGTAAGTAAGTAAGTGTGGTCTAAATAAGAAAATTATTGAAATGAAATATATTGAGAAATTCGCAATGAGGAATAAACTGTAAACAGGGCTACTGTAAGTGTTATGTTTGACTATTAGGCATGCTGTTTAATGTTTGTGTCAAAGTGTTAAAGTTTTATCCATTGACATTAATTTGATCTGCTTAAGCAATTTTTCGGTCAAACGTTAATCTCGTAAAAGGGTAAAGATCATACAACAAGAGTTCTTTTTGCTCATGTAAGCTTATTTAGTTTTCCCCTTGTAGTGCGAGTCTGCGGAAAGGGCGTCTACTTCAAAACCGACTTCAATCGTTCGATTCGATCGACCCGCTCTCGTGATTCAAATGGACAGAAGTACATCTTCCAATGTCGCGTCCTGACCGGTCACTTTATCTGCGGCTACCGTGGACTCATGGAACCTCCGATGAGAACCGACGAACTGCGCTACGATTCCGTTGTGATCAACGCTGAAGACCCTAGCACGTTCGTCGTCTTTAGAGACATGCAGACCTACCCTGAATACGTGATAACACTTGACGCACCAAAGGATCCCAGTGATGCAGCCAAATCTAAGCTAGCTAAGCCAGATTGGACTTCGAGACTCCGAGTTCGTCAAAACATGAGTTGTAGTCCAGATCTGGTGTGTGAGCTCGAGTAACGAAAGATCGAGTCCAACCCTATCGACTTCTTCAAAATACATGTACAATGAAAAACTCAAGTGAATGGAAAAGAAAAAGTAATAAGTACAAGTGCTGGTTGGATATGTAGATAATTATAGAAAGTCGGTCTGGAGTCGGACTTGAGTCTTTGCTGTAGGCCTACAAAACTCGTACTCAAATACTATACTTTGATTGATGTTGCCAATGGCGACAATAAACGTAGACATTAGGCTATGATAGTCTACTGTTGGACTGTGAACTTCATGACTACCATAGTGAAATGCAATACAACTGCGCTAATCCATTTATAACTGCACATTTTGTGTACAACTGCACGTTAAACAAGGCCTGGTTCGCCGCCGTTTCGTGGCTGCGTGCTTTTATCATTCTCATTTTATCAAATTTTCAGTAAATAAATAAATTGTATTGTTTAATTCATTTCTTATTTAGGCCTATTTTCGATTTTATTGGCGCTCTAGGCCCTATATGTTACACGAACGAGAGCGGGTCATTCAATGCATGATTAAGCAATAATATTACGTTCTTAACAGTAAAACTCTTTCAGCTCTTCTGAAAGAGGCAAAAGGGCGTTTGATTATAGGGCCTACGACCAAAATTGCTAACAATGTCAACTTTGCAGACATGACCATTGACCAGCCATTTGTAGGCCTAATGTGTTCTTGGAAGTGCAAGAGAAATATTATGACCAGTCCTGTTGACTTATTTACTTCAACGATGAAACTCTGAAGCGTTGCCTACAATGCTTAGGCTTCCCTAGCAGACGTATGAAATACGTGATTCTACATGTAGTGCATGGTGTGAACATGCCACCAACTTCCTACTGTGCTCCTATAGGCAGACAGCGTTTCCTGAGTATGAATACCTTTGTCAAAATAATCAGAGAGGAGCACATACTGTAGAGTGCAGCCTACTGCTTTTATCGCAAAATCCACATTTTGCTTAAGTCAAATTTCAATATAAATCTTTACAGTGTTTCAAGATTCATGATCTAAACAAATGTGAGCCGCCGCGTTTTCGTGGGCATGATATCAAAATTTTTATTAAACAATCCGGTTGACAGACCGAAATTGCCTAAGCCTACAGTTATGGAGTTGAAACAATTCACAAGAACACAAATCACAAACCTTGACTTCTAGCAGAACAAACGGTATCGCTCTTCAAGATTTCTTAATCAGAAAAATTGCGCTATCAGTATTTTCCTTTTCAAGTGCATCGTTTAGTTTCGCCATTCCAACAAAATTTCTCTGTTCCACGAAAGCTCAACGCCCTTTAGATGATCCGTACTTTTCAACCGACATGATTGTAGCTTTGCATTGGGTTTTTCCCAGCGTCACTTTACTCCTGCTTTTAGGCGACGCTGTCACCAAGGCAATTCACTTCAGTCAAACCGCTGATTAAGTAGGTCATTCATTAACGGTTTAAAACTTAACTAGGTTAATTATCAGCTGAGACAATGGAGCCACATCCACGTGTTTTGTGCAACGGTTGTAGAGGTCAAGTTGTAGGTGTGCGTCACAAGTGTACAGTCTGTGTGAACTATGACCTTTGTGACGAATGTCGAAAAAAGGGTTTCCATCTGGAACATGGAATGCGAGAGATACTCCGAACGCCAGAGCCTGGCTGTAAGTAGATTATCGCAATATTATAATTAAGGTTGTGCACCCTAAGGAAGAATGACGATCGATATCGTTTTAGACTATGGTAGGCCTATATTGGACTTGTATAGTAAACTAATTGGTTAATTATTTCTCAAAATATGCATTGTTCGTGTAAAAAGTAACATCTTGTAGGCCTACATTTTACATTGAAGTAGGTAGCCTAATTAAGTAGACTAAGTATTATATAGGCTGCGTAACCCGTATAATCCGTATTTGCATCTGATAAATGCACATTCATTGCATTGCACGAAACGAGTAGCATAAATTATTTTAAAGCAAGCTATGCTATCGACAGACTCAGATACTAAAGTTACACATTCACATAATAATTATAGCCTAAAGAGACCGACAGATCTTTCTTTCTATAGATTTGCACAGACGAGTCCGATGCGACGGTTGTCTCGGTCGAGTTCGTGGCATCCGATACAAGTGCGCATCATGTTCCAACTACGATCTGTGCAACGGTTGTAAACAGAAAGGATGCCATGGACATCACTCATTTCGCGAAATCCATGGACCAAATACAGTCAGCGGTAAGTTCAAGTTGGATATAGGCCTACTATGCCGACTGTAATGGGACTAACAGAGTATGGATATGGATAAAATTAACTTTAGACTAATAACTACATTAAAAGTAACTAAACGAAAACTAGTAATGACAACTGAAATTACAAGAACGACGTGACCCTTAAAGTGTAAGCCCTATGTAAGAAATACCCTGAGCCGAGTGTCCAATCATTGGAAACCACATTCCAATTCATTTGACCTTCAGACGAACATTGGAAAGAAAGTTTAATTAAACACCAACTAATTTACCTTTTTCTGATAATAATTCCTCTGTCTATATATAGCTCTGAGGACGATTTTATGATTTTACATCTGTAGCTCCAGCTGCTGTCCCCTTTGTTCTGGGACTCTATAATTTATCATTTCCCTTAACGCGATTAAAACACATCACAATTTAGTTCATGCTGTGGCTTAGGAAGATATTGCAAAGGCCTTTGAAATTTCTGCTTATTTAGCTCTTCGAGAACTCGAACATTTGATGGAAACGATGAAAGTTGGAGCAAATCAGACGTCCAGTGATCAGGATGTCTCAATGGACGATCCTTCTATGGACGAACCATCAATGGTCGAACCTTCAATGGTCGAACCTTCAATGGTCGAACCTTCAATGGACGAATCTTCATTGGCAGAATCTTCATTGGTCGACCCTTCATTGGTCGAACCTTCAATGGACGAACCTTCAATGGTCGAACCTTCATTGGCAGAATCTTCATTGGCAGAATCTTCATTGGTCGAACCTTCAATGGTCGAACCTTCATTGGTCGAACCTTCAATGGACGAACCTTCAATGGTCGAACCTTCATTGGCAGAATCTTCAATGGTCGAACCTTCATTGGTCGAACCTTCATTGGCAGAATCTTCATTGGTCGAACCTTCATTGGTCGACCCTTCGCCAATCGATGGTATTGCTGTTCCAAACCCAGTATCTGCAAGTATGTTGATTTTCAGAAGTCTGAGCATCTATGGTAATGTATTAATTTTTGGACAGTTAAATGCGATTAGCCAAACAACATCAACATTCAGCGCTCATGACTAAGCTGGTGCCCAGCGCTTGGCTTCCAAGTAGCGCTTTCGAAAATTTGAGATTACGATATGAAGCTTTGGCATAACCCTGCACTCAGTTTGAAAGTCCTTGATCGTATAACAACTGCATAAGAATTTCCAGGATGTCAACGTTTATAGAATCGTAATCGTAAACTCGAAACTTTTGAGGCACTATAATAGTACAATGTTCATGCACAGGGCATTACTCACTGATGCGGAGTCACGTCAAACTGGTTGTCTGTACTCTTCACATCTACTTCCTGTGACCATATGGCCCAGGTTTATAAACTGTTTAGGGGTTTTGTTGAGGACGGGAAAGTTGAGGTCGGAATACCTGATGGGTTAGGGTAGGAATAGGAATAGTTGAATAGTGAGACTTGAAGTAGGAAATAAAGCCTTTGGAGTGACAAGTACAGTATACCCTAACCCTAACCCTAACCTACATGTTTCAGACGATGTTATATATGATGAGTGAGTTGCGATACAGGCGGAGAAGATAAATAAACGCTAAATCTTATTCAACATGAAAAAAATATATCTTTTGTGCAGCGGTAGATGAATTCATCACCAGATGGAGTCCTGCACAGCCAGGAATTTCATTCAAGAGACAACCACTCGACAGCTCCGACCCAGAATACGAGGCCGTTGTCGCGAATATGAACGCTCAGGGTGGTGCAGAGTTTACAAAACAGATCAAAATGGTAATAGCCTATAATAGGTCTACATCTATATACTGGGTATGCAAGTCTAATCTTCACATTGGTTACAAACTTTAATTCATCTGCCAATGCCATTGTCGTGAAGCACGGCAGTCGATTTTTCGCACGCCTTGTGACACGGTGAGCACAGTCGGAGAACGGTTACTATAATAATGTAAGGACCGTGATCAAGTCTTACATGTAGAATGGATTTATATTTCTTGGTCAGTTAGTTGTGCTTGATAAACGCATAATAGCTTAATGACAGTGATCAATTGCGATACATTAATGCAGAAAATTTACAATTGACAAACAAGTAGGCCCTATTCCAGGTGTATATCTATAGTTAAATAGTTTTCGTCTAGCTCCATTTCTAACAAATAGAGACATTAATTAAGTTAAAATATCCAACCTGGCTGGATACCAGTGGATAGGTTGAAAAAGTTTTGCTCACACTATTTATTTCAGATAAGCAGAATTGAAAACTATCGGTTGTACAAGATGTACAAGTCATGCAAAAATGAAATGGAGAGAGAAAACGGTCCAGAGTTCAACAGCGAACGCATTCTGTGGCATGGAACCAGAGCTGAAATTCTCACCAACATCTACAGAGATGGTTTCAACAGAAACTACTGTGGAAAGAACGGTAGGCCTACTCGTACTCGTGTTCTCAGAAAACTCTGAGTAAAGTTAATTTAGTTGGTGTTTAACTATATACTTTCTTTGTGACGTTCCTCTGAACTTCTGAAGGTCAAATTAATTGGATTGTCGTTTGCAGTGATTAGACTGTGAATTTAGGCTACTAGAAATTGTGAATTAATATTTATAAGTGAAGAAGGCAAAACTGTGATTTAAAAGAATTAAAGGGATATTCTGAATAAATGACAAATTAAGTAAGAGATCGGGAATGAATGAGAAATTAATTGGACTAATTTACACGTCGTGATGTCAAATTTTTTAAAATTCTTTAATTGCTCAAAACAGTTTTTTCGGTAAAACTTTAATCTTCTGAATAATGAATTTAAATAATACTTTCTTAAGTTTCTACTTTTAAAAGCATTTTTCTCACGATTTGGCTTTCGCGTTTCAGGAACGGTCCACGGTCTGGGCGTCTACTTCGCCAGCGCTTTCAATTACTCGGCCTCGGTAACATTCTCTCCTCCTGATTCCAATGGACAGAAATACATCTTCCAATGTCGCGTTCTGACCGGACGCTTTACCCGCGGTCGCGCTAACCTCAAAGAACCTCCGATGAGAAAATCAGTGCGCTTTGACTCTGTTGTAGACAACGTTGCCAATCCTACTATCTTTGTCATCTTTAAAGACATGCAGGTCTATCCTGAATATGTGATAACACTCTAAGTGTAATGAGCCATAATGTAAGACTAGACACTGCTTGTGATTTGTGAATGAGCTGGTGCCATACGCTTGCGGTTTGTGTGGTGCAGCTGTAGAAATTTGAAGATTATCATTGCGATGCTCTCCTTAGCAATATAATAGATATGCCAGTTTGTCCCAGCTTGAGGCCATCACCATGCAAGTATTTATTTTGTAGGGGGTCGCCGTAGTTCTGTGGATTTGGGATGCGTGCTGTCATCTCTCTCTCTAACTTTCTTATTTCAATTCTTTCTCAGAGACATTTGTGCTAAACTTAGATAAACAGAATCATTCAGCATGACTAACTGTGTTCCTTATACTATTTATTAGCCTAATTCATTTCTGATTTATTTACGATGGTCATGGCGTAGGTCTACTATGTCACACGAACGAGTGTAGACAATTCAACGCATGATTCAGCGATAATGTTCTTAACATGCAGTAAAACTCTTCCAGCTCTTCTGAAAGAGGCGAAGGGCGTTTGATTACATGATCAAAATTGCTAACAATGTCAACTTTGCAGACATTACCAGCCATCTGTAGTGCGTTCTTTGAAGTGCAAGAGGGACATGACCAGCAGTGGTCACTTAATTAATTCAACGATGAAGCTCTGAAGCACTGCTATCTAGCAGACGTATGAAACATTTGATTCTACATGTAGTGAATGGTGTGAACTGCCACAAACTGCCTACTGTGCTCCTATAGGCAGGAAAAACTTGTGCAGAGTGTAAGGAGTGTAAATGGCTTTGTCAGAATAACCAGAGCAGAACACACATTATGTTAAAATTTACATTTGGAACTTAACAGGCTTTAAGTCAGATTTCAATATAAATTTCACAGTATTTCAAGATTTAATAAAATTGTTGATACGCCGCGTTTCATGGGCATGATATATATCTCTCTTTAAGATCCTCTAAGACGAAAAATTATGCTTTGAGTATTTTGCCTCGCAAGCGCATCTTTTCGTTTAGTTTCGCCCTTCCAACAAAATTACTTGTCCACGAGAACTCATTGCAACGCCCTTTAGGGGATCCGTACTTTTTAATAAACATGCTTTGCATTGGGTTTTTCCAGCGTCACTTTGCTTCTACTTTTAGGCGACGCTGTCACCAAGGTAATTATTCACTTCAGTCAAACCGCTGATTATGCAGGTCATTCATTAACGGTTTAAAACTTAACTAGGTTAATTATCAGTAGACCCGATGGAGCCACATCCACGTGTGCTGTGCAACGGTTGTAGAGGTCAAGTTGTAGGTGTGCGTCACAAGTGTACAGTGTGTGCGAACTATGACCTTTGTGACGAATGTCGAAAAAAGGGTTTCCATCCAGAACATGGAATGCGAGAGATACTCCGAACGCCAGAACCTGGCTGTAAGTAGATCATCGCAATATCAGGCTAATAAACATCAATTTCGTTACTGCATGGGCTATACTATAGTATGGACTAATTGGACTTGCATATTAAGTTAATCGATCATTTATAAAAAACATGCCTTAGGCCTATTTTTAGAAAATCTTGTGCTTATTTAATTTGAAGCAGAGTATTAAGTAGCCTTAAGTATGAAATTTTAAAGTCACTCATGCACATATGGGAAAATGAAACGGAAAAAGCTTATATGTTAAAACTATTTTTAAACAGGTTTCAATTTTAATTCTACCAGAAGCGTCACAAAAGGGTTCCTCTATTACGGATAAGTTTTTTCCTCGGAATAAGTGGCAAGAGTTAATGATAAATGCAGTGGGCAAAGCACTGCACGTCTGCATTTCTTTATTAAGTTCGTAATTAGGGTCAGATATACATGTAATAAGTCCATAATTTTATTTACACACAGTGACAAATACATGTGCACACCTAACGTAGCCTATGTATATATAGGCTATGTATATTCCATGTGGCAATAAAATTAGCAATAGGCTACGTAGCTTAACACATGACTATAATGGCAGTAAAACGATCAATACATGGCAATGAATTATTTATGTCATGCTAAGATGATGGCCGGGCATGGTGAGTATTGATTCCAGAATTCACATTGCACCTCATCAAGGAACTGTGACTTTTACGCAAGTATGCGTAAACATACATTTATACACACATAATAGGTCTATACATGCATTCATTCACACAAACATGCACAATGTCATACATACATCCATCCATGTATTGTTATAGGCTAAGTCACAAATGCAGTAGAATTTGATCCAAAGAGACCGACTGATCTTTCTTTCTAGATTTGCACAAACGAGTCCGATGTGACGTTTGTCTCGGTCGAGTTCGTGGCATCCGATACAAGTGCGCATCATGTTCCAACTACGATCTATGCAACGGTTGTAAACACAAAGGATGCCATGGTCATCACTCATTTCGCGCAATCCATGGACGAAATAGAGTCAGCGGTAAGTTCATCCTCGTTATATTATATAGGCCTAGGTTTATATAGGCTACTGTGATGTCCTGCAGGCGGCAGTGAATGGAAGTGGATAATTAGCCTTAGATTAAACCAATTATAATAACTAAACTAAAAGTAAGACTTAACTAAACGAAAACTAGTAATGACAACTGTAATTACAAGCGAGAAGTTAAAGTGTATGAAAAATACTTCTGCATGCTTTATATTATTTTGTAGCACTAGCTGCTGTCACCTTTGTTCTGGGACTCTATAGGTGATCCGGTCGTCCTTCAGATTACTCTTATAGGTCCCTACGGACAACCCTTTTGACTCAACGCAGCGCTAGTGAATAGGCTGGTGCCCGCGCTTGGCTTTTGAGTGGCGCTCTAGAGGTTTGGAGATTACGATTACGATTATCATATCCGTAATCCTTTAAAGTGATTAAAGCACATTACAAGATTTACAACTTATTTCATGCTGTGGTTTAGGAAGATGTTGCAAAAGACTTTGATTCTTTAGCTCTTCGAGAACTCGAACATTTGATGGAAACGATGAAAGTTGGAACAAATCAGACGTCCAGTGATCAGGATGTCTCAATGGTTGAATCTTCAATGGTCGAACCTTCATTGGTCGAACCTTCATTGGTCGAACCTTCATTGGTCGAACCTTCATTGAAAGAACCATCAATGGTCAAACCTTCAATGGTTGGACCTTCATTGGTTGAACCTTCATTGGTTGAACCTTCGCCAATCGAGAGTACTACTGATCCAAACCCAGTATCTGCAAGTATGTTGACTTGTAGAATTCTGAGCATCTTATGTTATGTAATGTAGGCCTATTTGTAGACAATTAGACGATACAGACCGAACAAAATCAATAGATGTCAGCAAACATTTGAAACTTTGGCATAATCCTGCACTCAGTTTCAAAGTGCTTGATCGTATATAACGATTCTATAGGATGTCGATACCATATAAAACCTTATACAACTGTATAAGGTTTTATATCGTATCGACATCCTATAGAGTCGTAGTCGTAAAGTCGACAGTTTCGAGGTGCTATCGTATAATGCTCTGCACAGTGCAATAGGCCTTCTCACGACAGCTGCGTCACGTCAAGTAGGTTGTCTGGAGATCTATTTCCTGTGGCCAAACGATCCACGCTTATAAATTACTTAAAGGTTTCGTTGAGGAAAACAAAGTTGAGGTCGGAAGATATGGTGAATTACGGTAGGAATACCAGAAGAGTGAGACTCTAATTTGAATATATGAAAACCTTTGGACTGATAATAATATATGTTATTATGTACAGAGGAACCTACATGTGGCAGACGATGGTATCTTGGTGGGTGAGTTTGCGATACGGGCGAAAAAGATAAATAAACGTGCAATGATGCAATCTATAATTAAAAATGAAATTGAACGATCTTTTGTGCAGCTGAGGATGAATTCATCGCTAGATGGAGTCCTGCACAGCCAGGAATTTCATTCAAGAGACAACCACTCGACATCACCGACCCAGAATACGAGGCCGTTGTCGCGAATATGAACGCTCTACATGGTGCAGAGTTTACAAAACAGATCAAAATGGTAAGAGACACGGCGGACACCTAATCACCTATAATAAACGGCGTACATGTATGCAGGTCTAACCTTCACGTTGGTAACTAAGTTTCAGACATCAGTTCTGCTTTAGTTTTGAAGCACAGTTAGTCGATTTGTCTTGTGGCACGGCGAGTACAGATTCATTGGAGACGGTGTATGAACCGTGATGAAGTTTTTCACTTAGAATTGATTTATGTTTGGCGATGAGTTAGTTGCGCGTGATACAAGCTTAAAAATGCAATAATAGTGATTAAGTATGATAATATGAAGGCAGATAATAATTTATATTTGACGACATACAAACATTTCATGTGTAGATCTATTCGAACAAATTTTTTGTCTAGCTCATTTGGTAGCAAATGGAGACATTAATTAAGTGAAATTAATTATCCAGGCTGGATGGGTAAGTAGAAAGGGTCTGCTCGCTCTATTTTCCAGGTTTGCAGAATTGAAAACTATCGGTTGTACAAGATCTACAAATCATGCAAGGATGAAATGGAGAGAGAAAATGGTCCAGAGTTTAAAAGCGAACGCATTCTGTGGCATGGAACCAGCGCTGAAATTCTCACCAACATCTACAGAGATGGTTTCAACAGAAACTACTGTGGAAAGAACGGTATACTCATAGAGGCATTATTCTTAGAAAGCATCCAGAAAAAGTTAAATTAGCTGGTTTTTTTTACTACTTTCTTTGTAATGTTCCTCGTAAAGTCAAATGAATTGGAATGTCGTTCACAGTGATTCCACACTCTGCTCAGAGTTGCAAGTTGACTAGAAATGGTGCATTAATGCTTAAAAGTGAAGAATGCGAAACTGTTATTTAAAAGAATGAAAGAGATATTCTGAATAAACGTCACAAATTACATAAGAGATCGGGGATGACTGAGAAATTAATTGTGACTATACGTCATGACGTCAAAGTTGTTTTTTATTCGTTCTGCACCTAAATTGCAATTTAAAACAAAACTTTTATCTTATGAGAAATGACTTTAAGTACATTATATACCGGTACTTTTATACGTTTATACTACGCGTTTGACTCGCTAGTTGGCTTTCGCGTTTCAGGAACGGCCTTCGGTCTGGGGGTCTACTTCGCCAGCGCTTTCAATTACTCGGCCTCGGTGAGATACTCTCCTCCTGACTCCAATGGACAGAAGTACATCTTCCAATGTCGCGTTCTAACCGGTCACTTTACCCTCGGTCACAAACACTACAAAGAACCTCCGATGAGAACCGGTGAACTGCGATATAACTCTGTTGTAAACAGCGTTCACGATCCTCTCATCTTTGTCATCTTTAAAGACATGCAGGTCTATCCTGAATATGTGATAACACTAGAGGTGTAATGAACCCCCGAGCTATAGGCCTAGGCAATATTAAACGAAGGACTATAATAAAAACTGGCAATTACGATGAATTATAATTATTCGCAATACAATGAATTGCAATTCACGCAGTTGCATAGCAATGGAATAATAATTTCCGAAAGCCGTCGGTGCCAAGTATATCGATGTACCATATGCATGCTGCGGAAACGCAGTGTGTGTTTCCTCTGCGAATTGTGCATTGTGCTATTCTTGAACTGTGCTACCGGAAGGCGCACATTACATCGTCACCGAGTATCTATACAATCATATAGGCCCTGCAATTATAGTCCTTGCATTCCCTTTCAGTGCTTCCATATAGATGCTCATATCCTATGTGATTAGGTTATTGTGCTCCTGGATAGATCCTTATGTCTCTGTGTGAGCCATTATGGACATGTCTATACGCTATAATGATATTGTCACATAGACTATAGCTATTGGCCTATCAATAGATTTTACATGTTTCTGAGGAACCTTTAATTTCGCTGTCCGTGCATGTAAACAAAATGTATTTACATGGCGCCTCTGTCACAGTCATGAGTACTTCCATATTCCACGATTGTCAACTTGGTAGTTCTCTCTGTCGGTGATTAGGCCTATTCGGTTGCGGTTCAACCCCTTGTATACAGCAACCCTGATGGGAGAGAGCATGATTGCAGCCATCACGGAGAAGTTGATTAGAACTGAGTGAATAGCAATAGCAATGCGCTGGCTCCCGTGTCCAAAACGTTTGGATTCGTTCACATCTGGGCTGAGACGACTGAAGAAGGAGAGCACTTCCCGATCGCTCCACTTGCAGAATATGGAAACTTGCACCATATCCTTCCTTTGCATGTATAGATTGTATAGATAGCGCATATGATAGAGGATTTTGAAAGCCCCTCTAATCTCTATATCCAACGTTATCGCTATCTCTGTGAATGACGACCATGCAGGCGAACTCTGTCAGCCGCTTGAATTACTCGCGAACTTGGGTACATGCATGCGTGCTTGTCAGATGCAGATAATTCTACTTACTTACTTATCTGCATGTACGTCTGTTCATCCAAACAACAAACAAAATGACTAGGAACACCTCATACGATCAACCCCTAAATCTTTGATGAACCCGGTCCCGGATGGGATTTTCTATTTAGGTCTGTGATCTAATTTTAAAACACCAATTGGGTGCATGGCTACATGACTAAGTAACGTGTAAGATAATATTATGCTATTAATAGTTATGTTTCCTTGTTCGGGGCTTTCCGTTTGGTTTTTCTCATGCGGTTTCAACCAAAGATTTTGTTTGCAACCAAGTTAGTTGCATGGTCTATCTGCTTCCTCGTTTCAATCCGGACGTCGTGTTTTATCAGTTATTGTCCTGACTCTCGGCGTCAGAAAATAATAGTCCTTTGGCCGTCAGAATCTTTCATTTCCCAGTATATACTAATCTTCAGTCAGCTCTTCGCATCTTTAATGTCTTTGTTGACCAGACAAATCTGTTGAGAAGACACTATAGTGTCTGTTTCGAGTCAACCATCATCACTTCACTAACCGCATTGTCTACAAAGAAACAAGAACTTCGCCTGGGAATGTTTTCACCTTGGAACCAGAGTTTTAACAATCACACGACAGGTAAGAAATCTGGGTTGCGTATTAACAGGCGGAGAGTTGAATTCAACCAGAACAATAGAAGTAATAATTTTTTTATCTGTTTGAAACAGTTATTCTCTACAATCAAACAGGACTACGCGAAGGTATAAAGTCATCATAGCGCAATATAAATTTGTTGCATCAATTGATTTAGGCATCAAATACATGCCGAATATCGGGTACGTGGATGGATCGATGGTGAATTTTTGGGTGGATATATAAATGAATGGCTAGCTAGGTGGATTAATGGAATGGCAGACTTACAGAAAGACGGACAGACGGATGAACACACAGACATACAGATATATAAGACAGAGAGGCATACAGACAGACAGACTGGCGGATATGTATATAGAGACAGATAGATAGAAAGATAGGTAGGTGGACAGGCTAGCTAGACCTAAGCCCTCTGGTGAATGAACTTCGTAGGTGGTGGTGGTGGCTTTCCTCCTTCGATGGCTACCCATCCTGGAGTCCAGTGTGACGGGTGTCAGGGTCCGATCGCTGGCATCCGATACAAGTGTTCGATGTGTCCTGATTATGATCTTTGCGCACGATGTCGGTCGCAAGGCATCCACAACCATCACCAGTTGAACGAAATACGTCATCCAAACCAGCATCACCACCAGCAGCAGCAACCGATGCAACCGATGCATGGCCAGAGCTTCAATCATGGACAACCACCAATGCCATCAACGGCCCAATGTCTCCAAGGTCACGACCAGAACTGTAAGTGCGCAAATATGAGACTAGGATTATTTATGTACACTACGGTTATCGTTGTGATTTTAACAAAGAATAATAATGAAGTAGGAATCTTGATCATCATCATTGCCATCATCGTCATCATCATCGTCATCATCATCATTTCATCGTCACGTTCATTGTCATAGTCACCATCGTTGTTATTGTCATCGTCGTCGTCATCGTCGTAGCCGTCGTCATCATCGTCATCATTATCATCATCATAATTATCATCATCGGTACTAGTAGTCGTAGTAGTAGTAGTTTTTGTTGTTGTGGTAGTAGTAGGCCTAGTAGTTGTAGTAGTAGCAGGTCATAAGCAGTAATAGTACTATTCTTTTCTTTGTCAGATGTGCATCCTGGTGTGAGATGTGATGGCTGCAGGGGTCCTGTGCTTGGCATTCGGTACAAGTGCACCGTGTGTCCTGACTATGACCTCTGTGGACAATGTAAGCCGACCGGAATTCATCCCCATCACATGCGCGAAATCTATCCTCCGCAGCACCAGAACCACCATCAGCAGCAGCCGCATCAGTATTACCCTGGGGCACCAATGCCATCCGGACCTCCTAATTGGGGAATGGGAAACTCATTCTCGTCACCGCATGGGTCGGCCATGCCCGCCTATCCTTACCCACAAGGATCGTCATCATTCAACGCGCATAATGGTGAGAGTCCTCAAGTATTTGCTCAATCACTTCATTCATCTGTTCATCCGTTTGTTCAGAACAGTTTGTATAGGCCTACATGTATATCGTGGCATTTGAACACCCATTTTTTCAAGCAACCCAGTAAATATTTATATTCTTGTGTTTACAGATATAAAATGTATTGTGTGGTGATTGGAAGTATAATATAATTATAGTGATAAAGTGTGCTATCGACAAAACCACAAGCATATAAAGAGATTACATCTTCAATGGGGAAGTATAAGGGAGGAAATGTGTTTGCCTCCATCCCCAACAGATTGCATCACGGATGTCCGTAAGTATGAATAATATTGTCGCAGTAAACTACAAACAAGTGCTGAAGACGTGTTGAATAGTTTCGACGGTCAAAACACTTACATGTAGGCCTATAAGAAACAATCATTAAATGGCTGCATGTACAACGACAGTGAGAATTCGTGCCTGGCCAGTTCATTGAAAACTGGACAAGCGTTGATAGTTTAGAGGGTGGTGCGCATTATAGGCTACACAACCAATTGGGACGCATGAGAATTGACAATCAAATATAGGCCTAATTAGTAGCTTTTATTGCGCCAATCTTTGATGCGCAAAGTATGCACCGATGGCGCGCCAAAATCAAGTTGTAATGGATTGCTATCAAGAAGACGCTCAAACAGCCTGTAATTGATAAACTACTGAACATGGTAGGCCTATGCATACGACATATTTATAATCGAGAATGATCTTGTGACTATTATCACTTGGCATTGTACTATGTCATAAATGTTACACGTTGTTTTACGGTCAACACGCCTTTGATCCATCTTAATTGCTTTTTATTATATCGAGAAAACCGTGTGACCATATTTAACGGTGGGATGTTCATTTCACTGAGTTTCAATTTGCAGGACACGTTTCGTCAGTGTCAACTTCATTCCACGGGAGTGCTCCTCCTTCTTCAAACAGTTTCTCATCACCCTCATCCGGTGAGTCGTTGCACCTTTGACCTTAGTCGCTTTTAAAAAATAAAAAAAAGTAGAAGAGTGAAAGTGAAACGAATTTTCTCGTCCGCTCTAGCAAGTAGAACGCCACAAATCTCAGGTTAAAGAATACATGTACACTTCATGTGTGCTTCCAGTTCCATTGCTTTTTCAAATTTCTACTTGTCCTGGAGAGAGGTATACCTTGTGAGAATATGCTTCTCATATTGGTTCATTCGTGTAATGTGGATCCCATATTCCCACATGGGTTTACCATATGTATGTGAGAATATAGTGCCTACACGAGGGTGCTATGATTAATAATTACAATGCGCAATTGCAATTTAAATATGATACCATGAACAGATCAAAGCTAACAGCATGATATAGGGATGATGCCATTGGCATTATAATTACGATAGCATAGGCATAGATTATATAGGAACAGATCAGACTAGGCCTGACTAAATCGGATGAGGTCTGCAGTTTAGATTGGTTGAGCAGTACAATAGGGACACTTTATAATAGAAGACAATTCTCGTTGTCCGACATGTGACCTATGAATTATTTCAGGACAAGATCTTTTCACGGCGAAGTGGTCTCCACCCCAGGCGGGGGTTCCCTTCAGTCGGATGACCCTCCAGAGTTCAGATCCAGACTACCAGGCTGTCATCCAGAACATGAACAACAACGGCGGACAAGCCTGGACCAGCAAAGTCATCACGGTAAGAGATTACACTGATCAAAGCTGAATCCTCTTATTTGCAGCTGGATCATGCCATATAGAGGCCGCATGACAGCCAGTCAGCCGAATACAGGACGATGTTCAGCCGGGACGCTTAGCTCTCTGAACTTAGTCACCTCCTACACACGCCATTACTTTGCCTTAAACATGAGATGCTGCTTATGTAATGTAACACAGCATTCAAAGAATGTCATACCTGTATATGTGTCTGCGAAGTCACAGTATTGACTGAAGAAGCATATTCTAGAAATGCGATATTGCACGGGTCACCTTCTTAATCCATCTGTGTTTTATTTGTACTTTGGCATGCATTTTTGTAATGTAATCTACTACACGTATTTGTCTTGCTGTTATTTGTTAGATATGCCGAATTGAAAACCACCGACTATACAGCATCTACAGGTCATGCAAGGACGACATGGAGAGAGAACATGGACCGGGATTCAAAAACGAACGCACCCTCTGGCATGGAACGAGCGCAGACGTTTTGGGCAACATCTACAGAGGAGGATTCAACAGAAGCTACTGTGGAAAGAACGGTAGGTCGTGTTAGTAATTGAACTGTCGACTGCCTTTGAAAAACCGTCGTCTGCCTTTGAACCGTCGATTTCCTTTGAATGATTGAATCTTGCTTTACCTAAGAGACTGAAGCGGAAAACTATACTCTTGTCAGTTCGATGGTTATCACTAACCAGGCGTCACGTGATGTGACTTATGTGACATGAAGATGGAAATTTATTTAGCACCGTGAAAGGCCGTTAGTAACTGTTGCCAACGAGTTAGTCAAATGATAAAGATTCATTCTTTATTTTGAACTTTAAACTGTCAACACCTCGACCTGAATAGTGCATGACCATTTTGTTGTTAGTAGAAGCAGTAGTAGGCCTAGTAGCAGCTGTAGAAGTAGCAGTGCTGCAGCGTACACCCTGTTATTTAAACGGTATTTTAAATTTCAGCAACTGCATACGGTGACGGTGTCTACTTCGCAACGAGCTTCTCCTATTCCGCTTCTTCAAGCTACTCTCCTCCAGACTCCAACGCACAGAAATACATCTTCCAATGTCGCGTTCTCACCGGTCACTACACGCAAGGACAGTCAGGACTCAAAGAACCCCCGATGAGGACGCAAGAGTTGAGATATGACTCCGTGGTGGACAAGACAGGAAGTCCCAACATGTTTGTCGTTTTCAAGGACATGCAGGTCTATCCGGAATATGTCATCACTCTCAAGGCATAGGCCTAATAATGTCCAGGCCCACCCAAGCCGAACTATAACTTTTGGACGACACGGTGGTAGATTGGTTAAAGCGCTATAAAGCCTTGTAATACATGGAGCACAAGTTCAAGTGTAGCCTACTTCTTCCTCTTGAATCCGTTACCCTGATTCCTGAATAAGTCTTTCGCTCATAATTTAGCAGCGCCATCGATTGATTCTTGGTTATTTTATACAGTTGTAGCTTAATAAATTCAGTGTAATGATGAATAGAGTGTAGCCTACACAAGCCTATGTAATTAGGCCTATAGCATGCTTAAGTTTACTTTGCAGAACTCCAGCACGCATTTGCATTGATAGCCTACGTGTAATTGTATTGTAGGTCTAGTTTTTGTTGGGGAACGGGAGCGAAATGCATGGAAATATGCATGTGGAATGTCTGAAAAATATATGGAAATGTATGTGATATGTGAGAAATGTGTGGGGATAATTTTAAACGGATGTAATTAATCTGACCCAGCGAGGATCACTATTTCTGCGAATGAATCGCACCCCGATTGTAAGTGCAACAGTATTAATTATAATTAATAATAATTATAATTAATAATAATAATTATTAATAATATTTATAATTAATAATAATTATAGTTAATAATAATTATTGCAGACACTCTACAATACTGAAAAGCTGCAGTTATATAGTCTGATCAGAATGCTCGACGCAGAACTTTATAAATTATAACTGCATTAAGTAATACCATTTCATGGACAAACCTTTGTCGACATTGATATTTTATCTTTTTGGGCGCTGCAGATAGTTTCCTTGACTCAAACAGCACAATTAGTTGGACAAAATTATAATATATTATAATTATTGGCATAGTAATTAATTAGCACAGTATATGTAAGACATGTTAGAGACATAACAACTTCGCAGACATTATATGCTGCATGCATGTGCACTAAATCGCATACTGTCCTTACCTTAGACCTTAGTCCTTCCCGTGCAGGATTGCACCAAGGGTAACGCAGCTTCTCCATTCTACTCCGCTCACGGTGGCGGTGGCAAGGCACAAGTGAAGGCATGTTAATTTATCTAGCTATTAGACATTTTTTATATTCTGTAACTTACACATCGCTTGCTATTGCACGTCCGTATACGAGAGTCAAGTGATGTCTCATTTTATAATCTAGTTTTCTGTATGTAGGCTTACTGTGTTTAATCTTTATAGACCGAAAGTATGTCTAACTGTTCTTTAACGAACATTTTTTGTTGTTTTGCGTCTGAGACAATGTTGTTCATATCCAATGTACGCGCATGGTTTTCTTTTTTCTTACTGAATCTCTTTTGCTAGAAGCTACAATAAATGGTGTTTTTATACTATCGTTCGCGTTTCATTTAGCTTGAGCGTGCAGATGAGACAAGCGCTCGTGAATAAACTGTTGCCCTGCGCTTAATCTTAGAGTAGGCTTAGTGCTTTAGACAGTAACGGAGTTGATATAATTGCCATTACGACTGTATACGGATGTAGAGTTGTAGTAACTTGTAGACCTATACGATTTGAATGAATGAAGGAACGAGCAAACGACTCATATCGTGACCTTTCCATGACACATCTTACATGTAACAATTATATTTATTCAATCACACTGGACCAAATATCACAGATACGACTACGACGACTACAATAATTATGTTGTCAAAAACAATGATCGAGATGCCGGGTTTTGCGAAATTAGTTTCGCTGCAATACATGGAAAGGCATTAGAAGGAACTCAAACAATGTCATGTTCACTAAAGATAGACCCATGGGCGTCCGCAGGGGGGCGCAAGGGGGCGCAAGTGCGCCCCCCTGGATTTTTCGCATAGGTTATTTGCATAATAAATTTAGAATATTTAGTTATGATTATTGCAAAGTAATTTTCAATGTGGTTATCGTTGCGTTCTACAAGTTGGACCTATGTCCTATTATAACTTTCTTTGGACGCAAAACATATAGGCAGACCTACAGAGTTCTCTCATGGTAATATTGAAATTCATACTGTGATTCCAATACGGCAAAAATGCATTCATTCGTGTCGCCTAATAGACAAGTAATTGGTATCGTGTTCCCGTTAAGAGCGGCTCTTGTGTTGTTTCTGGCGATCACTGCGAGATAACAGATCCAGCTGGTGAAACGCGATTAGTCACACACACACACACACACACATACACATTACACACATATACACAAGATTATAAGCAAACTTAATTGGCACTGGCTGGAGCGACAGTGTCTATCTCTGACTAATAAATCAGTTTCTTCCCTCAGATGCCAGCCAAGAGCGAGAGTGCCAGCGAGAGACAGAGGTGAAGAGACAGAAGGGGATAGAGAGAAAAGGGGAGAGGAGGGAGAGAAGAGGAAACATCACATCAAAGTTGATACTTGATATGGTGGTACACCAGGTACAGGTATATAATTATATAGCTGTATAGTGTATATATATATTATATAGCTGTGTTTATATATATGTATACAGTGTGCCAGAGGGGAGAAGGATCATAGCTGTGAGCAGTGGAATACAGTCAATACCTCTATCTTGGGGAAGTTACGCCCTTGCTGACAGATTGATATCCCAAATCCCAACACATGGGACAAAAGCTTCCCGCTCAAGGGAGAGAGCGATTGAGCGAAGAAGAATTTAGGAACAGAGCAGGCAGTCAAAGGGTGTTTCGTTTTCGCTTGAAGTTGAGTTCTGTAATCGGCCAGACTTTAAACTAAATACCAGTATTTATAAGCCTACAGCGGGCACCGTAGAAAGGTCATTCGATACGGTACGATAATTATAAGGAGGGTATACGAACATGTTACATGCCAACATGGATGCTTCGTTCTGCAACCAGACTGACGACCGTTTATCAGGTCTCTGTATAGGCCTAATGAGTGTATGTAGGCCTACATTGTACATGTAGGCTACGATATATCGTACTTCGGAAACAGTTTCCGTCAGCAAATTAAAGCGAATTCATGAAGTGATAAATCAGTTTGGATATAAGAACCCAGACGATTGCAATTGTTATTTCAAGAGTAAGGTCAGATTTCAGTCACATACAATTTAACTAGGCTAGGCCTATCATAACAGATTTGACAATTAATGTCTAGGCTAGGCTATGATTTTTGCGCATGCTGGGTTGAATGGGTTCCGTGACAGAGGATCGAGAGACCTCCATGGAGGGAGCCAGCGCAAAAGGAGTAAGCGTCGAAGGTGGAGTGATTGGTTGTTTTGACAACCTAGGCCTAATTAGCCCCGTAACGATTATATAAAAGTCTGCGCCCCCCTAGAAAAATTCCTGCGGACGCCCATGGATAGACCTACTTAGACTTAGACTTAGTTCCTCCTGTTCCTATCGGAGCATTGGTCAACAAGATAGACCTACCATGTGGGAATAATTATTATCACCTATACTATAGGCTCCATGGGGGCGTGATAGTTGGATGGAGATGATCAGCTGGCATTCAGAAGGCCAGCTTTTTCTATAAACGTTTATATAGCCTACGCTGGCATCGCTTTAGGACACAAGTTCTAAACTAAAATTCCAATGACCACCAGGAATTATTTCATACTATGACGGTGGTGTCCAGGTTACAACTAGACCATATATTCAGAAGTATATATACCAGTGGTGACAGTTGCCACCGCGTTTTCACCATGAACTCAAATAATTGTTTTGTAGGCCTATACAGGGTGCGCCAAAAAAAGTAATCCCCTGCGGTTTTTAGCCCATATCTTGGCCAAAAATATTAATTTTTAAATGCCATTTTACAGTCTTAAAGGCAATTCATATTTACGTACAATGGTTCAAATTTCATCAAAATATTTCCAACGGAACAAAAGTTATGCCACTTTTAGGGAGGCCACCCACCGTTTTTTGACGATTGAAAAACGAAACGCAACAAAAGCTAGGTTTCCCCCCAATATTTTGGCCAAAAGTACGAATTTAGATATGAAATTTTACAGGCGTAAGAAAAATTCATATTTACACATGATTGCCAGATTTCATTAAAATATTTTGAGTACAACAAAAGTTATATCACTTTTAGTGAGGCCACCCCCAAGTTTTGACGATTCAAAGACGTAACGCAGCGAAAAGTAACAAAAACACGATTTTATTAAGTCTCATCTCAAATAATAATAATAATAAGTGTTGGCATTGGTGGTGGGCACATTGAACACACGTTGTGAAGCACAACCATGTTCATTTGACAACAGTTATTTGAGATGAGACAATAAAATCACGTTTTGTTACTTTTTGTTGCGTTACGTTTTTGAATCGCCAAAAAACGGTGGATGGCCTCTCTAAAAGTGGCATAACTTTTGTTCCGTTAGGAATATTCTGATGAAATTTGGCCATCATGTGTAAATATGAATTGTCCTAAAGCCTGTAAAGTTTCATTTCGAAATTCTTACTTCTGGCCAAGATACTGGCAAAAAACCTCGTTTTTGTTGCGTTTCGTTTTTGAATCGCCAAAAAACGGTGGGTGACCTCCCTTAAAGTACCATAACTTTTGTTCTGTATGAAATATTTTGCTGAAATTTGACCATTGTACGTAATTTTGAATTGCCTTTAAGACTGTAAAGTTTCATTTAAAAATTCATATGTTTGGCCAAGATATGGGCTAAAAACCGTAGGGGATTACTTTTTTTGGCGCACCCTGTATACGCCCTGACAGCGATGTCTTGGTTTAAATCAAATTCAAAATCAACAATAAACAGTGGTGCACGCCTAAAGATAGCGGTCCTGATAGATGCCTTACACTGTGGCTAACTTAGCCTACTTGGCTAAGTTAGCTATTGTTTATGTTGTATGAATTGGGGACGTCAATATCATCCTTTATGTTATACATGTACAATTGTACAGTCAATGTAGTTAAGCCTATCATAGTGAAGAGGAAAGAGAGCGTTGGAGGAAGGGGAGTGTAGGAAGGGGAGAGAGATTGGTACAACCACTCAGCGGGCAAAGTAACGCCCTGTAAAGTTTTGACATCCGTCTATTACTTATAGGCCTATAACTATGAAATGATGGCATTAAATGTGAAACCTGTTCATTGCAGGCGAAGTTCGCCCTTTCTTCTCGTACACACGTAGGCATGTATAGATCTACACGTAGACCGCAGGCCCGTAGGCCTACGGCCTGTAATTCAGCATAGACTTTCCATGTGTACCGGCTGGTGAATATTAAGCGAAGCTCACAAGATATTCATTGCTATTTTCGGTGTCGGCTTATAATAGGCCTATTTGTTGAGACATCGTGTAAACTGTCATGCCTGAGTACGTCGATAATATTGTTATCATGAATGCGGAAGGTGATATGGTTATTTTTTGTGGAATTTCCATGTACTTAAAACCATCTGATTATATTGAGTCACCAACTGATCAGTTTAGAGACAAATTGGAAAAACCTGTTCTCGTTTCCGCAAGGGATTTTACCCGTCTTTAACTATAGCCTACAGATAAGCCTGAAAATTTGAGAATCGACGCCTTTTTTATCATATCTCGGGTGGGCTACATAAGATTGCAGTTGTAATTGCAACATTATATAGCGCCACTCCAAGAAAGATTCGTAGGCCTAACGATCGCACATAATCAATCTATAGTAGCCTATACAGTACTGTTCCAGTCTTTGGAGGACTATTCGGGATTTCTCAGAGTTCAATAACATCCTTCGCTGTAACAAACTCATTGAAATCAGCAGATATCGGAAATAATGCAACCCAAGCCGTTCCTGTCCACGCAAAAACATGCATCTACAGGCTAACTGTTTTCCAGATTAAGACACGGGGACGTCAATTCAAGTTCAAAGACGCCAGTTATTTTTTTAAATAGGCCTACATGTAGTGATAGCGGCGTGGTTAAATAGACGTTATCCACATTCACGGACCTATAGTTACAATAATAGGCAATTATATCGCAATCTCTGATCTACTGGTCGTTGCTGACCTATGATAAAAAATTCCAACATTAATACTTCCCCAAAGTCAAGTGTCTTGGTTATGCATATTCATTCGCTGCGCAGCTGGCCTACACGTAGCCCTATTTATATAGACGTGCTGCTCTTCCATAATAAAAATCTTGGCCAGACATTTATATGCCTATAATAATAATTATGCTGGCAGTCGGCTGAGGACTGAAGCGTGTAACTCTGTATGCACGTAATACTGTAGCCTACACACGCTTTTCATTGCGGATATCTCGAGTGTCATAGTGTTACAAGCTTCTTCGCGTTCTCTGCCCTCAGGCAGGTTCGTATAACAAGCAGCTGTCCCGAAAAGTCTGCAGGAAACAGTACTGTTAGGAAGTCAACGTTTTCCTCACCGAACAGGCGCTTTTCGATCTTTCCAGGCTGTCATGGCTGTACAACATAACTCTACTTTCTCTGGAACGTTGCCTGCAGGTAGGCCTAAGTTACGATTTCAGAAAGTATTTTTAAGTTCCGATTAGAGATGTACAATATATTATGAACGACGTGACTTCATTTGAAAAATTACCACGATAGTATACAATAAGGTTTCAAAATAATAATGAGCTAAATTTCCTTTATTGAACAATCCGGTTAACAGACTGCAACCAGTTACGGTGTAGGCCCCCTACACTGTACACAGCGTACAGTTGTGCAATTGAAACAATTCAAAAGAACACAAATCACAAACCTTAACTATAGGTCTGCTAACAGAACAGACGGCCTGCAATACAAGGGCGCTGATAGCAGCTTACAAAGCACGTCTATCCAACGGAGACTTCGGGAATCGAACTCGAGTCCGCTGATCTCCATGCCAGTGTATTATTCAATGCGTCACCAGGCCCCCACAAGGGTGTGGCCCGGTATGTAGCGTGACTTCGACCAATCAGATTCCCAACAAAGATACTATAATTATATGAATAGCGCCATTTGGTGTGTTTAACATTGCAAGTAGTTAGGGTGTTTACGGGTCAAAAGATCTGAAAATAAATGAGTCCCGAATATTTGAACTAATTCAGTGTGCTTTGCAACCAAGTCTTTCTTTCACAAAAATATTTCTGCTGCTTGTTGCTTGTGTTAGATGCGCATGTTGGAGTTACATGCGATGGATGCAGAGGACCAATTTGTGGTGTTCGACACAAGTGCAGCTTCTGTCCAGATTATGACCTTTGCACCCAATGTAAACAGAAAGGGATCCACAACCAGCACATGATGTACGAAATCCATGCACACAATCCACATTCAAATACTTCAACCCAATATCCCGCATACCCCCAAGCTCCTACGCAATACCCAGCATATCCAAACAATCCTACCCAATATCCAGCGTATCCTCAAACTCCTAATCAATATCCCTCATATCCACAAACTCCTACACAATATCCCTCATATCCACAAACTTCTACTCAATACCCTGCACAACCCCAAACCCCAAATCAATATCCCTCATATCCACAAACTCCTACCCAATATCCTGCATACCCACAGGCTAATACCCAATATCCAGCATATCCACAAACTCCTACTCAACACAACGGATATCCACCAAATCCAGGTCAATATCCACAATCCAACCCTAATCAGTATTCGCAACCACCTCAAAGCTCACAACCATCTCAGACTGGCCCACACGCAGTTCATACTGTTTCACAGCCAATTCAGAGCTCACACTCAGCTCAAACTTTTACACATGTAACGCACAGCTCAAGACCACACCATCATGGTCGTCATCACCGCCATCATGGAAATGTGATACATGGAAATGTCTTCCATCCACATCCAAGACATCCATTTCATCCAGGCCACACAATATCGGGATCACAATTTCCTCCAGTGAACACAAGTCAAGGTAACTGTTGATGTCAATTATTCTGACCATGTGGTGGTGGAGTTGGTGGTGGTGGTGGTAGAGGCAGTGGTAGTGGTAGTAGTAGTAGTAGTAGTAGTAGTAGTAGTAGTAGTAGTAGTAGTAGTCGTAGTAGTAGTAGTAGTAGTAGTAGTAGTAGTAGTAGTAGTAGTAGTAGTAGCAGTAGTAGTAGTAGTAGTAGTAGTAGTAGTAGTAGTAGTAGTAGTAGTAGTAGTAGTAGTAGTAGTAGTAGTAGTAATTAAGGTAGCAGCAGAAGCAGAAGTAATAGTAGTATTATTAGTAATAATAATAACGATAATAATATTAGTATTAATAATAATAATAATAATAATAATAATAATCATTATCATTCAGCGTTTCAATGCTATTGTCTTCTACAGCCTACAGCACTTTTGTTTCTCCTGATCTTGACATGGATTGCCATTTTAGAGTTAAAATTTCTTGTGAACATCTGAAACCTGAGAGATTATAGATACCTCGGGTAAAAAAATAACAATTATAATAATTAACATCTGAAACCTGAGGGATTATAGATACCTCGGGTAAAAAAATAACAATTATAATAATAACAATAATAAAAATTGTTCATAGAGGATAGTGTTAAATATTTACGATTCAGTTATCCTAAATATTTCTAAAAGTGAGTCTTGTTGTTTCTGTGAACATTTTCCAGTTCAAACTCTTATGCAGCAGATGACCTTGAACAATGGAGCGCCTCCTCCAACACAACCCTCTTCCTTCAACAGTTCCTCGTCATCCGGTTCGTTAAGCAGCAGTGTTGTTTACATTAACAAAAACTAGAGGTCGTAGTTTAACTGAATCCAAGAGCCAACAGTATACTGTCGTCTGTCAACTCTATCTGGAATCTCTAAGCGGGGCTCGAATCGTAATCGTAAACTCGGAACTTCTACAGCGCCCACAAAAGCAAAGTCGCGGGAACCAGCTTATTCATATAGGCGCCAGTGGCGGCGGCAGGGGGGGCTAGGGGGGCTAAGCCCCTCCTATCGGCGGCTCAGCCCCCCCAAAACAAAACGAGGAAAATCTCTACAACTGCTAACTTCGAAAAAGAAAGCTAGACAGTGGCCAACGGAAATGAAATCAACCATGTAATCACAGCGTAGAGTGCTTATCCTAATAGAATACACCGAATATAATATTATGTCAAACATACCGCCGTCCCGTGATGAGCTTATGTACACCATATGCAGCCCGCCGGCCAGCTGGGGGGCTACGCCTGTAGTTGTTTTGTACTTGTTTTCAAGATTTATCGTGCATAATTATCTCTCAAAAAAGAGCCTTAAAAGGGCTCCAGTTGAGGTCAACAGAGCAAAATTGCGTTGGTGGCTGGGGCTTCGCCCCAGACTCCGTTGTTTTCAGGATTTTATCATGCATAAATAGCTGTCAAAAAGAGCCTAAAAACGGCTCCATTTGAGGTCAACAGAGCTAAAAATGTGTTGGTGGCTGGGGCTCCGCCCCAGACCACGTTTCATAAATAGCTGTCAAAAAGAGCCTTAAAATGGCTCCAGTTGAGGTTAGCAGAGCTAAAAATGCGTTGGTGGCTGGGGCTCCGCTCCAGACCCCGTTGTTTTCAGGATTTTATCATGCATAAATAGCTGTCAAAGAGAGCCTAAAAATGGCTCCATTTGAGGTGAACAGAGCTAAAAATGTGTTGGTGGCTGGGGCTCCTCCGCCCCAGACCCCTTTTTTCATAATTTTTCATGCATAAATAGCTGTCAAAAAAGAGCCTAAAAAGGGCTCCAGTTGAGGTCGACAGAGCAAAATTGCGTTGGTGGCTGGGGCTTCGCCCCAGACCCCATTGTTTTCAGGATTTTATCATGCATAAATAGCTGTCAAAGAGAGCTTTAAAATGGCTCCATTTGAGGTCAACAGAGCTAAAAATGTGTTGGTGGCTGGGGCTCTGCCCCAGACCCCTTTTTTCATGATTTTTCATGCATAAATAGCTGTCAAAAAGAGCCTTAAAATGGCTCCAGTTGAGGTCAACAGAGCTAAAAATGCGTTGGTGGCTGGGGCTCCGCCCCAGACCCCGCTGGGGGAGCTTACGACGCTCCCCCAGACCCCCTAGTCGGAAAGGGCTTCGTGCCTTCGGCACTCGCAGCTTCGCGCCTTCGGCGCTTGCAATGTTCCATAGTTGCACCCCTGGGGGAGGAGGAAGGACTTAGGGCTTCAGCCCCCCCAAACCAAAAATCCTGGCGCCGCCACTGATAGGCGCTCAATCATAGCAAAGTCGATAGGCAGAGGTCAAGATCAGGAGAGTCAGGCGAGGAGTTCGATGGCTAGGGTGGGTGATGTTTAGAGTTGAAAACTTGAAACGGCGTGGGAAGATGAGGAAGTGGAAGAATCAGGTCAGGACCTGTGAAAAATCAGTGTTTTGAGTTTCGAGTGAAAGACCTTTGGGGACATACAAGTCATGTAGCAAGAGTTCAGGTGAGTTCGTAGAAGGGTCAGATGTTGGTCGTACAAGCGCGATACTTGTGATTCTTTTAGTTAGCCGAGAAAAGTTCTGTTCAGACCGATGGTTAGCATCATGTCAGCTGGCCGAGAGAGCGCTCTATAGTTTTGTTTGCACCTTGAGCGGTACTATTTAATTTAAATGCCCAGTTAAATTAAATACATCGATATCGCAAACTAGAGTCTTCAGTGTTATACGAATAATGCCATTGACATTATGAGAACGATGACATAGATTAGAAAAATCAGATTAGAAAAATCAGATTAGATAATTAGATAATTAGATAATTAGATAATCAGAGCACAATTATTAAATAGAAGACAATCCTCATTGTCTGAGACACGGTACTGAGAATCTTTGATTTATTTCAGGGCATTTTCTGTCAACGGCGAAATGGATTCCGCTCCAGGCAGGCGTTCCCTTCAACCGGATAGCCATCCAGAGTTCAGATCCTGAATACCAGGCTGTCATCCAAAACATGACCAACAACGGCGGACAAGCCTTTACCAGCAAGGTCATCACGGTAAGAGGTGATACTGATCAGAGATGTGCATCCTCTTGTAATATCAGAACTTGATCAATCATGCATTTAGGATGGAAATTCACACAATGCGAGGTTACACTGATCAGAAGAGATCATTGCCAGTCGAATACGAAAGCTATATACTCAGCTTAGTCAGCTATGATAATTATGCAAGCCTTGGACACGGTATAATCGATTGGTATGAACATTGAACACTCGCCTTGTAACGTGACTGTATACGCTACTTCTGTGAACTTCCTCATGAGACGGTTGCTGTGTAGCCTATAGGAACTTTGTAAACGCGCGAATGACCTTATTTTTATTCGACTTTATATAAATAATTATTTTATACTTCAGCGAGTTGTGCTTCGTTACCAATGTATCAATTCTTGCTTTGGCAGATTTGTCGAATTGAAAACTACAAATTATTGAGCATTTACAAGTCGTGTAGAGACGACATGGAGAGAGAACACGGACCGGGTTTCCAGAACGAACGCATCTTGTGGCATGGAACCAGCGCAGACGTTTTGGGCAACATCTACAGAGGAGGATTCAACAGAAGCTACTGTGGAAAGCATGGTAATTATATTAAGTCACCAGGCACTTTCATTTGATGGTGAAGCGGGGAAAAACCTTCGTTCATAATTATTAAAAGATGATTTGTTCACCGTAAAATTAATATAGTTGGATGTTATTTAGTAGCCTGCCCTATGTAGCCTGATTATGTATTATCACAGAATAGATATTAGATAGAGTTTAATTTTTATACTCATATACGTATGGAAAATGTCAACACCTTTGACGTGAATATAGATGGCAATGTGATAGTACTGTAGCCTAGTAGGAGCAGGAGGAGGAGTAGTAGTAGTAGTAGTAGTAGTAGTAGTAGTAGTAGTAGTAGTAGTAGTAGCAAGAGTAGCCTAAGTAAAAGTAAGTATGCATGTATTTCATTCAGCCGCTTGCAAGCGCTCTGCGGTATCCGCAGTATATATATATTTATGTATATAGTGGTAGTGGTAACAGTAGTAGTATTATCTGAAGTAATGGATGCGGGAAGGTGTAACAGGCAGGGTGAGAATTGACGGGGACTTGGGTTTTCAACCCCATGCAGTCTTTCTTAGAGTCCCATAGTAAAGTCTGTTTTTCACACTCCAATTCCAAGTGGATCAATGCCCAAGCTACTTTTCCACAATGCTCCAACTGCATGGTCACAGGCACGCGGCTAAGGACATCATCGATGGTCGATGGAGTGGCTCTGCAATGCAGTGCAGCCAATCATCGGATTATCTATTCCTGTCAAAAGCTGATTCTACGGCTGCAAAAAAGCGACTCAACAACTCTGGAAAACGTTTCTGTTGTGACCATTTAGCAGAACCGTCTTTTCAAATCAGTAACACTCGTTTTCAAGAGATCAGATCTGTGTCAGAATCTCCAGGTCATCTGTAATTTATTTAAAAGGACTTCTTTTAATTTCTTTCTGAATTTCAGGAACCGCTGTTGGCGATGGCGTCTACTTCGCAACTGCTTTCTCATACTCCGCAGGAGGATACTCTCCTCCAGATAAGAACGGACAGAAGTACGTCTTCCAATGTCGCGTTCTCACCGGTCATTTCACCCCAGGAAAGTCAGGACTCAAGGAACCTCCGATGAGAACGCCTGAGCTGAGATACGACTCGGTGGTCGACCAAACAGCCAGTCCCAACATGTTTGTTGTTTTCAAGGATATGCAAGTCTATCCGGAATACGTCATCACCTTCAAAGCATAAGATCCCGAACAACACCGAACTATTACTCAGGAACAACACGATAGCCGATTCGTTAAAGCGCTGTTAGTACCGTGAGAGTGCAGGTTCAAGTTTCCACCTGCTATGAGACGATTATTGTGTATGGACGTTGATTAAATCCATCGCTCACAACTTTTCAGCGCCATCGTTCGATACCTTGTCATTGTATATAGTGGCTCCTAATCGTTGCAATAACATTAAAAAATAAAATAGATTTTATTCACTAGCTTTTAATGCCTACTCAACAGAGAACTTCTTGTGAATAGCCTACTTTTGTTGACGGATACTTCTTACAAACATTGCGTTGGTACTTTAAAGATCGCTTTTTGTTCGGGAAAATCTATAGTTTTGCACGAGCTAAATGGATGGGAAATGTATAGGAATTGTATGATTAAATGCACCGGAAATGCTTGGAACAGGTCAGGGATATCTTCAACGGAAAATAATCTGACTCAGTCGTCTCAGTGCCAATAATTTATTATGTTTCCCTTCCAATGCATCGCACACTAACTGATTGCATGGAATCAAGTGGAGTAAGTGAGCGTATGTATTGTATACTCAAAATGAATTTTGAAAGCTTAGGCGTATAAGACCGTGACACTCGAAACAGAATACATAGCCTACACGTAGGCCTAGCCCTATACTACAGACCTGTTCCTGCACAAGAGTGAACGGACAAAACGTTAATGGACAAAACTTATCGACATCGGTGCTACTGTTTTAGACAGCCACATTGAACTTCCTTGTCCTAAATATCTCAATTAATTTACCGTATCAATTAGGCCTAGCTTAGTAATTATCTAGCATGATATGACTAGTAGGCCTAAGTGAATTTATTATAGAAGCAAGGATCGAATGTAGGCTACGTGCTGTAAATATACGAAGACTGGAGGTCTGTTTGCTTTGTATTACTTATTTTCATGTCACCTTAATGCGGTGACAACAAGATTAGTCAATAAATACGAAGATGCCAGTGCCATTAGCCTACAGTAACTGTTGATGCAATCTATAATATTATTATACATGTAGGCTATGCATAGCCTATATTAAAAACCTTTATGCTTAAATTGCTTATAAAAATGCATTAAATTTTTTTCCCATTTATTAATGTCTCCATTTATCTATATAAATAAAAATGAAACTTTCTAATAGTTCATGTTAGCCTACAATCACGCCGAAACTGACGCACCGATTGTTTTGAAAATTTTACAACACCTTCCATTCCAATAGAACCGTGTTGTAATATGCTTTTTTCCCGAAAAAACGCAACCTTTTCCACAAAAAGTGAACTTTGCAATCCGTTCGCCCGCCATTTGCAATTTCTACAAAACACCACGGCTGCCACATTTCACAAACGCGGTCCCCAAACACAGCTGCAGACGAAACATGAATGAATGAGGTCGCCTTCTGTGACGTCATAAGCGACCGCATAATTATTAATTTCCCAAAGCGGCCTTTACGAATGGACGGTGTGACGGAGGAAAGGAGCGGAGGGAGCGGGACGAAGACGGTGGGGAGGAAGCGGAGGGGGAGGAAGAGGGGAGGTGCAGGACGAGGGGAGGGGAGGGAGGGGGAGGGAGAGTGGAGTGGAGGGGGGAGGGGGAGGGGAGAGGAGGGGGAGGGGAGGGGGAAGGGGAGGGTGGAGGGGAGGGTAGGGGGAGGGGGAAGGGGAAGAGGGACGGTGGAGGGGGAGAGGAGGGGGAGGGGAGGGGGAGGGGGAAGGGGACGGTGGAGGGGAGGAAGAGGGGGAGGGGAGGGGGAAGGGAGGGGGAAGGGAGGGGGAAGGAAGGGGAGGGGAGGTCTTTTCTGCCACAGCAACGCGTGGCCGGGGACAGCTAGTCTATATAAATAAAAATGAAACTTTCCAATAGTTCATGTTACAATCACGCCGAAACTGACGCACCGATTGTTTTGAAAATTTTACAACACCTTCCATTCCAATAGAACCGTGTTGTAACATGCTTTTTTCCCGAAAAAACGCAACCTTTTCCACAAAAAGTGAACTTTGCAATCCCTTCGCCCGCCATTTGCAATTTATACAAAACACCACGGCTGCCACATTTCACAAACGCGGTCCCCAAACACAGGAGACGAAACATGAATGAATGAGGTCGCCTTCTGTGACGTCATAAGCGACCGCATAATTATTAATTTCCCAAAGCGGCCTTTACGAATGGACGGTGTGACGGAGGAAAGGAGCGGAGGGAGCGGGACGAAGACGGTGGGGAGGGAGCGGAGGGGGAGGGGGAGGGGAGGTGCAGGACGAGGGGAGGGGAGGGAGGGGGAGAGGGGAGTGGAGGGGGAGAGGGAGGGGAGAGGAGGGAGAGGGGAGGGGAAGGGGGAGGGGAAGGGGGAGGGGGGAGGGGAGGGGAGGAGGGAGGGGAGGGGGAGGAGGAAGGGGAAGAGGGACGGTGGAGGGGGAGGGGGAGGGGGAGAGGAGGGGGAGGGGAGGGGAGGGGGAGGGGGAAGGGGAAAGGGACGGTGGAGGGGAAGGGAGAGGGGGAGGGGAGGGGAGGGGAAGGGAGGGGGAAGGGAGGGGGAAGGGAGGGGAGGGGGAGGTCTTTTCTGCCACAGCAACGCGTGGCCGGGGACAGCTAGTTTCTTAATAAGAATCTTCTAGCCTAACGGTGTTTTATTCCATCGCTAGTGACATAGGCGGAGACCTGGGCGGAGATTGGGGGGGGGACGAACGAGAAGGAAAGACGCGAATTTTTTGGCAGACGAAAATTTCTGACGACCTTCCAAGAATTTTTTTTACTTACCCCGCCCAAAAAAGTTGATGACCTTTTTTTACTCGTCTGGCCAAAAAAGTCGAGAAAAATTTATATTTTCGCCGCCAAAAAGTTGTTGATGACCTCTTTTTTTCCACCACCCAGAAATGTTTTGGCGCGTTTTTTACTCTTGGCGCTCAATTATTGGGGGGGGGCCAATGCATGGGGCGTCCCCCAACACTTTTATTGGGGGACCGTCCCCTCTGCCCCCCTAGGTCTCCGCCCATGGCTAGTGATTTCATTTAACTAGCTCGACCATTCAAAGCTAAACGACCAACGTTAGTGAATTTGCTGGTGCCATGCGCTTAGCTTTAGAAAGTTTAGAGTAGGGGCCGATAGCGTTGGAAATTTTGGAGTGTACGATTGCAATTATCTAGATGTCTAGATTCGTAGGACAAATGGTTGAATGAATGAATGAATGAATGAATGAATGAATGAATGAATGAATGAATGAGCAAACTTAATATGCCAATAGATTCCGATATAGGCCTAGGCAGTGTGAGAATTGCGGAAAAATAACGGGGGGTGGGGGCCCTGGGGGGCTGAACAATGATCCACTTGGAAATGGGGCGTTTAAAACAGACTCTACTATGAGGCTCTAAGAAAGACAGGAGGTTGAAACTCCAAGCCCCCGGTAATTCTCACCCTGGGCCTAGGGTATACACTGTACACATAATTATCTGTTTGTGTAGGCCTATGTTATTCATTCCAAAATGGTTTTGTGCTTTATGGTTCTGCAGCTTCTGCTTCCTTGCAAAAGTTTCTGCGGGCAACCATGCTCGACTGCTCGTCTGTATATGCCCTACAGAACTCCCGCCACTGCTGGTATTCATTCATTACCCTTTCTCATCTGATCCTCAATCTTCCAATTCCCGACCCGGACGATACCCTTCTGACCCAATGGTAACTCGACACGGACCACCTTTGGACTATTCTTACGGACAACCTATTCTCCTTTTGACGCAACGCAGCGCTCGTGAATAAGCTGGTGCCCCGCGCCTGGCTTTCGAGTAGCGCTTTAGAAGTTTGGAGATCACAATTGCGATAAACGCCATCAGCATGCACGGACGCATAGGCCCTAGCTTACATAGCATCGAAAGCTTACTGCAATCTGCGAGCCGGTTGTGTTTGCTCAATCATAGACATTTGACCCCCTCATCCAAATTCAGCTGTCGTGCTCTAGTGTCCTGTTCATTAATATTAATAACCTACGCTGGTTTATACACATGTTGCTCCTTCATAGGCTGACACATGCACTGGTAAGTTTGCTTTCGTGCGCTAAGCTGTACGCAGAGGCCTACAGCCCTACACGCTGCAGGCCTCTGCGTACAGCTTAGCGCACGAAAGCAAACTTACCAGTGCATGTGCAGGGGCTACGCTCCGCATGCCTCGAGTGTTATAGGCCTGCACAGTGCAAGCTGTAGTTGGGTATTTTCCCGAAAAGTCCTCAGGACAAAAGCACGGATTTAGGAAACTGGTACAATGCTGTTCGCCGACTAGACCTACAGAATACTGCAAGCATTCTATCCAGAGCATGGTTGTACAACCGCAGCATAGTGCGAGTTTTTCTGGAACACTGCCTCCAGGTAAGAAAGAAGTTCAGAACAGTTCTTCATAAAGGAGACATTGGTCTAAACCGTCTAATAGGTCTAATAAATTATTGCTAGAAGTTGTTTTCGTGTCCGCTTCATTCGATGTATTACTTTATGATAGTCACAGTGAGGCCTAGCAGTGTGGCTAGTATGAGAATTGTAGAGAAACGGGGAGGGGTGTCAGATGTCGATTTATGTGTTCTTGCGGTATGCAATGAAGACTTTATTATTGGGTCATAAGAAAGACTAGGGGGGATTGAACCACACGGTCCCCCACAAATTCTAACCCTCAAATGTGACAGGCTTATCATATCCACAAAATAACTGTAAAAGGCCTATGTTATATTTATTTCAGAAATTTATATAGCGCCTCTTCAAGGTAGGCTACTCAGAAGCGCTCCCAGCCCAACCACGGCTAAATAAAACAGTTTTAAGGTTCTTAAGGAACAGAACGGAGTGACCTTTGGGAATTAAGCGCAATGTAACAGGAAGACCATTCCAGGTGGTAGGACCAGCAACATAATCAAAAGAGACATTGGTCTAATGAATTATTGCTATAGGTTGTTTTCGTGTCCGCTTCATTCGATGTATTACTTTATGATAGTCACAGTGAGGCCTAGCAGTGCGGCCAGTATGAGAATTGTACAAAACGGGTGGGGGTGTCAGGTGTCGATTTATGTGTTCTTGCGGTATGCAATGAAGACTTTACTAGGGGGTCATAAGAAAGACTAGGGGGATTGAACCACACGCTCCCCCTCAAAAAAATTCTAAGCCTCAAATGTGATAGGCTTATCATAATATCATATCCACAAAATAACTCATAAGGCTTATATAATAGGCATGCCGCCTTTTGCTGCAAGGTGAGATTTGCCGGGATCAATCCCCTATAGGCGTTCTTAGGATCCCATGAAGGCAAGGTGAGAATTGTCGGGGTTTGGGGGTTTCAACCCCAGGCTTTCTTATAAGCCCCATGTTAATGTCTGTTTTTCATATCCGAATTCCAAGTAGATCATTGTCCAACCCCCCAGTTATTTTTCCACAATTCTTACACTGCATAAAGGTGTTCACTGCACACCTCAACCCCACATAATGCAACGCCTGACCCATCCTCCCACTTACTTTTCTACAATACCCATGCTTTGCTGGCATAGGCGTACGGTAATTAGAAAGATTACTGGTTTAAATGATCAAAAAGAAATTCTAAAAAAATCGAAAAATCTAATTCAGTGTACATTGCGACCATGCACACTAGAAATCCCCCCTCCCCCAATTGAACCCCAAATTGTTTTCTGCATAGTCAGGCCTCTGCTAATAGGCAAACATTGTGATGATTTTTTAAAATATTATTCATGACTAATAACGGATCCAATGGAAAAAGAGTACTGTCAACACCGATATCAATGTTTATTGGTTGTTTCAGATGCGCATGCTGGTGTCAGATGCGATGGATGCAGTGGACCAATTCGTGGTGTTCGACACAAGTGCAGCTTCTGTCCAGATTATGACCTATGCACCCAGTGTAAACAGAATGGAATCCATAACCATCACATGATGCACGAAATCCAACACAATCCACATTCAAATACTTCAACCCAATATCCCGCTTACCCACAAGCTCCTACACAATACCCAGCGCATCCGCAAACTCCTGCCCAATATCCAGCATATCCACAAAATCCCACCCAATATCCAGCAAATCCTCAAACTCCTGCCCAATATCCAGGGTATCCACAAAATCATACCCAATACCCAGCATATCCACAAACTTCTACCCAATATCCAGCATATCCACAAAATCCTACCCAATACCCAGGGCATCCACAAACTCCTACCCAATATCCAGCATATCCACAAGCTCCAAACCAATATCCAACACCTACCCAATATCCCACATATCCACAAACTCCTACCCAATATCCCGCATATCCACATGCCCAATATCCAGCGTATCCATCAAATCTAGGTCAAAATCCGCAATCAAATTCTACTCAATATTCACAACCATCTCAAAGTTCACAAACACCTCAGACTGGCCCACAAACAGTTCAAACTGTTTCACAACCAATTCAGAGCTTACAAACACCTCAGACTGGCCCACAAACAGTTCAAACTGTTTCACAACCAATTCAGAGCTCACAAACACCTCCGACTGGCCCACAAACAGTTCAAACTGTCTCTCAGCCAATTCAGAGCTCACAAACACCTCAGACTGGACCACAAACAGTTCAGACTGTTTCTCAGCCAATTCAGAGCACAATTCCCCTTCATGCTCATCACCACCCACAAGGACCTTCATTTCCTCCTGGTCACTACCCATCTGGACCTCCATTCTTTCCAGGCCATCACCCTCACGGACATCCATTTCACCATGGCTCCCACCCACCCATACCTCCATTTCACCAAGGTAACAACTCATCAGGAACTCCATTTCAGTCAATGGACCTCAGTCAAGGTAACAGTCGAAGTGAACTTTCTGGACACACTAATTGATTTAAACAAAATGCTCTATTGCACAATCCTAAACTCCATTATGTTTTTTTTGCATCCGATATTTTGAACACAACCACGAAAGAATTTAAAATAGCACAACAGAACAATTGCTAAAATTAGTTCAGCATTAATTTTATGAAAGTTATCCTCAATATTTCTGTGCATATTTTTCCAGTGCAATCTCTGCTGGAACAGCTGGTCTTGAACAGTGGAACGTTCTCTCTTCCAAATCAAACAATCACAACGACAAGCGCACCAACTTGCCCTTCCATCACCAGTTCCTCCTCATCCGGGTCGCTAAGCAGCTGTACGTACTTTTCTTGATTTAGACTATTTTATTTAAACATTTTAAAACAATAATTTTCTTTATTAAATCTGAGCTAAGGACTATTGAGAAAATGCTACATATTTGTTTACATGTCTGTGTAATATTTCCATATTGTAGCCTATTTGTTAATATTATTGAGCTGTCATGACAGAACAGTCCAGGTCTTGAAACATTAGAGTAGCATAGTAGAATGAAAAACAACATGAGATAATAATAATGACAAATAACAAGAATAGTAATAAATAATAATATTAATAAAATAGCAACCATAACTTTCATTGCACAATAATGTGTAATGCTCGACATGTCAGTAGGCTAATGGTCACTAGTCACTACTCAACAAAATCGATATTCACAGTTCACAATAATCCTATCAGACGTGTCTGACACGGATACAGCCTTTGAATAAAATTAGTTCAATGCACAGAGATCATATGATGCATTTGACAGCGTATTAATTGACAGCTACGGTTGAAATGACTGATGATTATTTTCAGCACAAGATCTAACGACTGCAAAATGGAATCCACCTGAGGCAGGAGTTCCTTCCAAGAGACACCAACTGCAAAGCTCAGACCCAGAATATCAGGCAGTCATTCAGAACATGACAAACAATGGTGGATCAGCCTGGACTGGCAAAGTCTTAGAGGTAATTATATCAAATTTTGCTTTTTCAAACAAAGCAACATCCCTCAACTTGACGTTAACTGAGATAAATATTCTTATTTAAATAAATTACATCAATATAATCTAAATTTAATTTTAATTCTCATAAGTTCATAAGTAAGTATCCCCGCTAAGAGGTCACACATCGAAGCTGTAATGTGCTATGCATTAAGCATTTTACAGTGACATTGTGGAAGTTCTTGGATTGTCATGTAGTTATTACTTGTGCATTACATACACTGCGATTTTAATAAATTTCAACAAACTAGATGTTTCACAAAACAAACAAGCATACCCCATTTCAACCTTATCAGACATTCACTTTTAGCACATGGATCCTCATGAAAAAATTGTCATCTGAACGAATTTCTTCATTAAAGAATTGTTCTCATGTTGTATTATTTTGAAGCTGTAGAAGAACTTTGGTTTACTCTGGCAATATGTGTTTCCAGATAAGCCGCATCGAGAACTACTCACTCTACAACATTTTTAAGTCGTGCAAAGTGGAAATGGACAGGGAATATGGACAAGGCTTCCAGAGTGAACGGATGCTTTGGCATGGGACATCCGTCGACGTCCTTGGAAACATCTATCGAGGTGGATTCAACAGAAGCTATTGTGGAAAGAATGGTGCGTACTTGCAAGATGCTTTGAATAACTTTCTCCAAGGTACAACTCGGTTCACTTTAATTTCTAATCAGCATAAAATTGCAATCTGTAGTACCGGTAATATATTGTCAATTTGACGTCATGCTTGAGTGAGATATTCGTGTGTTTAGCATTCAGGACTATCAACCGAGACGTCGGGTGTTCAAACCTCATCATGACAGAAATCTGCTCATAGATTTCTGCTCCAACTGCATTGTCTAGCCAACACGGCTGCAATGATTACACTGACTGCACACTGTCAATGGGAAGATGACACAATGAGTGAGGTATAGGCCACCCGCCCTCGTATGCCGAGACCAAGTAAAGTGAAGTCGCTAACACCTATAACCTTATCTGCCTCCCAGGCTAACTTAACATAATGCTTTTCTTAGGATCTATCCTCATGACCAAAGCATCAACTGACCATTATTTCAGTTTCAAATATAGCAACCTTTTTGAAACTCCAGATGCAAGAATTTGCCTTTGTTTTCGACTTCATTTAATCTAATGACTTCCATAGCAAGCTTATCATAATACTAATCGGAGCCACAACAAGACTGAAATCCAGAAGAAGAGCTCTGAGAGATAACTACTGGCTTGTAGGGTTGTAAAGATTTCTGCCTGAAAGAAGATTTTCTTTTTTCAGCAACTGCATATGGCGATGGCGTCTACTTTGCAACATCCTTCAGCTACTCTGCCTCATCATCCTACTCTCCACCCGATTCCAAAGCCCAGAAGTACATCTTTCAATGTCGCGTCCTTACCGGTCACTTCCTCCAAGGTCAACAGGGACTCAAGGAACCACCGATGAGAACACACGAACTGAGATATGACTCGGTGGTTGATAAAATGACAAATCCAAAAATGTATGTCGTTTTCAAGGACATGCAGGTCTATCCGGAATATGTGATAACATTGAAAGCATAAATTCTAGAAACTATTCGATTCAACACCATAGGCCTATATGAAATTTAAGCTGACTTAATTCTCATGTAGTCACTTCTAAGAAGCCATAATGTAGATGCATCATCTAAATATGCAGCTTCAATTACTTGCTGAATACAGTCAAAATTATTAAATTATTAAACAAACATATTGAAATGTTTTGAAATGACTTTATTAAAAACAGATGAGAAAATATCCTATAATAATTATGAGAACATGATTCGCTTTGATGCATCTTGTCACTCAGGCCAGTGACAACCATTTTAGGCAACTGGTGTTCAAATTCAGTTTAACCAACGTCATAGTCAATGTACTTTTGTGTCGCAACGTGTAATAGTTCATCTGGATTGTAAGACCAAAGGTACAGCCGGCTGATAAACCTAACTAACGTTCCACTAAATGACAAAAGTGAATTCCCGTTAAAATTTATCCTCCACTTTCTGGCTCATTCAAACAGTTTCTGTGCGTACATGTCAATACATTAACACAACGATTTTTAAAACCTCCAACCTTCCTAAAGTCGATGATTCATGATTTGCTTGGCTGTCGTCCGGGGTGATATTGTCTTATCGGATTTAAACGATCAACAGTGTCTGGCTTTTTCAGAAAATCTAAATTGTCCAAATACGGTCGCAACTTTGGTGGAATTGTGACAGAACCATCCTACAGAAACAAAAAAAACCAGTTTGCTCTGATAGTGTGTCTCTTTATCAACCAACGCATTACAGTAATGTAATTTTGTTAGTAGAAATTCAAAGACATCATTTAAGAAAATGCATAGTCTAACATAGTACGTCCTGTTCCCAGTGCACCCTGATCATATTTTATAAGATTAGAATAGGTGATTAGAACAAAATGCAAACTGTCAACCTTCTTATATCTGAATCAGGTGGTATTGTGAAAGCCAGCCCATAAACATTTAGAAACACTGCACTCCAAGTACGCAATATTACTGTACAAAAACACTGTAATATTTCTCTGATTATGTTCTGTCAGTGGCTCAAGACTGTTCTCCATTGAAATATTGTTTAGAATCATCACAGTCAAGCAATGACTCCACATAATGCACCAAAACATTAAAATAACATTTCAACATACATGTGTCCAATAAAATGTTATTTTAGCACGCAACTACATGATACATCTCTTGAAGGTCGGGAACCAACCTGATTTTGGTTGTTTTCCAAGATGGCTATGAGCAACCGAGGCACAGCACACGCCGTTCCATTTACCTATGACAAAACAAACTTCAGTTGTAGCTATTCATCGATTCATCTCGGCATAAACTGGCTCCAATTAATGCACTAAATCATTAATAACATTTCTGTTTAGACAGCACCTTAAAAATTCACTACTGCTCTCATTTTCCAATCATGGTAATGATGTAAATTTATAAATCCACATAAAATTTTCAACTCCAGCAAATGAAATTAAGTTTTTACTCGTATAACACTAGCCATGTAACATGTTATGGAGAAATTTCTCATGCGCTGAGCGGCCTGAGCCCTATTAAACAAATTGTCCGTTACTTTAAAATACAAAACTCTGACATTGCAGAACAACAATCGAACATAAAATTGTAAATTGTGCAATATTCAGATGCCTAAAATAGGACTGTCAAACAATCCATCTTAGCAATCCTAAACATGGAAATATTAATGGAACAGACCGTGTGACAGTATTTCCTTCTCCCACTTGCATTCTCGTATCGAACACCAAGTCTTCGACTCTGATAATCCGTGCAATTTGATGCGCTTGATATCTAGGAAAATCAAAATAAACAGCAAGGGCTGATAAAATATAAAGAGATTTATTTTTTACATTAGAACATCATCAACCCCATTTCAGTTAAATAACTGAACATCCATTTCGTCTATGGTACACTGTTCGATACAAAACAATTCAAATGCATATGGAACACTTTGGGGTTGCAATTGTTTTGTGAACTGCTTCAAAACTAGCCATATATGAAGTTTCCTGAATCCTACATACAACCTTGAACGCATTGGTGAAAGGTCAAAGGTTAAACTAAATCTGACACAAAATTGATCAACGTAACTATCGGATTCGTACCTCTCCCCAGAACTTTCTCGCAGGTAGCCACGTCTCCATGTCAAATTTCTGAACAGCTGGCGCACCAAGTTCCTGACTCGGCATGTTAAGTATTCTGGACAAAAACAAACAAAGTTATCTGGAAACAAACACAATTTATAAGAACCACTTCAGGATCTTCTCACAAGTAGACCTACTCACTCAAGTCAGACAAAAAAGCGCAAGAAAAAGTGAGTTTATGCTTGCACAGACATGCAAGAACTAAGATTTTTTTGTCAGCAGGTTGTACACTAGATCAATAAAATGAGATTTGGAGAGAATGTCAATTGACAGTGTCCCACACAATGCAATTAATGCAAGATTCAACGTACGAGAGAAACAAAAGCATAACAGGACTACATTAGATAAATAATATAAACGATGACATAACATCACATAGACTAACACTAGTAAGAGTATTAATGGAGTTGACAAATGACGACAATAGAGGTTATTTATTCGTACCCATCACCACCAAATGGCTGGAACTGAAGTTGAAGATGATACTGACTGTGCCATACAAGAATTAGCATAATGTAATAATGAATCGTTTTATATAAATGTATCTCAGTTCCACAACAGATGCAACAAAAGTCTGACATTGATAGCTCTTCAAGAAATATGAAACGGTTAAAACCTGAAGTGAAGTTGAAGGTCGTTGAAGAGATTTCGTTGGATGTCGAGAATCTCACGCAGCAGACGATTGCTTTCTTCTCCACTTTCATTTTCCGTCACTCCAAACATCTCCACCTGGAAAACAATGTAACGATAAACAACCAATAGAGTAGTGCAAGAAGCTAGCAGTACAAATGCACCGCTACATGATTCTATAAAAACACATTTGATACTGATATTCAAACAAAAGTCAAAAGGTAAAAAGATATCTTGTCTATACACCTGCATCACTTCTAGTCTTGTTACCTTCAGACTTGCTGCCTTCAATTTTCTTGCCTTTAGTCGTGCAACCTTTAGTCATTTTACCTGTTATCATGTTACCTATAGTCGTGTTACCTTCAATCATCTTACCTTTGTGAACTGGTGTACGCGATAGAGGCCGCGTTCCCTTTCAACGTCACCTGCTTCCGCTCGATAGCATCGACTCACTGTACACATCCTTAACAATTTATGAAAGAAAGAAGAAACAACAAAGATCATTTGACCAAAGACCATAAATACATACAAACAAACAAACAAACAACCACAACCACACACACATGCATGTTCTCATGTATATGTCTGGAGATACAGTTGATTTGACAAATGAATGACATCTGTGATAGTGAAATAATAAACATTTGCCTTAAAATGAAATGGTTGCCAAATATTGTGATTCTTTAGAGCAATCCGGTTGAACTCTGAAATGTCATAGAATGCGAGGAGGTGAGTAAAGAGCTAGAATCACAGATCTAAGCAACAGAACTGCAGAGATATTCGCCTAACTCTAGAGGTATTATAACACTTTTGAGACATTTACATCTATTGAAAGATTTACCTATGTTTTACCTCTTTGGCAAATCGTTCAACTTTAACTTCGTATTTTTAAAGTAACCTACAGAAGAAACAAAAAACAATATCATACAACCAAACAACAATACAATACAATAGAGTCCATAACTCCATATACTGATCGATCATGAGAGAGAAGTATCAAAACAAAGAAGCTGTTCATTTAACATATAAAAGACCAAATCAATGCTATCTAAGGTGCAGACTACATAGACTGATGAAAATGGAAATACCGGCAATCGGAATTTCCCCCGTTCCAGCAAGGCAGATATCTCCATGCCTCTCCTTCTTTAGTTTGTAAACTTGCGTCCGAATTCCGGTCGTTTTAAAACCACATCCTTCCTGAAAGAATAAACAACAGCTTTCCAGTTCATGCAACTTTCACTCTTGATTCTACCACGAATAGTAAATTCACTGTAAGCACAACCACTTTCGGCCCAACCATACAAGAGCTAAATAAGCAAAGTTAACTCGAAAAAGCAATCATGTACTACACGTATGAAATCTTAGTGACTTCATTTTCGTCATTTTTCTAAAGACACGTTCGATTCTCGATAAATAAATTTTAAATAAATTTCAAAATGTAAATTTTAGGTCTACAAATTTTAAATATAAGAAATTAAAATTTATCTAAATTTTAAAATATATGTATATTAAAAATATAATTTTTAAATATATAAATTCTACATATAAGATGTGATTCAGGAAACTAACAATGACATCTGGGGAGACAAGATCTGGAACTGAGATGAGCTGGAATCCCTGAACAGGAAAACAAATCAACGTCACAAACATTATTGCCAAATTTATATAGCACCCGTTTGCATGGCAGAGGTCAATTCCATAGTAAAGCAATGAATCTTAAAAACTAATCAAACTCTTGATTACACTCTTTATATCAACATTCAACACAAATGTAAATCTGTTATCATTGTATTAGAAGATTCTTAAATGTCACTCTTTTTGTTTAAAATTACTTAAAACCTATCGTAAGCTCCAACCTTTTTCAGTAGAATATCAAGAGCGTAGTTAACAAGAGCCTCCTCCAACTGAGCGAGATCATTCTTGAAGTAATAGGTTCGAGGTCCAGTCGCCAAACCAACGTCCCTTTCAAACAATTCATAAGTCATCAGTTGATTAACTTGCCACACCTCGTACAGTCACCGCACCACATATATCATCATTGTCATAATTATTATTACCGTATTATGTATTTATGGAGCACTACAATCTAATAACCAAGCTTCAATTAATTGAGGTGAGCAACTGTGAGTTAATAGCAACTGTTTGTTCAACATCCCTACACAGCAATCATCTCACAGTCTCAGGGAAGGAGGGTGAAACCCATAACTCTCCACTTTACCCATGCACTCTGACCAATCTGATAACATATCCCTCAACAGTTATAATACCTATTTATACATAACACACAGGTATGTCCGTTGAAAGAAGAACTAGATACTTTCATACTATATAACTCACAGATGCTAAGAGTAACTCCTCCACACAGTATATTATATAGTTCAGCATCAGAATATTTTCGTCTGATTTTCGTCACTTGGGAATACAAGGCAAGAGTTTTTAAAAGTCCACCGAGTTAAGAATGAATGTTTTAGCAAATGCAGTTCATATCTGGATGATTTTAATGGTAGTTGATTAACATCACAACGAAATTCAAATGAAATGTCAAAGAAGATAAACTTACTGTGTGCGTAGAATTCCAAGGCTTTCTGCCAACTGCTCGGCTGGTCTCGGCATAAAAGAAAAGTCTACAATAAATAGACAATGGACCATTGTCTCTGTCTTCATCCCCACTATCTACACCAACACCACCACTAAGTACTTACATCACCACTACCACCAACTAGTAATAATAATAATTATCTTCATTTTTATTTAGAACTGACACCACACAGAATGACTGCAAATCGTGGTATGAACGGATGATAATAAGCTAAATACGTGAGTCAAATATAACTTTCGGCAGCCATGCAAGACGCACATCACGTCATAAGTACTGCTCAGTTTATCAACACCATCCGTTTAAGTGGAGGGTTAGATGGACCTTTTGAATGGTGGTGGGGTCCCTTGCTCTTCTTGCCAGGATGCTTACTATTACCATAACCTCTTCTAGACTCCAATACACAAAATGTCTCAAAATTACCACATCAGCCGCAAACCACTGCTATTCAGCCACTGCCACCATCCATGACACCAGTCCATTACAATCACCAACACCAGTAACACCGCCAACACGAGTAACACCACCAACACCAGTAACACCATCAACACCAGTAGCACCACCAACACCTGTGCATTGTTCATCTGTTTACCTGTTTGCATGCCATGAAGGGCAACCTCGAATGCTTTTGATTCGTCACCAATTGGCTACAAAACAAACCAGAGAACCATTCAGTCAGCAAAAGAAAAGTCTGCAAGAATTGTAAATTTATACGGTGCAACTTCAAGAGTGACTCATCGCTGTGTCGTCATCATCATGATCATCATCATCATTGTCATCATTCATGTGTAGGAAAATTTTTAATTTAAAATCAGCCCGCTGAAACATACACATATCAAGCGTTAAACTATTTAAACAATCGTTCAACTCTAAAAAACATTCCATTGTTTAAGCTGCATTACTGTACACTTAACTGCACTATCAAGCAGATTGATTTCTAATGAATTAATGCAATGAGAAAAAAAATTCAAACGGCTTACAACATCTGGATGAGATCGATTCGGAAGATCAAAAGCCGCATCAATCAAAGCTTTTTTAGTAGACTTATAATCCGCAGTCACCAACTAAAACATCAACAAATAAAATGCATTTCAATTCAAAAACTACCCATAGCAAACGACATAATTTATATTAATTAAAGAACTCCAATTAAAATTAAATTTTATAGAATATAAATTAATTCTTTAAATCATTCGTGAATTTCAAATTGAAAACTCTACTGGAATCCCATTCAGCATAGAAGAAAAAGGAGTAACAGAAGATCAATTACTACCTGACACAAATAATTCTGATTAAATGTGTTCAACATGCAACTCCGAAAAAAGGAAAAGGTTCCACAATTCTCATATTCAAATATCCAAACATATCCAACTAGACAGCAGTGGAATTTACAGTAAAACTCACTTTCAAATCCTGAGATTTCAAAGCCTCCAACTTCCTCCATAAGTCCACCTGGAATAAGAACAACAATGGTAATTATAGCAGACCTGTGGTTAAGTGGTCAGTATGTTCGAATGAATGTCTAAGGATTGCGATTCAACTTTCTAATTTCACAGATAGATAATTAAAATTTCTGCAGTCGAAACGACGTTAATGAGCTCAACAGTAATCCAAATACAAGTAAAAAAATGGTCACAAAAGATCAGCTAACGATGTTGAGGATGCTTAATTCACCATACACAACCTCTCTAGGAACTCTTACCCCGACTCAGCTGATCTTCCACAGGTCTTCCAATTCTCAACCTGAACACCACCCACCATTACAGCAACTCTTCCACATCTGATCATTTGGAACCATAATATACCTCTGTCAGATTACTTTTCTGGAGAACCCTTCTGACTAGACACAGCATTCATAAATGGTGCTCTTGGATTTGAGTGGCATTTTTGAAATTTGGAGATTATGATTGTAATATACAACCATATGGGCAGAGCTTTTGGCATATATTTCAAAAACACTGCTGTGATGCATGAATAAAAACTGTCTCTTACTCTGTACGTCTAAGAAAGTCTGCCTCATTATTTCCGACAGTGAGCGAGCCATAGAAACTAATAAACTTCTTATGACACTCAAAAACACTTGCCACAAGGTCTATGTCGCCGATTCCTTTTCTGTTCGCTATGTTCTGTCGTATCTCATCAGTGTTCCTGGGATCACAAATATACTCCCAGTCAAACTCCACCTCATCATTTTCTGTCGTCCTATTTTCCTTCAACTCCCTGGTAGCTGAAGACTTGGCTGCAGAAGCCAAGCAACGGTAACCATAGAAACGAGCAGCTGATGCTGTGCATTGAATGTTGTTGCTAAAGAAACCATTCGACCGATGGCTTGCAACATGTGATGAAGGTCGGGACGTCAAGAGACAAAGTTCTGTTGCCAAGTGGCATGGCAATCGTTGCCGTAGAAACAGCCGATACAATGTCCGATGAAGGGGCAACATCGTCAGTTTCAGAATTACTGCAAAACAAGCACATCTTTCATGACCATAGACCATAAAGTGAACGCACTGGGAGCGCTTCTGAAAGGCTCTTGCTGCGAGAAGCGCTTTATAAATGGCCAGATACAATACAATAAATGTAGAGCAGCACTTGTGAGGTAATAAAAGAACTATAAGCACGAAGTTGAATGGCTGATCAAACCTGTTCGCTGAAACCAAACTAGGTCACGCTATTTATATCTCGCTTTTCTATTGGCACAAAATAGGCTTTGGATCCATAGCCATCTAAGAGCTACGAATACGCATCCGGTCAAGTTCCATGAAGTCTGCAGGAGGGAAGGAGCATCCGGTGATCAGCATGGAGTCGGCTGGCCGGTAACGCGATTAATGAGAAATACAATTAAAATTTAACTAATTTTAACGGATAACGTTGAAGTGTGTTAACCTAATACTAACAATAATTTAAAATCATTTAAAATGCATTAACCATTGGCCTAATAAAGAGTTTAATTCACGCCTGTGTCAACCGGAAGTTATGATTCTGTTTTTAGCTAAAACAGGATTCAGACTCGAAACTAAATTCTTCGTTTTTAATATATTTTTGTTGCAAAAAAGTCACATCTTTAAGCATAATAATAATTATTAGGGCCTAAACATGTGTTTTTCTTTTATATCAATGGAAATAGCAGGCCATATTGTATTTTAAAGTTTACTAGGGGAACAACAAGCTTGAGAAGGTGAGAAAGTCCGCGGTTTATCTGACTCACCAGACTAAAGACGTGAAAATTAAAAAGCAAGCAAGTTTTAATTCATTTATTTCAGCAATAGACACCGTAAACAGTATATCCTACCCATTTAAAAGGTATTATTATAAAACGAAACGACTATGCTCAGCTTCTACAACAGTAGGCTACTGCGCTAACCGGTTAACGACAATAACATGAACTAAATATATGCTACGCCTTCACTGTCTTGGTCACTCGTTATTAAATCAACTCTTCACATCACATAGCACATAGGTTAATAATGGGTTTAGGCCTCCAACATGTTAATTGTTCAAAGCAAAATTGTCATTGCGGTGAATGCTGTGACAAACGCCCTAAAAGGCCTATATAATTATAATTTAAGCAATAAAGATTGTGGTTTGGCCATCTAGCGAATGTTAGATAAGTTCGACTTCGCAGACGCTTTTGATGCTCCCGATGCTGTTTAGATCACATGGTGCATCGTCCCACTTCAGAAACCTAACAAACAAACACTCAAACAGTAATAATCGGTATCTTTGTTTCATAATTATTAACATTACTGTTATTGTAATCATCATTAGCTTATTGTCATCGCCACCACCACCTCGCCACCACCACCACCACCACCATCATCATCATCATCATCATCATCATAGCCCAAATAATCTCCTAGCTTAGCATGCTCTAGTCTAGAGTACGAGTTTAAAATATAATAGCGCACATGCAATAGGCCTACACGCGTCAACCTACAATTTTCTTTCGAATGAGAGGATGGAAATCAAGACCAGATAATAATAATAATAATGACAATGAAATATTATACAATATAGACGTCAGTGTAAGAGGATTTTAAACACTGGCCTGGCGTCATCATTTCCCTCTTTGTAAGCCATGTAGAGACATTCCTCAGGACCATAGTAACTGAAACAAATCAGTAGAAATAAATAGACAAACATAATATTATACGCATAATGTGGGGCGCGGTGGTGTAGTGGTGGCGTCATTGCCTTGGAGCTGGAAGGTTCGAGGTTCGAATCCACCCTCAAGCCTCCGCGTAGGGACCTTGGGCAAGTCCTTCACTCGCAATTGCTCAGCGCTTCGGCGTGAAACTCCGATGCAGTGTCCGCTCTGCATTCGGGAGCGCCTCTGAGTAGAGAGAGATAGAAGGGGCGCTATAACAAGTGCACATACAAACAAATAAGCTTATGGCAAAAATTGCGTCTAGATTCTGTTGGAATCACACTTCCTGGCTCTCGTGTATGCGAGTGACATGTGCGTGAAGTGCGTATGCCTAAATTAAATGTATTCTGTTGTATAGGACTGTATAGGATTTGTATAGACAATACACAGTATTACACACGGCTTAAAGTGTAGCTGGACGGTCATTGAGAAACTCCAGACACTTATTTTCAAATCTGCAGTCCTACCACTTATTTGGCTAGCACATGTGCAGCCTGCTAAGATTAGAAGCTTCCAGGTACTTTTTTAACCCTGTAGGCAGTGTAGGCCCAGTGTAGGGCCTAAGCTGGCTAAGCACATGGGCATGCACATAATTACGATACATTAAACTGTACAGTGTACGTAGGCCTACAGGCATACAGTAGGCTATAATGTGATGGCAATGCATGCGTAGATGGATGTAATCGCATAATAAATACTTGTCTGGTTTTCCAGGAATGAATGCCGTGAATCCTGAGATGGATCCATGTGATCTTCCATACGCATCCACCCACTTCCACTGGTCATACATACAAGTTCCACCGTGTCCTCCACGTGGTCTTCGCGCACCGATCCAAAACCCAATGCCATCAGATGGAAAGACTGCAGAACAAATGCACCGATGTCTGCATGTATACGTCTGTCTGCATGCCTGTCTGTCTGCATGTCGGTCTGTCTGTCTGTCTGCATGCCTGTCTGTCTGCATGTCGGTCTGTCTGTCTGTCTGCATGCCTGGTTTGTCTGCATGTCTGTCTGTCTGTCTGTCTGTCTGTCTGTCTGTTTGTGTGTCTGTCTGTCACTCTATCTCTGTCTCTCTACAAATTTGTCAATCTTATATATAGAAGAATAATCAGGCGCTATATAAACCATTTTGTTTTTACGCTTAGTTAATCTAGAGAATGAGAGTGATAATGACGACGACGACGACGATGATGATGATGACGATGACGCTGACGACGACGATGATGACACGACGGCGACAATAATGATAACGATGATGATGATGATGATGATGATGATGATGATGATGATGATGATGATGATGATGATGATGATGATGATGATGATGATGATGATGATGACCACGATGATAATAGCAATGATGTTTAGTTGTGTTCGTGCCATCAATCTTCAGTTCGTCTCGAAGGAATTCTTCCAGAAAGATCTGTTCTCTCAGTGAATTGACATGGACTAGATATCCTCCGTGTTTCCGACATTGATCTTGTGCTCCATAGAATGTCATTGACTTGTGTACAACGAGATATCTGGATCCTGACGGACTGCCCTTCGTGAAGATGACCCACCCAGCTGCATCTGCAACACACGACACAATTAACCATCGATCATCAGATCAACATGTATTTAGACATCTTCATCAGCTTCATGTTCATCATAATTATTTATTATCATCATCTTTGTATTCATCTGTTTTACTTTATCGTCACCGTTTTCATAAATTTCATGCTTATCGTTTTCATTTGCATCATCTTCATTTGCATCGTCTTCATTTGCATCATCTTCATTTGCATCATCTTCATTTGCATCATCTTCATTTGCATCATCTTCATTTGCATCATCTTCATTTGCATCATCTTCATTTGCATCATCTTTATTTTAATCATCTTCATTTTCGTCAACTAGCCTATATGCCTATTAGCCTGTAAATTATCATCAATGCATCATCTTCATCATGGCTGGGTTGGGGTGCTCCTGAGTGGATTTTTTGAAGGGACGCTATATAGCCTAAGTCCAAAGAATGAATGAATGAATCTTCATTTTCCTATCTTTGTATCATATCTTTATATTCACATTGACTTGCCTCTGACTGGTTTCTCTAGTTCTGATGTAACTGTAATGTAATCTTCTTGACTCGTTTCTCTTTCCAATTCCTCCCATATCTCGTTCGCCAACTTCGACTCTTTACAACAACAACAAAAACAGTCGAAAATATTCTCATTCTTTAATTCCTCGTTAAAGAAATCTATATTATCTAAGTCGACAGCAGGCTTCTACAGCCACTGCTTAATTCAACCACCAAGTATTTATACTGGGTTTAAGTTTTATAGATTGTAAATACTTCAAGATCCGATCCTCCCGCCAATTCTCATCGATTTAATTAGCAATTTAGCCACTGTCTTTAGAATTCCCTTAGGGCCTATAATAAGAACGTCCAAAATCTCAGTCGAATGTCGTAGATTATAGGCTATTGAAGAAATCTTAACACATTGCAAATAGAAATGTTTAATTATAATTATTAATTAAAATTTAAAATATGAAAAACCAGACAGACGGTTGTTGGAGCATTCGAGTTCGTCAAGAACATCCGGGCATTGCCATTGAAGTCCAGCGCAGACGAACCGGATGTGGACGCAGCCGACGTCACCACAGCGCACGTGATCGCTCGCGCATGCGCTCTCTGCGTGCGAAAAAGCAAAAAAAATTAAAAGCTATGATGTTCTTAGAATTCAAACCTTTAAATTTCTTCTTTCGTAACATGCTGGTCATACAATATACACCGCTTCACCGAGCATTCGCATTCTTATAACTGCAGCCATTACAACGTGTTCCATGTGCAATACAAATTATACAATGTGTAGGCTATGTATGTGCTGTGCACTTGTTACAGCGCCCCTTCTAGAATTTTACGCATAAACGCTCTCGGTAACAGCGCGGATACTGAATCGGAGTTTCACGCCGAAGCGCATGAGCAATTGCGAATAAAGGACCTGTCCAAAGTCCTTAAGCGGCGACTTGAGATTAATTCAAACCCGCAACCCTCCGACTGCAAGGTAACGAACATGGCCACTACACCACCGCGCCCAACAATAGTATACAATAGAAGAAAAAAATAACAGAAACTATACTATACCTTACCATACCATGATACCCCTCTATGCGCTGACCAGATTGCTACCTTGGCTTCCACGCGAGTTGGTTTGCTCCAGAAGCGTCAGTCCAACGATCAGTCCAGTCAGCGATCCAAGGAGAGCCACAAGCAGCGTCACGACGACCAAGATCTTCCGACTGTTCAGCACATCCTCCAACCTCCAGACCTCGTACCCACTCCTTCGACCTCTTCCAACTCTCGCCACCTCATAAGGACTCAGAGGCTGGAGTTCCCCGCTCCACGTATCAATCAGTTTACTTGAACTCTGACCTGGGGTCACGCAAGTGCAGTTCTCGTCAGTCGATCCTCTTCCGTGGTAGCAACACGAGAGAAGTTCGAGGTTCCTCGAAGGATGACGTCGTTTCAGTCTTTCGAATTCCGACCTTGAACGTGGTAGAACGGAGGTACTCGGCTGCGGAACGTACTTTGGAAGACGATCACAGGTGGCGCACTTGTCGGCGTCGTTGTTGGCGTGCTTTTTGTCGTTGTCGACGTCATCATCATCGCGTGATGATGACGTACCTCCGACGACGTTAAGAAAGTCAGAGCAGGAATGCTTTCGATTCATTTGACAACGACATTCTCTGCAAGTGAGCATCGTCATCATGTAACAACATATTCATGTAATCATTATTGTACAACAACCGTCATCATCGTTATCATCATCATCATCATGCGACGACAAACTGGACAGATTGATAAGCAGACTTATGCAGAAAGAAAAAAGACTAAGCCAGACAAATAGACAAACGTATACATACACACATACAGAAAGACAGACAGATACAGATATAGAAACAAAGAGAGAGACAGACTGACCTCAACGCAGGATCCTGTTTGTTGTTATGCTCCAGATCCATCTTTGCCCCTTCCCTCTCCTCCCCCTCCACCTCCTTCTTCCTCTGAAGAGCCTCCCCCAAGTGTCTCATGCAGAGACCACCATGCCCGACGCCATCCTCCGCTTCCTCACATTCAAAGGGACCAGACGACGACGATCTCAATGACCCTGCAGCTGCGGCAGCTGAACCATCAGCAGCGAAGAAGGGGGCTCTGACGAGGAGGGTGTGGCCGCCCCCAGCACCCCCACCAACACCCCCACCGCCATCACCCCCACCACCACCACCACAGCAGACTCCTGGGTCTCGAACAGAAGCAACGGTTGTCGTTGTTGTATTGAGAAGATCAACTGAATCGGAAGACATCAGGAAGGAAGGAATGGATGGAGGACCTCAGAGCGAAGAGAGGTGGAGAGAATCTCAGTCTAAACTTTATTAAGCGTTTATATACAAGAAAATGGACTATATGTCTGTCTGTCTTTGCGTCTGTCTTTGTGTCTGTCTGTCTGTCTGTCTGTCTGTCTGTCTTTGTGTCTGTCTGTCTTTGTGTCTGTCTGTCTTTGTGTCTGTCTGTCTGTCTGTCTGTCTGTCTGTCTGTCTGTCTGTCTGTCTGTCTGTCCGTCCGTCCGTCCGTCTGTCTGTCTGTGTCTGTCTGTCTGTCTGTCTGTCTAATTTGCTGCCATCCGATTTTTACAATTGTGTTGTTGCCACTGAAATAATAATTGTTGTAAGTGGCACCAGCGGCAAAAGACAAAAGCAATGTGATCCATCAAGTCACCTACATGCATTTATAGCATAACGATATGCCAACGCATCTCAACGCGTGCTGTATGCATCCATACATACATACAATACATGTATACATACAAATATGCAGGATCATGTGTATCAATGTACGCACTAAATGGATGGATGGATGGACGAATGGATGAATGGATGGATGGATGGATGGAGGGATGGGTGGATGGATGGATGGATGGATGGATGGATGGATGGATGGTGGATGGATGGATGGATGGATGGATGGATGGACGGACGGACGGACGGACGGACGGACGGACGGACGGACGGACGGACGGACGGACGGACGGACGGACGGACGGACGGACGGACGGACGGACGGACGGACGGACGGACGGACGGACGGACGGACGGACGGACGGACGGACGGACGGACGGACGGACGGACGGACGGACGGACGGACGGACGGACGGACGGACGGACGGACGGACGGACGGACGGACGGACGGACGGACGGACGGACGGACGGACGGACGGACGGACGGACGGACGGACGGACGGACGGACGGACGGACGGACGGACGGACGGACGGACGGACGGACGGACGGACGGACGGACGGACGGACGGATGGATGATCATTTTGGTTATACATATGCGTTAATAAATATAATTTAAATGAAATATTCGTCATTATCAGAATTTCCTAAATTCAGCATCGTTTGTCAGCCTCAGATCTGTCGGCTGGAACCGTTGTCATGGTGATTGTCGCCCGGGGCAACGCACACAAGCATCGATTTGGCGGAAGCAATATTGCATGCATTTCCGCTTGAACGTTTCCGTTAATGGCGCTAATTCATTCGCCAGAGGGCTTTTGTCGTCACGCACATTCGGCAGATGGCGCGATGGTTTCTGATCAAATCTTAACGGACATTATTCAATATAATATTTAGCATACATAAATACTTGATAGCAACGCCTCCCTTGAGATTACGGCAGGTCGATTAATTTGAAAGACCATAGCAAAAATTCAGCGAGGAAGATGAATATCGATTGAATTACGTTATAAATATATCCTGTTTATAATTGCCATGCTATAAATGTTTCTTCCGGATGTTTAGATAATAATTATGTCGGTTGCAAATGAGAAGGATTTGTGGAATGACTACGCAAAGTTCTGGCGCAGTAAAAGTCTGCCTGCGGGCAGCAGCATTATCGAGGTAAACACCATTCTTTAAAATCTACACCGGTGTCTCCACTTTTCCTGTCGCTAAGGCAGTCTGGATACGAACTTAGCTCGTACGCGGTACAATTCAAGTGCGTTGCATTGAAATAATGCAATATTTGGTTATACATGCAATAATATTATTAAGCGCGGTTGTTGCCGTAGACACCTTTAAAAGACGTTTAGCCAATATTATAAGTAAATTAATATTCAACAGACATCATGCTGATGATGACGTTCGGCAATCGTCTGTTTGCGACACTTCGATCCACACCTTGTAATCTATTATAACGAACACTATAATGAGTTGCCCCATTCGCTTTTAATGTGATTTTGTCAACTTTGTTACTTCATGCTATAATGCAACGAACATTAATATTGGTGACTTTCTAAATGATGCTTTTGGAATCTTTAATTGATGAGCGATGACTTTTGGTGACTATAATCTGTATATATAGGCCTAATTTATGCTTTCGACGCACTGTAGGCCTACATTAATTTAATACCCACTCATAATATGACGAAGTTAAATATTGGAGTAAAAAATGGTAACTGCTGTTCGCAACGTAGCCTCTGCTTGCTACAGAAGTCAATTGTATTTGACGACAGCAAGCATTTTATTTGCAACCATTCCAATATAATTCTCCATTGTAGTGACAGTCAAATCCTGGATAAGGGACATAGGCGAGGTTGGTCTACAGAACACACGCGCGTAGGCTAGATGCATTTGCCTTCCTACTTAAACTATTAAATTTTTCAATACAACTCTATGTAGGCCTATTCGTTAACTCTAAACTTCTTAAACCTGACTAAAGCCAAGTACACCTAGGCGCCAGCCTATTCAAGAGCGCTATGTCACGCCAGATAGGTCAACTGGGGTTTAATATTGATGTAAAATATAAATCATCCAATGTTTCCCTCACAGCGCGGTTGCAGGCGATTCAATAAAGTACATACTTACTTATTTACTCACTTTTAAATATTGTAGAACGTGCAAGAGTTAGAGGATAGTTAGTCATATGTAGCGGTTCACATCGTCTTCACGCTTAGCAACAGAGTGGCACTTATTTATAGCTATCTCACCTGCCCGCCCACCTGGATGATCGTTGAAAGATAATTGTCGAAGTAGTTTGGATGGTCCTATAATATGATAATCAGTTGACTTTTTGCGATTGGATTCGTGTTTGAACATTCTCTGACTCATCATACGTCGTCGCCTGTTTTACTCGTTTACGGTAGTCGTCCTATAAACAACAGGAGAATAAGAGTAGTGTTGTTGTCGTGTAACACCCGATGATCGACTGACGACCCACAATTGATGTTGGTGTTGTCCCAGAGGGTGGCCAACCTAACCGCTGCACGGTGAATCTGGAAAAATGTGAGGAACGCGGCAATGGGTTAATATGTAAATTATTATGACGTGTCGAATCGGTTGTTAACGAATACATTCGGCTGTTATTAGGTAGAAGTAGCCTAAATCGGTTAACCTTCGTTACGCATGGCCACACAATCTCCAGATTACATGGTCCATTTTTGAACGCCTCTTTGGATGCCCCCGTATGGTCTGGTATTATTGGGCTGCGTTGTTTAGTTCTTAGTCCAGAGTTTTAGGCTGATTTTGGGTCGTCGGTCAAAACATGGTTCGGTCAATCGTATGAATTAATGTAAGTAGAAGTTGACCTAGTTGCGTCTTAATGAGATGCTGACCTCTTGCATAATTATTATTATAATTAGGGGAGAGTGGTTCAGCAACTTCAGCGTTTTGATTGCACCTGAGATTCTTACGATCTCTCTGACCTAGTTACCAGATTTGACGAATTACTTGTGACCTACTTTCTTTGCGTATGAAAAATGATGTTTGATAGTTATGGTTGGATGTTTAATATAAAGAAGATAAAAAGTAGTACATTGATATTTAGAGTGACAGTCTTTTTCTCACTTAACATTCAGGATTTAATTAGCCTAACTCTTTATTTGATCTGTTCTAACAGGTTTTCAAATGCAGATTCCTGTAGCCTACTAAAACTAGTGACAACATTCCTCATTAGATTATGGATACCATCCTACATTAGATACCATGCATAGCTCAACCCACATGCATTGCTTGTATTACAGGTCCCTGTCTATGGAATGGACTTCCACCATCAGTTCACTCCGCCTTTCTCTCTGGTAGTCTTTCCTTGCAATCTTCTCACCTCGTATCCTGCCTGTTCTTTCAGGATTTATCACATTGTGAACACTCATGAAAGCCTGAAAGAAGTGCTTTATAAATGGGTCATATGCAATGCAATACAATTACAAAATAATGTAGACTCCTAATTATTTTCTCATAAATAATTGAATTAAGTAATGATCCTAGCACATTGTGAATTTAATTCCAATTTCCATGTAAGTTGTTTGTTGTTTACAGATGAATGTTTCTGAGGAGAATCCCGTTCCGCCTCCTACTTTCCAGTCGAGCTTCTGGGACGTGGATGGCTACAAGCGGACGGTGAAGAGGACGGACGATGGTCTGCTGCTTTGCAATGAACTGATGAAGTTGATGCAGGAGAGAGCAGACATCGAGAAGAAATACGCGGAGAAGATTAAGGGATGGGGGAAGAAGTGGAACGAAATCATCGAAAAAAGTCAGTGAAATCTCTCGCGTGTAACTCTTGTAGAACAATTTTCTGTAGAGCAATCACTGTACAGGAATTTTTATAGAGCAATTTCTGGATGGCAGTTTATGTAGCGGAATGTCCAATGATGATGTTATTGAGTACTAGGTTCTTGAGTACAAAGAAAATACTATCATGCAAACATACATTATCTTAATACACATATTACATAATATGTGCATAGTGCATAGTGCATACATGCATACACATAAACACACACTCATACACATGCATACACACATAAATATCATAATACTTACTTGCTTACAGGCATTCATACGTGCATATGCACCTCATCACACACATACATACATGCCATTCAACATAAATCCTTGTTTACTTAAATTGCATACTTGCCTGCATACCGCTTTGCAAACATACCCATGCACACATACATCCTTGATCAGGTGCTATATAAATGCTCGATTACATTACAGGTCCTGCATACGGTACAACGCGAGACGTTCTGAAGGGTTCGTTAAAAGAGGCGGAGAAACTGTCGGAGGCGCACGTCATCATAAAGGATCGACTGTTGAACATCGTCAGCGCTAACGTCATGGATTGGAAAGCGGAGAATTACAAGAAACAGCTGATTGGATGTAAACCGGCCAAGACGTTCGAGGAAGAATTCCAGAGGGTAAGGAAAGAACGGGGGGGGGCATTGTGTTGCATCGTCTTTCTTTGCAACTTTGGTCATTTGAGCTGGATGGAAGCTTCATATCCAGTTGGGCCACAGTGACTGCTCTGCCTAAGGACCCGGGATGTCACTCATCAGCCCTCAGTGTTGCTCGCTTCTGTCCTAATCTGGAAATTCAATCTGCAATTGTTCCAAGGGCTTCAGAACTAATTGAAAAGAGTTATGACAAAAGAAAACCAGAGATGTGAACTACAAATAACTTCTGTACAGCTACATGTGGAAAACCTGATGGCCCATTGGCCAGGCACTGTCCTTGTGATCCTTCTCATTCTCCTCCTCATCTTACATGGTTCCTGTGTCTTTAGCAATTCCTTCACAATCAGCAGCACACAGTTTCCAAGCGCCATCGTTTGATGCTTCATCAATAATATTTTCAGTAGGCGCTATAGAAGTCTCTGAAATGAATGAGTGAATGAATGAATTGGTTTGTGGTACGTGTAATGACATTCCTGACAGAATCTGATGTTTAACCTTAGGCTCAATGTTATTATCAGTAGATGGTTTTGAAGGGGTGCTATCTCTTGAATGAATGAATGGGAATGGGATTGTGGAATTTGTGGTACGTGTAATGGCATTCCTGACGTAATCTGATGTTTAACCTTAGGCTCAGAAGCCGTGGGCGAAGAAGCTGGAGAAGGTGAACAAGGCGAAGAAGGATTATCAGAACGCTTGTCGCCAACATCGCATGGTCATCAACCAAGAAACAGACGCACGACAAAGAACTGACCATACGCCTGACCAGGTGAGGTCCAGTGGACAGTGGACAATTACTAAAACGATCATCTTACTGTTGATGATGTTTCATGAGTTAGACCATACAAAGAATATGGTCTTTGGGATTAACTTTGTTGCGGTGTAAACTGTTTGAAATAGTTTTTGTTATGACTTTGCAAGAAGATGATTATTATAATATTATTCTTTAATGATTCAATCTGACAAACCACAGAATGATTACAGGTACAGGTTATACGAAATATGGCCCACTATAGCATGACACGCAGGTCGGCTTTACAGCAGTGGGTTCGATAGATGGAATGATGTATTGATGGAAGTCATTATAGATTAGAGATCATGTTAGATTTGTATTGAATTGATTTTGCATTTGTTGCTTGCGTCAGATCAAGAAGCTGCAAGACAAAGTGGAGAAATGTAACAGGGAGGCAGAGCATACTCGAGAGAAGTATGCACGTCTCGTAGATGATCTGAACACGTTGAATGGCAAATACATGGAAGATATGACGATGGTGTTTGTCAAGACGCAGGATTTTGATCGGAAGAGAATTGAGTTCTTCAAAGATATTCTGCACAAATTTGTTGATACGCTCGATCTGTCGAATAACCAAATGTAGGTTGATTGATTTAATTGAATTGATTGAAGAATTAATTGATTTAATCAATTGAGAGCATTAATTGATTTTAATTTAGGATTACTTGTGTATTTGAGAGAGCTTGACTTCATCATGGATTAAGGAATGCAGGTTGATAAATGTTTTTATAAAAGCAAATATCTTCTTATCAATTTAATATCTATGCTCCCTCCTCATTGGATGTAGTCCATGAAGACCTAAACAATCACAATAACGATTGTTTTTAATAATTGTACTAATAGCAGCAATTTTGTTTATAACAATAATAATATTAGTACTAAATTAGTAATAATTGATTGATAATAATAATAATAAATTAATAATTAATAGTTAGTTTATAATTAATAATTAATGGCAATATTACTGCTAAAATAATAAATGTGAATTGTAGAATTTCTGAGACATACGACCAATTCCATCGAACGGTGGATGAGTTGGATGCGTCGTCTGACCTCAAATGGTGGTCGCTCAACCACGGCGTTGACATGGCGATGACCTGGCCTCAATTCGAGGTTAGTCATTCGTCAACGCTGGTCGAGTTGATATGGGAGCACATTTCTCTCACTCTGTTGGTGTTATGACGAAATTCCAACGCTGAGGGCTGGCCATATGACCTCGTATGCTGAGGCCGAGGAAATGAAGTCATTAGAACTTCTCCCATGAAGTGGTCACATCATTTTTTAGATGATTACCTTGGTTTAGAGCAATCAATTACTAAACTTGAGTTCTATGCTTATCATATGATGTTGAGTGCCTCCATAAATGTCTTTTAAGTGGAGCTATATAAATTACAATGACAATTAAAATATTACAGTTTTAAACCAAAATTCACGACAAATTTTTATGAATTTCTTGTCTCTTCAGGAGTTTTCCGGCGAGTCTCTTCCAGACAGAGGGAGTAAATTCATTGGAGATAACGGCGCTGTTCCCGTTGCCATAGCAGCGGCTGCTGGAGATTACCACCCTTCAAATAATCAATCCATTCCGCAGGATGCAAAGAGACAATCGGCGTGGGACAATGAACCGTCTGCTCCAGACGCGCAGCCACCACCATCTTATGGCTGGAACAATGCAGCACCAGTCCACAGGTGAGGAGGGGTCCAGTTACATTGTGGCGCTATTGTTGTGGCTGAGTTTTTGTTTTTTTGTCTTTTATGGGTTAAAAAGATTTGATTAAAGTTGACTGGAGATTAATTTCAAGACATATTTATGAAGTAGATTTAATGTGTGATTGATTGATTGATTGATTGATTGAATCGGTGCTTCCTTGATTGACAAATTGATGAAAAAGATGGACGTTTGGGCTGATTGATTGGCAGGTTGATTGATTGACAGGTAGATTGAATGACAGGTATGTTGATTGAGTTCGATTGATTGACAGATGGATTGATTGACTGGTAGATAGACATTGATAGATGGGTCTTTAGTTGTGTACTTGTCTTTATTTTTCCTGATGAAGAATACTTTTCGCGTAGCAATAAGTCTGTTTTATTGCTGAATGATCAATTCCATGTTTAGTGTGGAGGGGATGGATTGATTGATTGAAATTCTTCTAATGTTCCAGCATTCGATGATTTTTGATGATTGAAGTTAGTTGATTGATTAATTGATTGATTTATTAATGGAAGGAGTGAATGAATGAATATATTATTGAATGAATGAATAAATATTTTGACTTGATGAATGTATGATTGATTGATTATTAGTTTTTGATTGATTGATGGTTCTTTGAATTGTACTGTTTACATCGTTGTCCATGTTGTCTGAATGCAGTGAACCGAATCCTTTCGACGATGCAACGGTGGAAGATATGGACAACGCAAACAACATCGTCCACCGTGCGCCACCAACCGCTGCAACCAATGCGTACAACGGCGTAAAAGTGAAAGCGTTGTACGATTACGATGGACAGGAGGAAGATGAATTGTCCTTTAGAAGCGGTACGAGGACAAGGAACGATGGAATTGGTGTTGATTGAGCTTTGCATATATATATATATATATGTATATATAAAATACCCACAGCAACTGAAGGACAGATTTTGTTAATGATGATAGTGGAGCATATGATGGTTCCATGGATTCGCTTAGCTGCCAAGAAACACAAAGCCTTCTCATTCATATGTTCGCTTATATATAACTTATAGCGCCCCTTCAAGAAGCCTACTCAGAGACGAAGTTCTCGGTTGTAGGTTCATCCATCTGGAATGACCTCCGTTTCAAAGCTACGTTTATTACATCTGACCAAACAAACTCTGTTTTGTAAATCTCATATCTTTTTTGCCAAGGCTGGACTGGGAGTGCTTCTGTGTATCTTTCTTGAAGTCTGTAGAATGAATGAATGCATGTAGGCCCTATTATGTTATATTACTATATATAATGTATTTATATTTATGTATAATATAAATATCATACTTATATAAATGATGCAAGTGACTGCGATGGTGAACAAGTTGAATGTGAATGATGAAACTAATCATACAGATTCTTTCTTGCTCTTCTAGGGGACGTATTTACGAAAGTTCGAGATGCCGACGACCAGGGCTGGTGTACCGGAGTTAAAGACGGAAAGATGGGGCTCTACCCGGACAGTTACGCCCAGCCGTGATGACGTCACTTCCTGTCACAGCTTTCAACGAATAACCAGCGTCATACCGACAACAGTTACAGCGAAATCAAACGAAGGATAATTTACTAATCTGAAGACTCAAGTGATCGAAACATCGAATTCATAAATCTGTGATCATGTGAAAATGATGTGATTCGAATCATGTGAAAATCATGTGATTCGATTCTAGATTAATAGATGCAATCTGTTTGCTGTGTGTGTGTTTATTTCTCATTTTCTTTCATTTCCTCATGTTACGATTGCGTTGTTCTAGTTGCGAGACTTTGCGTTGTAATTATTGCTTGCAATATTATGTAGTTATGTAACAATATTAACGTTATAACTGACTTAACTGAGTATTATTTTCTTACGCTGTTAAAATCTTGAGTAGCTGTGGCTGCACAAATTATTGCGTATAGCTACTGGTGTTGAACTTAACAATGCAAACGAATTGCGTGGAATTATCTGGTATGAGAGCTGAAAACTTATTATTATTATTATTTATTTATCAAGTGCCACAATAATCTCATACAAAGTATCGGTCGGTTGTGAGTGAAGGACTTGCTCCCGATGCCTACAAACTAAATGCTTCAGATGTAACTTGTGTACTCAACACGCTCTAAGGTGAGCGCAGTGACAATCGGCCAACATTGAGTTCCAATCAACCTATAAAGAATGTTTTCTGCCGTTTAACATCTTAAGTCGAAAGTCGGTTCTGCTGGCAGATGACAAATCAGACGTGTGGTCAGGCGTAATTTGTTTAGGTTAAATTTTATAAGTAATTTTCTGTTCACATCGTTAAATAATGTTTAAAGATTATTATTACTGTTTTTATAAGATGAGTAAAGTCCTGGACGGCTAAAAAAATAAAGCGTTCTACTTCGAATGACTCTTTTTGCACTGTTACCTTGAAAGCAGTAATTATTATTATATTTCAGTTTGCCTCGGGGCAAAAAAATCCCCAAAACTAAATAGGTAATACTTTATATATTATTTTCATTGTAATTTTTGTTGATTATTGACACCAGTTATTTATTATTAATACTAATTATTTATTATTATTATTATCTGTTATTTTATTATTATTATTATTATTGCTAGTTATTTATTGTTATGTATTTATTTTCCAACAGTGCCACATTTATTATTATATATTTATTTATTTTCCAACAGTGCCACATTTGTTATTATTTATTTATTTATTTTCCAACAGTGCCACATTTATTATTATTTATTTTTTTATTTTCCAACAGTGCCACATTTATTATTATTTATTTATTTATTTTCCAACAGTGCCACATTTATTATTATATATTTATTTATTTTTCCAACAGTGCCACATTAATTATCAGACGTTTTCTGTAGCACATCTCACCCCAACAGAATTATTTTATGATTGGAACGAATCTCACGTTATTTTTTTCAGTGGAGTCTCAGTTGTTAAACTTGTGAAACGTAAAAGGTCAATAGTTCATCACGCAGAAATGAGACAGAAGAATGCATCTGATATTTTCTTGTCACACTTGCATTTGGATATCAAGAATGAGTTTTATTATTATTATTATCTGTCTGTCGTGTACAAGAATATCGTGTTTTTGAGCTTCGTAGAGTAGAATAACTACGTCTGATTATGAATGTAACTGTAATCAGAAATGCAGCTTTTGTGTAACCCCACTACATAATTATTATTTGACAAAAGATGAATTTGTGAAGCTCTTGTTGCCTTTGTTAAGTCTTCCACAAAATACATTTAAAGATTTAATGTCTGCTGTCAAATAGAATACAGCTTGAGTTGTTTTGTTGTGAATGATTGGTTGATTGATTGATTTGTTGCGACTCTGTAAATGTTATGTATCCTCAGATAATTTTATTTGCTCTAAAGACACGTGAAATGTGATGTTGCAGGTTACTGTTTCACTGTGTGTAAATATAACATTATATTACAGTATGTTAATGGAAAGGGTGCAATTCTAAGGCCTTGAATTAAATTGGCCGATTGTTGAAATAATGCTTCTGAGATTACACTTAGGATATTCTTGTACTGTATAATGTGTAAGTTTACCTTCTTAGTCAAATAGTTGTTTACTATTTGAGTCAATCATCTTTTCAGAACTGCAGAGTCCCAAATCATTGCTACAATTTAATGGCATTTTTGCTGTTCTAGCAGCAGCAGCTTATTCAAAGTTTACATGGGACGATTTTTGAAACTCTTCCCAATGTGAAACCATGATAATTTGTCACAGTCGCTAGTTAATTACCTTTCTGTTCTGCTTAATTGGGTGGTGGTTGGTCATAAAATGTCCAATAAGCTTATTTCTAATTCGAGATCATCATTCCATACGAATTTAAATTAAAAGGTTGGTAAATGGTAATTGCTGCCGTGGTGCATCGCCTGAAAAGCCTGAAATTAAGCAGTGGGCTTGATTGATTCCAAGTGCGTGGATTTGAGTCCTGAAATTAAACTGTAGGCCTAGTAGGCGTAGCTGCGTAGCTGTAATGTTATTGCAAATTTATAGAACGCCACTTGACAGAGAAACAATGAACTAGGCTATGATGCGATCATCACTAATAACCACATGTGATTATTTGAATGTTTCAATAAAATATACTTAAGCCTGAATTTTACCTCTATTCTCATTAATGTTAGCTTATTTTTAATCATGCTTTAATGCACCTAATTCGAGTTAAGTAAGGAAGAATTTTTCGTGCTGATATCGAATTCTTTAAAACTTTTTGATGATATAAGCAACTCTAGGCCTATCAGCTTGTGAAATAAAAGGAGATGATAATATTATAATATATTGACATTATATTACTTAACACATTGACCGCCTACACGCCATGTTAAATGACTGGCTGAAGTACGAGTTAACTCATACTTGGCGGTCAACGTGTTAATTCAATATCTGAGTATAATTAAAGTTTGCGAGACAAAATAATAATGATTATTGTTGTTCATGAGTTTGGATTTTTGAGTTTTTGATGCGTGATGTTAACCACAGGATAGCCTACATAAGCTATTATATTTCTGTACGGTAAATAGCTAATTATTATTTATAACAAAATAATCAAAATTATAAACAGGGCAGCTGTAACATTAATAAATTTTTTCAAAAGTTCCTTGAGTTCATTGTTCATGTGCAGCGTATTTCAAATTAAAAACCCTGCGTCTGCTTATTTTGATTTCCTTTTGTTTTTATAGCTTCTATTAAACTGGTCAATAGGCTATAGGGTTTATAAACATTCTCATGATGAGCCTAGGTTGGATTTCAGTAAAGCGACACTGTTGTCGGCTATAGGCCATATATATAGCAAAGATCATTCGCGTTCCTTTAACCATTAATCAGTCTGGAGGGCTGGACTTCAAGCAAATCTCCGCCAACAGAAGTAGGCTATAATTATGTGTTTTATAATAATATTTCAACTCCAGCACAGCGAATACATTCTGTGGTACGGTAGTCTACAATCAGAAGGCGAGGGAAAGGCTTGTCGATCATAAATTTAGCGCCGGTAAAACTCGCCAAAGCGAGAACCGAAATTTCACGATAGTTAGCCTACCTGTTTAGAAGAACTACCCACTGCATTTGCTTTAATAATGCTAAACTCAACATTTAGCATAATGAGCAGTGATATCGAAAGGCTGCAGAAGCTGGTTTTGGTAGGTAATTGGTTGGAACGGCGATGATGCGTTGCGTAACTATAGCTGGGGAGTTGCAAGGCGCACGTTGCGTGTGTCCAATGAAGATGGAAACAAGCTGATATATTTATTCCATTGCACGACCAGGGATGCCACTCATAGCTTTTTCCACCTAGATCTAGGTTTTTTGGTCTTGTCTAGGTCAGAGCCTTCTATTATAAGAAATCCTCAATCTAGCGTTTTCTAGACTTTTTTGGCCGGATCTGACCTTTTATCAAATTTCAGAGTGGCATCCCTGCGCACGACCTGCATTCCATATTTCTGTTTACCGAATGAATAAAATTATGCAGTTTTCGTGTGACAATAGTTGTTAATTTATTGGAATATTTGATTGGAAAATGTCTACGCCTGTTGTTGAAGAAAAAGCGTTGACGAAACGCCCAAAAGGTGAGAAATAGCTTAGATTTGCTTTGTGTTATACGATGGTCTAAATCTTGTAGCGCTATTAACGACTTTAGACATGATTCTTATAATTATGACGAATTCTTTTCGCATACCTGACACCTAGACAACTGATGGGCATGGCAATATGTTGCATTCTTATAGCTTCAGATAGTGAATCTATCTAAACCGGAGCAAGGTAAAGTGAAGTGCTAACTAGTTGTTACGATATGAAACATAGATTTTATGATTGGAACAAGCATGAATAAAGTCATTCGTTGTTGATAATTTCTTCTTTCAGATACGAAGTTTAAGCAGCAGAAGCTGCCAGCATGGCAACCAATAATGACGGCTGGTACGGTCTTACCATTCCTCTTTGCCATCGGAGTGGCATTCATTCCACTTGGAGTGGCGCTCCTTCTGACGTCAAACAACGTGAGAACTCTTCTGTCAATCAAATTTATTTTCTAGCGACATTATAACAACATCCCATCGGTCAATGGTCACTTCATGTGAAACTGATGATGATTCATTGCGTTGAGAAAACTGGTTAAAGTCTGACAGGATGGGGAGTTTGATTTTGTTTACAGCCAACTTAAATTCCTTCACTGTAATTTCTCATTGTGATGTAGAAATGTTAACCACCTGTAACGGCGTTACAGGAACTGATTTGCCTCCTTGCAACTTTCTTGCCTGATCAGGGCAATCATGTGTTGAGATTGCAGCAACCGAAGTATCATTAGATCGGACAATCTAACGTCGAAAACGTTTTGACAAGGACACCCTGGCATACTTGAATGTCATGTAAACCAAAGTAGGGTGATAAAGAATATAGAGTTACTATTAAACTCATATTAATCAGCTCAATGTCAAACCAAGGATAATTTAATTTGGTCTACGTCATAACAAGCCATCATTGTGAAAGTAAAAGAGTAAGCCATCATCACACGTATATAATACCAGGCTGTTTTCAGGAGTATATCAGACCAAGCCATTATCAGTTCTGAGAATATCAAACCAAGCCTTTATCAGTCCTGAGAATATCAGACCAAGCCATTATCAGTCCTGAGAATATCAGACCAAGCCATTATCAGTCCTGAGAATATCAGACCAAGCCATTATCAGTCCTGAGAATATCAGACCAAGCCATTTTCGGGTCTTTGCATAGGACGCATTCATGGCAAATGTTGTATTGTTCTAACATTATTTTACCGGTGGTAAATTTATAGATACGATACAATTGATTGAAACAATTGATTGAAACAATTGATTGAAACGACAATTGCAGGTGCATGAAATAACGATCGACTACACCGAATGTCGTCCGGTGAATTCACCGTTTGAAACGTGCGCTGACTTCTTGAAGAACAACACCGGAAAGACGTGCGACTGCAGCATCAACTTTCAACTGAAGGAGAATTTCTCCGTTCGTGTCTCTTATTATTCCAAAATATATATCGGTTGAATCCAATGCTCGAACATGATTTCTAGAATTTTATGTAACTTGTGCGAATTTTTTATGTAATTTGTGTAATATATGCATGAATCGTCTTCAAGTGCTAACAAACCTGATGAAACCATAAATATTTTGGATATTGCATATCGCTGGGTCATTCAACTGAATCATGTTTTACAATTGTGTGGATAAGATTTTAATGTGATAAAAAAATCATAATAAAATGATGCTACAGACTCCTATATTGAAATAATATTTAACTGGTATTTTAGTTCGTGCTTTCTTCAGACTTTTTTCTAGTATATTTAAACTTTAAAAAAATATTACATGATGTTTTTAATGTTTTATTTTAGCAATTTCTATCTATTTTCTATTATTATAAATGTTGATTTAAAGGGTTTAAATATCTTTATGTTGTTGTTATTATTTTGTTTCATTGTGTAGGGCGAAGCGTTCGTATACTACAGTCTGACGAACTATTATCAGAATCACCGTCGCTACGTGAAGTCACGCGACGACAACCAACTGCTTGGAACCAGTGTACCATTCGATTCGCTGACGGTTGACTGTGAACCATATCGTGGAATGTCAAACGGTTCTCTTGCAGGCGGTGGAATGCCATACGCGCCATGCGGAGCCATTGCCAACAGTCTCTTCAATGGTGAGATCATTAGATATTTACTGGTCCCTTCAGTGGTAAAACCATAAGATATTTAGTGATCCCTTCAGTGGTAAAGCCATGAGATATTTAGCGGTCCCTTCAGTGGTAAAACCATAAGATATTTAGTGATCCTTCAGTGGTAAAACCATAAGATATTTAGTGATCCCTTCAGTGGTAAAACCATAAGATATTTAGTGGTCCCTTCAGTGGTAAAACCATAAGATATTTAGTGGTCCCTTCAGTGGTAAAACCATAAGATATTTAGTGATCCCTTCAGTGGTAAAACTCTTTACTTTTACTTCCCTACTTCCACTCTACTTTAATTTACGTTGCTGCATTTACTTTATGCATTTTTGTTCTCTCTTTACTTACTTTGTCTCTACTTTATTCCATTTACTTTGCGCTCTCTACTTTGACTTGCCTACATTTATTTTGCTCGCATTATATTACCTGCTTTGCTCAATCTACTTTTCCATACTCTGAGTAATCTTTGTGGGACGACAGACCAAGTGAGTACACACTACCCGTCCATCTGACCCTCTAACAGACGTCACGTGTATCATTCTTTTGATACCAGATACTCTGACGATCTCGTATCAGTTGTCGAACAACAGTCTGCAGTCGCTTGCGTTGCTGAGAACGGGAATTGCGTGGACGACGGATCGCCGTTCAAAGTTCCGAAATCCGGACGGATTCAAGTCGAACCCGAAAGCGGGTGAGTTGATCAGGGAGTAGGTGATGGTTGTGTGATGAAGGTGCTATATAAATGATTGAAGGTTCTATATAAATGATTGATAATTACGTTTCGTCATCTCACATTGGTTTTTCCCTGTTGTCTTTGTGTATGTGGAAGTATATATTTTTCATAATTTTTGTTTATTCAACAATCCGGTTGACAGACAGACAGACATCAACCAATTATACAGTTATGCAGTACGAACAAGTTAAGCAATTCACAAGAATACAAATCACAGAAAACATAAATCACAAATCTGCCGTCATGTCAGGTGAAAGCTCTATGTACTTTAGCTGCCAGCGAGGAATGAAGGAAGATCTAAACCCTGGGTCATTACAGGGATTCAAACCACGTACCGTAAGCACTTCAAGCCAGAGTTTTTATCCATCATGCCCTCTTCAAGGATGTATGTTTGTATGTATGTTTGTATAATTTGCATGTATGTTTGTATAATGTGTATATGTTTGTATGTACGTTTGACTGTTTGTATAATTTGCATGTATGTTTGTATAATTTGCATGTATGTTTGTATAATTTGCATGTATGTTTGTATGCATGTTTGTATAATTTGCATGTATGTTTGTATAATGTGTATGTTTGTATAATATGTATGTTTGTAATATTTTGTATGTATGTGTATGTTTGTATGTATGTGTACTTGTGCCGTAGCATTTAATGGAACTCTTCCTCCTCCAAACTGGGATCGTGCGGTGTATGACCTTGACCCGAATGACCCTTCGAACAACGGATATGAGAACGAGGATCTGATGGTTTGGATGAGGACAGCAGCGTTGCCGACATTCCGCAAGCTCTATCGTCGCGTCAATCACACCGGAACATTCGAGAATGGATTGCCAGCCGGAAACTACACACTGCACGTCAACTACAGTCAGTTCCATTCAAGATTCTAATCTAACGAGTTGTAGGATGCTAAGGCTAATTGATTGATTGATTTATCGGTTGATTGATTTATCGGTTGATTGATTGGTTGATTGATTGATTGATTGATTGATAGATAAATACATTGATTGATAGATAAATACATTAATTGATAGATAAATACATTGATAGATAGATCAATACATTGATTGATTGATAGATAAATACATTGATTGATAGATTAATACATTGATTGATTGATTGATTGTTAGATAAATACATTGATTGATAGATAAATACATTGATTGATTGATTGATTGATTGATATATAAATACATTGATTGATTGATCAATACATTGATTGATAAATTGATTCATTTTTTTATGTATTGATCAATCGATTGCTTGCTTGATTGATTTATTTGAGGATTGATTGAATGGTAACAATGGTTGATTTGATATGATATTTGATTCAAGATAAACTGTGATTGATTTAATTGATTTATTGTTGCTTCAAGTTAATCTATAGTTAAAAAAATTGTAAGCAATTATAGAAGGTCTACAGTCTACAACTGTATAAGTCTGATTAATTATTATTGTTTTTGTATGAATTGTTTTTTCTCTGAAGTACATTCGAAATCACAGAAGTCAGAGGAGTGGTTTCTTTTGGTTTAGCCATTGAAGAGCTCAAAACCATGCATGGTGTTTGCATGGATTTTGTCGTTTAGATTATCCGACGGCTTCGTTTAACGGAGCGAAGCGAATGATTCTGACGACGACGTCGTGGCTCGGAGGAAAGAATCCGTTTCTTGGTATCGCTTATCTCGTCGTTGGATCGATCTGCATTCTGCTCGGCTTTCTCTTTCTCATCATTCATCTCAAGATCGGCAGAAGGTCAGTTTAACGTTCAACAATTCAACTCTCCTCTGAAATGAATTTTTATGTGATAATCTGGTCCAGTGGATTTTTAAAAAGGGGTTATCCAGTTTTCTGGCTGGATCAAGCACGGTTATGTGATTCTCTTGTCTTACGGAAACAATTATCTGGTTCCCTGACTGATTAACGTTAGATCATCTGGCTCTCTGTAGTATGGAAATTGGATGCTCTGTTGCTAATCCAACCCTTAAGGATTGCATTTTTGTCCATTGTCCAACAGTTGACTACAGCTTACCCCCCCCCCCCCCCCAAAGTTGATTGACGACTCTGCAATATTCACTCATAAATAGGCTGTCAACTGAAATTTGGCATTTGCAGTTACATTGTATTAGATCAATTCTAGCATGTGCATGTAAATGGCGAAACATTTATATAAGGTATTAACGACAGAGTTGAGAACCTTGTGACAGGTTGCTAGGAGTGCTAAGATGTTCAGTCGATATTATTGTTATGTATGTATTTATTATTGTTATGTATGTATTTATTATATGGACAATTGCACATTTATATAGCACTTTACAATAGGCTCATGAAGGCGCTTAACGTATCCACCGGACAGTTCAAAACAAGTGCGACTTAAGTGACTTGGAGAATGTTTTCCATGAGATAACCATGCAGTGCAGCAACGCAAGATGTTTTTCTTTTCAGCGAGCTCGCGTCCATTGACAGTCACACATCTTACTGACTAGCCGACTTGACCCCTGGGTCGGAGGTCGTTCCGTGTCCATCGTAGGTCACCAGCGACACGCGGACGACCTGCGCGAATAGACGTCGATATACGATATATGATATCATACGATATCATATGATATGATATGATTTCATATGATATGATATCATATGTTATCATGATATGATAGACGTCGTCGTCGGGTTTGCTTCGCTCAATCTGCACATCAAACGCTGCGACAATTTGTTTAGCTGCATTGCGGCCTCAGTTAGCGCCCATCCACATATTACGTATACCTAGAAAAATCGTGTTTTTACACCCCCCATCCCCTCTTGCAACTATTATATCTTGTGGAACGCCAAGCCCCATGTGTACATAGAAATAAGCTTCTCTACCCACCCACCCCACCCCCCTATAAATATATCATAACAAATATCTAGTATAGATAGTATATCTATATATCTTACAAAAGTTAATTAGCTGAAGTCATTTATAAAACAATTATTTTACTGTGTGCTGCTATTCATTTCTGTTAACACGTTGGCCGCGAGGGATGTGTTAACACGTCCCAAATTGAGTCATTTAACACAGCAAATCAGCGGCCAACGTGTTAAACATCGTGTTTGCTAGCGAAATTTTTTTAACCGCTATGGTTTACTGTTTAGATCTGAATTCTAATGCAATCAAATGCCATTCGATGACAATAGGATAATAATATAGAATTATGAATAGGTTAATGTGGATGCTATAATTAGAATTTATTTTGCATATGTAAATTTTGTTCAGACAACCCTCCCTCATATGCAAATCAACTAAATTCGGTGACCCCTCCCCTCCCTGTTTACGTAATATAATTATGGATAGCCCCTTAACGCACGCTAGTTGCTATAAAAGAAAGATCTGCCATGTTGCGCTATTATATCGAATCTCTCCGTATCATCCAAATGTTATGTGAGGCCTGCGAGCTTTTTGTCAAGTCAACACAATGGATGTCTTGCGCTACAATTATTATGCTTGCTGTACACATCGCAGCGCAAGATATATCGTGGTTATTGTACAAGTGATTTATTGTTTTATCGTTCTAAATTATTCGCCATTGCATTGGCTTTAACACTTGTTGAATACAAGTTCGAGTCACGATAAGAATTCCTGCTAAATAGAAATCTAATAGATGGAAATAATTTTTTATTTAATAGAATTGGGATTTACGAAAAGATTCTTGCTTAAATTGGAGTTGGATTGATGAAAAACAAGTTAAATATTTAATTAGAAGTCGGATTGATGAAAATAAGTGTTACTCAAAGAAAAGCTGGATTGATTAAAGTAATTCTTGCGTAAACAGAAGATCTGAATTGATGAAAGGGATTCACACCAAAGTTGAAGTTGGATTGATGAAAAATAATAAAGCTGGATCTGGCAAATAATTTTGAACGCTAAAGCGATAGACTATTTATCGTAAATGTCTCGCAAAAGAATCGTGTTTATTGTCAGCATATAACAAACTTTTTGGCTTGTAACATTACTTGCTAGTCAAGAGTAACAATCATATTATCTTGATGTATTATTTCGTGATTATGTAACTTGTGTTTACTCTCTGATTGAGATTTCATTCCCATTAATATTTCATTTAAATGTCGATATTTTATGTTTGCTGTGTAACTTTTTACGGATGAGTCATATAAAGCGGTAATGGATTTTTTCTCAAGCATTTTATGTAATTACCTTGTGGCTGAGTCTATAGCGCTTGCATGCCCACCCGCTGTTAAACAGAGATCTTATTTAAATGTGTGCAGATTATTATTATTGTGCAGATTGTTATTTATTGTTTTGCTTTAACAGTGGCCGGTTCATTGTCAACTGCGCAGGTGTATTGTGTCTGTGAGTGCTTGCCAGTGAAGGCTGAATCCGAGTATACTGATCACGATTTCAATTGATGTTGCTATCATGTGATTATTTATAGAAAGTTACATTTAAAGTGGAATATTTGATTAATTATTATGAAGGACTATTTATTAAGAATTGATGTTGAAAGACGTTTTTACACGCTGCTGGCTAAAGTACCTTGCAGTGTGTTACACTACAGTATGTCATTTTGCAGTATGTTAGTACATTACCATGTGTTACATTTCAGTATGTTACGTTTCAGTATGTTACATTACAGTATGTTACATTACAGTATGTTACATTGCAGTAGGGTGCATTTCACTATGGTACTTACATTACTACATGCTGCAGTACATTGATGAATATATTACCGTATATATTGTTGTACAGCACTGCAAGTATGCGGAGAGGGTTAGGTTTATGGTAACACTCTGGCACAAAGAGTGCATGGATGCGGGGTTGCTTCCCGCTATCCTGCCAATTCAATTTTTTTGTAGAGTTGGTCTTGTTAACTGCAGCTTTAAATTATATAAATTACGATAATGTTTCTAGCACCTGCTATGTGACTGTGGTTTTTTCTCAAAAAGATGGCACCATATGGACCTGGAACATTGGACAATACAAGCGAACATAATTTTGTGTTTTTTCTCACTGTTTTGAAATCATGATCTGATCAAATGTGTGTATTTTCTATGTTTTTTCGTGGCTTCTTTTTAATGTCATTCCAAACATTCTATTAACCGACACGTAATATTTGACCAGTTGTTCTTTGAGTTGTTTTGTTCTTTGTATAGTTTAATTAGAAATTTATATCGCACAAATCAAGGAAAACTGATTGGGGCGCTATGCACAACGCTTGTTGAAATGATGTTAAACATCATTAAGAGAAATCTGTCTTTATTACCAAAATGCTTTCTATTCAAACAGAATCTCTTTTCTTCTAAGGATTCTGTCAGGAAACTCGTTATTTTATTTAGAATGTTTTCATGTTTTCAGATCTGAGTAAAAATTGAAATAATTTACAGTTTAATTGCTTTATTATACGACAGTTTTGAAAGGACATTAAGAGTTATCTAACAGTCGTTAAGACTGGCATTCTTATCTAAGATTGGTTGTGTTATCTAACGATAATCTGTTTATCTAACAGCTGTTATTATTTTGCTGACATCACGATGATGGTGGTGGTGGTGATGATGATGATGATGGGCAGTGTTTGAAATGTTGCCATCTATATAAATGCCTGCATTACAGTTTTGTCTGGCTCTACTTAAATAATCACCGTTTTGCAACTTTCGGTTTTTCATGGCACCATATAAATATGATTTATTACCATTTCTGTGTTTCATATATTATTGTTGAAGTGTAATTTAACTAATTTACACCACATTTTGTCAAAAATTCAATAATTTCGTTTAAACTGAAGTAGTAGTTAGCCAACGCTGACAAACTACCGTAACGCTGACAAACTACCGTAAATGCTGACAAACTACCGTAAACGCTGACAAACTACCGTAAACGCTGACAAACTATCGTAAATGCTGACAAACTACCGTAAATACTGACAAACTACCGTAAACGCTTACCGTAGTAGCTCAAAGTGCTGCACTGAATGAATCATTGTTTTGCGCCGTGCATTAGTCTCGTTGGTTCATTTCAGTTTACAATAGACTCATTCATCAACTAAACCTGGTATTTATTAGGATAAATGACACAAAGACTAAGCAACAATAGCTGAAATGATACACACCTTGGCCTCAATTACAGTGTGGCCTGCACAATGAATACACAGTGTTCAGATTGTTTTGGTCTATAAAGTTAAATGTAGGTCTACTTCCGTTTGTACATAAAAGCCTGCTTTGCACTTAGAGACAGGAGCCCAGGTACGAGTTTTTCTCTTCTCTATCCGGATTTCAGAAGAGCTATCTTCTGATTTTATCAATCGCTTTCACGAATTCAGAAGTGTCGCATGCTCGGTTCCGTTCCATGAAGTCCTACATGTAGTTATGCCTCGCTTCGACTCTGGTAGAGCCCCACACACACACGCACAACATTTGCACATAATTATAGGTATAAACATATATACTTTAAGCTTATATATATGTATATATAAGCACACAACTTTATGCACACACACACATATATATATATATATATACATGTATATATTATGTTAGCGGCGCGCTATGTGTAGCGCCACATGGCCATTTAGAGCAAATGTTGTAATCGTCTACTTACTAACTTTCGTGAAAATATATGGATTTACCTAAGGAGGTCAGCGCGCTCTACTCTATAATATTCTCAGTCTGAGACGGCGGCCATATTGTTTATCCCAGTCATAGCGGCGAACGAGCGACCATGCAATGACCCAACTCTTCTTTTACCGTTAAGCTGATTATGAACGCAATTTGCAGATGGTTCCTTAATCACAATTGACCTAAAATCACGGAGGAATTATATTGCACGCAAAAGTAATTAATCAGCCAACCTTGTTTCTAGCGGTTGATATCATCATATCAATCAGAATATTTAGAGCGAGTGAAAGGTTGATCGACGCATTCAATCATATTCTAACGTAAGTAGGCTAGGCTATAAACATAATTATTATGTTCGAGCAGTTTGAGATAGACCATTCATGACTGCAGAGCTGAAATTAACTGAAATTAATTAAGGCATTCGCTATAATTCGCAACGCACCTTAGTCGCTCTATTCTCATCGTAAAGCTGCAGCAGAGAAGTAGGCCTATTTCTATGACTTCCACTAATACGAAAATGCCAGAAGGTTCACTATTTGCACTAAACTTTTTTCAGGTTCATACGGGCGTCAAGGGTTTCACGGAATGACGTCACTATAGTGTAATATGATTATAATTACGGCCATTTTGTGACGTCGCCGAAAAATAAACAGCAGGCAAAATATTTTAGAGTCGATAATACAAATTAACAATGACTAGTCTTGTCATTGCAACATGTTAAGGCAAGTCGATCGAGTCGACGACTTTTCGATCATTTCGACTTGACCGATTTACGATAAATTCAGTCGATCGATCACGGGGCACAGCATAGGCTACATGTATATGCGTCAGTCAAATGATCCGCGAAACACGGCTGTTTATAAGGAATTTTTAGAATTGCACAACTCCTGCTTTTCTTTCCCTTCCTCTATGCCAGTGGTTCCTAACCTTTTCAAGGGAGCCGAACCCCAAGATAAATCTATTAGGCCTACCACTCACCGAACCCCTCAAGTTTGAACAATAATTTTTAAATAATGGGAGCAAAAGAAACACTGTTCTATGCCTATTATATAGGCTATAGGCTATATATTGTAAATTACTTTCAATCGGAGGAAAATGACCTTTTTGCTAGTTTTAACTATACAGAAAGAAGTGCTTCAACAACTGCACATTTTGTGTAAAACTGCACATTAAAAAAGCCCTGCCGCGAAAGGACGTCGAAGTTTCATGTTAAGTGATTGACTTGGATGAGACCATCACCACAGATTATTGAGCGCCATGCTACTTAAAAACTCCCTACACCAATCATATATGCTTTAGCCGGAAATTTCAATCTCTGAAATAGGATAGGCTAAGCTAGACTACCTTCGGATGACGAAGCGAGGTTCTCAGGCCGTGCGACATGCGCTTCTACCGATGCAGCTATAGCCTAACTACGGCCAGCACGAGGCAGCGGTCTATGTGTCATCATGATTATTGATTCATGTGCAGTTAATCTGAATATTATGTCGCAGAGGCCACGTTATAAATAACGAGATTAAGCTGAGCTTAGCTTAGTGCGCATGCGTCGTGATAAACTGCTACATTATCTGAAAAAGCACCGTAAAAATCATTCGTTCGTATTTGAAATGCTGCTTCCATTTCTGCCAACAGCATGCCTGGTTGTCTGGTTATTAGGGCGCAGTCAGACTGCACGTATCAGACATATCCTAAACACCAGCACAAGGCCGTAGCCAGGATTTTATTTGTGGTGGGGGGGGTGTTTACCCGACATTGAATCTGCTAACAAGCAACAGACTCAACGTGCTAATAAAGGTATTTGGGGGATGATTTAATCTATAATTGTAAAATGTCAACTAGAAATGAGAGCCTCAGGGTGAAATCCCCTTAGTCCTTACATGATGAGTGTGTTAAGTGTGTTAGCAAATGCATTATTTCATGGCAACATTTCAGTTCATTTCGAGGGTGTTCAAACACACAAAACACCCCATAGCTACGGCCTTGCACCAGCAGGCAAACATAAATTCGGACCTCTAGACTTAATCACTGTAGGCCTCCAACATACATGTATATGTAGGACCTATGACTAGAGTTTAGACTATGCGCGCTTGCATCGTGTGACCATAATCAGTAATATAAATTATTGCGGTGTTATTTCGGTTAAATGTCCATTTCCCGCGAGGCTATCTTTTTAGGCTTACTCTATTTATATGTTGCCATCTTCCAACGACAATTTCTTTAGACAGATAGCCTAGCGTTAAACTTTTGTCCAGCTTTTGGTCAAAGATTTTTGCATTGCTGGAAACTCCAAAAGCTAGAGATGGTTTGTTGGGCGTCGAGATAAATATTTCGTAGGCGCCTGACCTGGTATTAAAGTCAATTATACGAGTTCATTTAATCCGAGTTAATAATAATTATTTATGAATCTACATTGTCGTTTTTGAAATGGTTCAACGCTCACCAATGTCAAATCGGAAATAGTGGATGTGTGATTTCAGATCGAAATGGATATTTACACCACGAAAAATGATAACTTAATTGGCTACAAACAAATTAAGGTCCTACAGAGAACAATGTAATTATAGTAGGCTAACCATCCGCTTATTAGAAACTCATGAAAGAGACCATGATCAGCTTTAGCTATTGTGTCGGCAATCAAGTCAAATGAATATTTAGGAGCACACACTGTAGGCTATCATCTCTTTATAACTACGAAATCGACCGCTATAATACATGTAGCTATTAGCAACACAATATGATACAACAATATCTACATGTAGCAAGGTATTTACACATCGTTCAGCCTGTACAGCACACACGTCATTATCACTCGTGTTCGATCTGCACGTATACATAGCGGCCTACGCCTTGGACGATTTACGAATATCTATTCTATTGACATAGGCCTACATACTCTATAGTACATAGGCCACGAGCAACAAAGGTTCCACTCGGGAGTGGTGCCACATCCACTTCCTGTGTCCGCGAAATTACTTGTTCACAAACGCCTACGCCTGTAAAGTACAAAGTGCAGCGCATCTATTGTTCTCTATACATACATTAGTTGCCCGTATACTATACAAACAAAGGCTTACATACATACAATATTTATAAATAAATTAGCGGTTCAATAAAGCATTGAATGAACTTATAGAGATACCCACAATTTTCATCAGTCGGCAGATAGCCTACATAAACAGCAGACATGAATATCTGGAGCTGAAGCGTGACTATACGAATAGCGCGTTCAATTACAGAAAATGTATCTGACATTGATGAGCGTATAAATTAAAAGTCGCAGTCGCATATCGAGTAGTAAGTAGCCTATAGTCAGTCACCATAAAATAAGTCACATTATTATTATCGTTCTACTAATGCATTCGATCATTGAAATACAGTTAGCGATGTTGGCAGAACACATTGGAAATTATAAACGTGCACTCCTGCTGCAGTGCGCGTAACAGAGACCAGGAAACTTTTGGACCCACAACACTCTTTGTGTGCTTATCTCTTTTTGTTTTTCTGCTTAGCTCTGTTTGTATGTTCGTCTATCTGTCTGTTGCTTTGTCTGTTATAGACTTACTAGCTGTACCCGGCCACGCGTTGCTGTGGCTGAAAAGAACGTCCAACCATCCCTCCCCTCCCTTACCCTCCCTCTCTCTCCCCTCCCCTCTTCCTCCCCCGAGTAACTAGCATACTAACTATACTGTCTCTGTGACGAAAAGAAAACAACATTCGGATATTTATCATACGCTAAAACATAAAACTAATCAAAATTATATTCCGATGTAAAATCAAAGCCATGTTTGGGCCGATCCTTCTTAATCTTCGCCGTTCATTTTAGGTCAATCTGGACATCAAGGGAATTAATTGCTGGGTTTCTGACCGTCAGACAGATGACCATGTTTACGGCAAACATGATATTATTATTATGTACATGTATCTAGGTCTTTAACCTGCATTCACACACGTGCATTAGGATATATATATATATATATATATATATATATATATATATATATATATAGCCAAGAATTTAACTGCTTCAAGTATCTGTAATCTGTGTACAACAAATACATGTAATAGGCCTAACGTAAACAAATAAAGTATAGCCAACAAAAAAGTATAAAGAACATCCTTTGGTGTGTAAATAAATAACTAATTGACCATATTGAGGGGTGCGGTGGTATAGTGTTGGGATCGGTGTATTGGAACCGGATGATTATAGGTTCGAATCCAGTTCAAGCCGACGTGTAGGGACCTTGTGCAATCCTTCACTCGAATGCAATAGTAGAGGTCAATGTAGCAAGCTCGGACAATTTGACCAGTATAGCCTTGAGCTCGGACAATTTGACCAGTATAGCCTTGAGCTCGGACAATTTGCCCAGTATAGCCTTGACCTTCGGACAATTTGACCAGTATAGCCTTGACCTTCGTCCATTTGACCAATACCAGCCTAAAAAATTGAGTGCCCGCGCAGTTTGACCAATATAGCCTTACTTTTTCAAATTCGGCGTCTGTCGTAAAAAAGTAAAAAAGTAAAAAAGTAAAAAAATTTTCTCCGGCGTATACAAAATGGACTACTCGAAAAAAGTTACTGAATTACGAAAAATCGCCGAGCGCAGCGGCAAGCATGCATATTTTACAAGACGGTGGATAGCGAAGTTCATTGCTAAAATTGACGCCCACATCCGCGAATGCTGCGACGATGAATGCCCATGCAAGAATCCACGGCCGGATCGTCAACAAGGGCCATGCGAGACCATCGTCGTTCGTCGTCGGCGCAATGGCAACCCACCCCCGTGTGATGTTAGTTTGATCGACAACGAGATCATCGTCGTTAATTGTCAATGCAATGGCAACTCATGCCTGTGTGATGCAGGGGCGTGAGCGGACTACGACGTAGATACGGGATTACAATATCGCAAACGATTTTACACCGTTGGTTTATAATCGTCTTTGGATCAATCAAATATTATTATTTTTTTTCTCCGGCGTATAGAAAATAACTGAAAATGGAATATACAGCTCGGCCTAAAGACAGGAGATCCCAATATAAAATGGACTACTCATCGTATAATCTGAAAGAATTACGACAAATTACTAAACAGAGAGGACAAAGAGGATACTCGAGTTTGCGAAAAGCGGAACTCATAGCGTTCATATTGCAGGGAGATCGACTAGGCGCTCGGGCTCAGGTCACCAAAGCACCAGCGCATACTCCCGCCACTGTACGAGAATTGCGCGAAATTGCGAAAAAGAGAGGTGTGCGAGGATACTCGAGATTAGCAAAAGCGGAACTTACGGCATTCTTGTCTAATACTTGGAAATTTTTGAACACGGGGAAAAATAAAATAGTTTTTTCGGATTGGCTGACTCGCGAGATTAGTCAGTTACCCCCGCAAATAAAACCGCCCATTCATAGGTTCAAACTTCGAGAGACTGCGACGGCTATCAAAGGGTTTACAAAAAGATACACGATCGATGGCAACAACAGGATCGATGTTGCAACTTTTCTCAAGGCTGTAAGACCGCATGTAGTTAGGCTGCTAGGGAAAAATCGCGGGGTAAAAGTTCAATTCGATCTCATGTGCGAAATGGAGAAAGTAGATATGAAAACCGGCGAAGTAGTAACGGCTGAGCCTAATTTCAAATCAAAGAGTGATATTATTTTAGAAGCAACCGATGTGAAGGAAATATATACCAACGCAGCGGATAAAATTAAGGAGAGCATGGCAAGTTTTCAGATGCGGGGGAGTAATTGGAGATTCAAAACGGTTTTGAAGTTGGATATCGATACAGTGGTATATAAACCATTGAAAGGTAGTTCCTACATTCCACTTCCCGATTATTTAGCGAATAAAAAGGCTATTATTAATATGAAGAACAAAGATGAGGAATGCTTCAAGTGGTGTGTAGCGAGAGCTGTAAACCCCGTTGAAGAACATCCGGAGAGAATAACGAAAGAATTAATTAGACAGTCTGAGGAACTCAATTGGTCTGGTATTGAATTCCCAGTAGCAGCGGATGCTAATGTGATAGGTAAGTTTGAGAAAAATAATAATATTAGTATTAATGTTTTTGGTTACGAGAAAGATGTGAATGTATTCCCACTATATATATCAAAGCATGAGAATGATAGGTGTGTAGATCTATTACTCATTTCTGATGGAGAAAAGAAGCATTATTGTTGGATCAAGAATTTCAACAGACTGATGGCGGTGAAAACAGAAAATACTACTACATCAATGTACTATTGCAAAAGATGCTTGATAGGATTCAGTAGAAAAGAATCGCTTCACAAACATACTGAGTACTGTTCGCAGCAGGACGCCCAACGAATAGAACTTCCAGAACCTGGGACTATGCTAAGTTTTACACATTATTATCGGAAGATGCGTGTACCGTTTGTGTATTTTGCCGACTTTGAATCGTTCATCAAACCTATCGGTACATGTCAGCCCGTTCCTAGCACGTCTTACACCAACAAGCATCAAAAACATACACCCAGCTCGTTTTGTTATCACATGAAATGCTTCGACGATGATGTTTATTCCCAAGAGCCGGTGCGTTTTACAGCTGAAAACGAAGACGATGATGTTGCTCAGTTATTCATAGACTCTATCGAAGAAAATGTAAAACGAATATACAACGAGTTCAAATTCCCCAAGAAGATGATATTCGGCAAGAAAGAGCAGGGGCTCTTCGACTCGGCTACTGTTTGCCATATATGCGAAGGAGAATTTATAGGCGAAGAAAAACCAGTTCGAGATCACTGTCATTTGACTGGAAAATTTAGAGGTGCCGCTCACAACCTTTGTAATCTGAAATACAAAGTCCCCAAGTTCTTCCCAGTAATACTTCACAATTTATCTAATTATGACAGCCATCTATTCGTAAAGAAATTACGAGGTGGTGATAATGAAAATATTAAATGTATTCCGTGCAACGAGGAAAAGTACATCTCGTTTAGCAGAGAGGTCGTTGTCGATACGTTTGTAAACAAAGAAAATAAGGTAGTTGAGGTAAAACGAGAATTACGATTCATCGATAGTTTTAGATTCATGCCAGCGAGTCTCGACGCGTTATCGAAAAATCTTCAGAAAGATCAGTGCAAGAATATGAGCAAATACTATTCCGGTAATCAGCTCGATCTCTTGCTTAGAAAAGGGGTATATCCTTACGATTACGTTGATTCTATCGATCGCCTGAATGAAACAGAACTACCACCAAAGTCAGCATTCTATTCGAAACTTTACGACTCGGACATTAGCGATGAAGACTACAGCCACGCACAGGTGGTCTGGAAAGAATTCGGATTCAAAACATTCAGAGAATATCACGATCTATACAACATGAGCGATGTTCTCCTGCTCGCCGATGTATTTGAGAATTTTAGAGACGTCTGTATGAAGAACTACAACCTAGATCCCGCCTGGTATTATACTTCTCCGGGACTTGCATGGGACGCTGCACTAAAGTTGACTGGAGTAAAGTTGGAATTATTGAGCGACTACGATATGATACTAATGGTAAAACACGGAATAAGAGGAGGCGTTAGCACCATTTCACACCGTTTTGGGCAGGCGAACAATAAATACATGCCATCGTTTGACAAAAGCAAGCCCTCATCATTTATAACCTATCTTGACGCCAACAACTTGTACGGATGGGCGATGAGCAAGCCGTTGCCAACTCATGGGTTTGAATGGATGAGCGATGATGAAATGAATAATTGGAGAAGCGTTACCGAACGACATGGGACGGGATGTATATTAGAAGTGGACTTGGAATATCATAGAGATTTACACGATCTTCACAACGACTACCCTCTCGCTCCAGAGAGTATTACACCTGAATCTTCAACTGTACCTAAACTCATCCCAACCTTGAATGACAAAGTAAAGTACATAATTCATTACGAAAATTTAAAACTGTACGAAACCCTCGGTTTGAAGATTACCAAAATTCATCGCGGAATTAAATTTGAAGAAAGTGCCTGGTTGAAAAAATATATCGACCTGAATACCAACCTGAGAACGAAAGCTACGAACGATTTTGAGAAGGATTTTTTCAAGTTGATGAACAATAGTGTGTTTGGTAAGACTTGTGAAAATATAGAGTCTCGTGTAGACATAAAACTAGTTTCAAGCGAGAAGCAAGCCATAAAACTAGCAGCGAGAACGAGTTACGACACTCGTACTATTTTTGATGAAAACCTAATTGCTATTCATATGAAACGAACGAAGCTATACTACAACAAGCCAATATATCTCGGAATGTGTATTTTAGACTTGAGTAAAACAATAATGTTTGACTTTCATTATAATTACATCAAGAAAATGTACGGAGATAGGGCCAAGCTATTATTCACCGATACAGATTCGCTAGCGTATGAAATTAAGACCGAAGATTTCTACGCCGATATAGCTCCCGATATTAGAAATAGGTTCGACACGAGCGACTATCCAAAAGATCATCCCTCTGGTATAGAAACCGGAATCAACAAGAAAGTGATCGGAATGTTCAAAGACGAGGCCGCGGGCAAGCAGATCGAACAGTTTGTCGGTTTGAGGGCGAAACTGTATTCCTATAAAATGTCGGGAGAAGATCACAAGAAATGCAAAGGCGTGAAGAAGAACGTCGTCAAGAAAACAATTACACACGAAGATTACAAAGAGTGTTTATTCACCAAGAAAGAACAATCTAGAAGAATGAATGTTATTAGATCTCACCAACACGATATATACACCGAAGAGGTCAACAAGATCGCTCTCTCAGCTAACGACGACAAAAGAGTAATAATGGACGACGGGATCCATACCCTAGCCTATGGGCACTACACGCTGAAAACTGAATATTCGTAATTTTAGAGGCATGTTCTTACGACCTTAGCGGTAACACCTCCTAAATTTCATATCAAAATCAATATGAAATTATAACGATGAGTCGTCGTAAATTTTAATTTCGAATCTGTTTCGCCATACCTTTCCATTATATGCCGAGATTAATTGTGCGCTTTGCCCGTGAGCTTTTCCAGCTTTGTACATCGATGAGTACACGACGGTATCACCTGTATCTTTGTCTAAAATCTCTACACGTCTCGGGTTGTTTCGAATAGTTCTCAATCTATCGCATCTGCCATCATCGACGACTTTACCTTCTGTTCGACGATCTTTCCAATATTCTTTTTGGTAGATTTTTTGGTAGTTTTTTCGGTATTCTTGAGCTGACAATCCTTGAAAGTTCATTTTTCCCGAGTGGGTGTCGCTAGGAATCAATCCTTTCTCAATCAGCAGCTCTACCAATTCTGGTTTGTTGAGACGAGCGAAGCCTCTAATCTTATTCTCTTTCGCTAAATTTTGCAACTCTGGCAGCTTCATTTTATATAGTACAAGATTTTTTTAAAACATGAAATGTATTTTCGTTTAGTACACAACGCTCATTTTCCGACCGTCGGAGTAACGGCGCTATAGTCGTCGATTGATAAAATCATGTTTTGATAGATAGGTTACTTTTTAGAACGAAACTTTGCGATGAGAGATTGTGTTGAAAATTTGCGACATCGATGAGAAATTTCAGATGAGAAACTGTCGAGAAATTTGTGGACTGGCCAATAATCCTCGATCACGATATCGTATTTATTCGTCGTCTTCTCCATTCTTTCTTCTAATAGTTTGTCGGCGGTAGGTGTTTCCCAAAATGCGGGTCTAGTCTCGGCAATCTTGCAAACAGTCTCTCGCATCGCCTAATTTCTATGTTCTTGACCATCATCATCATCATCATCGCTTTTGCTTTCGAATCGGTGTGTCTGTCTCTTCGTCAACTGCTCTAGAAGTGAGATCCATACGGTTCTAACGTCTTCTGTCACGCCGACGAGACTCTATTGGCGTGCATTCGGGAAAACGCGAAGGGAAAAATCGTTACGATGGACTCGCTCGATTCGGGGACGGAGGCAGCAGAGGCAGCGATGGAGTACATTAGGGCGGAGACACAGCAACAGCAGCAGACGACGGCGGAGTAGTAACAATAGAAAACTTAACGATAGGCCTACTCGTGTGTTGATAGGTTTCTAAAACTTGCGAGAATTGCGAAAAGTTGCGAGAATTGTGAAAAGTTGTGAGCATTGTGAAAAGTTGAGGAAAGTTGTGAGAATTGTGAAAAGTTGAGGAAAGTTGTGAAAATTGCGAGAACTTGTGAGAGTTGCGAAAAGTTGAGGAAAGTTGTGAGAACTTGTGAGAATTGTGAAAAGTTGAGGAAAGTTGTGAGAACTTGCGAGAATTGTGAAAACTTGCGAAAAGTTGTGAGAAATTGTGAGAATTGTGAAAAGTTGTGAAAAGTTGAGGAAAGTTGCGAGAATTGTGAGAATTGTGAAAACTTGTGAAAAGTTGTGAGAACTTGCGAGAATTGCGAAAAGTTGCGAGAATTGTGAGAACTTGCGAGAATTGCGAAAAGTTGTGAGCATTGTGAAAAGTTGTGAGCATTGTGAAAAGTTGTGAAAAGTGGCGAGAACTGTGAGCATTGTGAAAAGTTGTGAAAAGAGGCGAGAAAAGTTGTGAGAATTGTGAAATGTTGCGATAATTGTGAAAAGTTGCGAGAACTTGTGAGAATTGTGAAAAGTTGCGAAAAGTTACGATAGACGCAATGGACGAGGGAAACGAAACAAACACTCATCGATCGGGGAAGAGTAGAAGTCAGGCAGTCCTTTCAAAGCATGTTTGAGAAAAATACCGAATCTGTTACATGTAGAAAGACATCGCAACTTTTCTCGCAAGTTCCACAATTCTCACAATTCTCGCAAGTTCCACAATTCTCGCAACTTTTCACAACTTTTCACAACTTTTCTCGCAACTTTTCTCGCAACTTTTCTCGCAACTTTCCTCAACTTTTCACAACTTTTCACAACTTTTCACAACTTTCGACTTACTTTTTATTTCTTCTTTCATGCCAGACGACTAACGCGAACATTGTATGAAATCATGTAGACCTATGTCGTTACATCTGAAAATACGTCTAACTCATGTTTTTAAACACGTCGAAAAACAGGTCGAAAAACACGTCCAAAAACACGTCCAAAAACACGTCCAAAAACAGGTCGAAAAACAGGTCCAAAAACACGTCGAAAAACATTATATTTTTAATTATTAGGAGATCGGAATTCTCGCAAGTTCTCACAACTTTTCGCAACTTTTCAAGATGATCGGAATTCTCACAACTTTTCTCGCCCCGTGTTCAAAAATTTCCAAGTATTAGACAAGAATGCCGTAAGTTCCGCTTTTGCTAATCTCGAGTATCCTCGCACACCTCTCTTTTTCGCAATTTCGCGCAATTCTCGTACAGTGGCGGGAGTATGCGCTGGTGCTTTGGTGACCTGAGCCCGAGCGCCTAGTCGATCTCCCTGCAATATGAACGCTATGAGTTCCGCTTTTCGCAAACTCGAGTATCCTCTTTGTCCTCTCTGTTTAGTAATTTGTCGTAATTCTTTCAGATTATACGATGAGTAGTCCATTTTATATTGGGATCTCCTGTCTTTAGGCCGAGCTGTATATTCCATTTTCAGTTATTTTCTATACGCCGGAGAAAAAAAATAATAATATTTGATTGATCCAAAGACGATTATAAACCAACGGTGTAAAATCGTTTGCGATATTGTAATCCCGTATCTACGTCGTAGTCCGCTCACGCCCCTGCATCACACAGGCATGAGTTGCCATTGCATTGACAATTAACGACGATGATCTCGTTGTCGATCAAACTAACATCACACGGGGGTGGGTTGCCATTGCGCCGACGACGAACGACGATGGTCTCGCATGGCCCTTGTTGACGATCCGGCCGTGGATTCTTGCATGGGCATTCATCGTCGCAGCATTCGCGGATGTGGGCGTCAATTTTAGCAATGAACTTCGCTATCCACCGTCTTGTAAAATATGCATGCTTGCCGCTGCGCTCGGCGATTTTTCGTAATTCAGTAACTTTTTTCGAGTAGTCCATTTTGTATACGCCGGAGAAAATTTTTTTACTTTTTTACTTTTTTACTTTTTTACGACAGACGCCGAATTTGAAAAAGTAAGGCTATATTGGTCAAACTGCGCGGGCACTCAATTTTTTAGGCTGGTATTGGTCAAATGGACGAAGGTCAAGGCTGTACTGGTCAAATTGTCCGAAGGTCAAGGCTATACTGGTCAAATTGTCCGAAGCTCAAGGCTATACTGGGCAAATTGTCCGAGCTCAAGGCTATACTGGTCAAATTGTCCGAGCTTGCTACTTTGACCTCTACTTGCAATTGCGTAAAACTCCGATGCAGTATCCGAGGTGTAGTCGGGAGCGCTTCTGAGTAGATATAGCTTGAAAGGGCTCTATAGTAAATGCGATGAAAAAATTACAGTATATATACTGTAGACAGTATAGTCTATAATTATATAGGCTATATTAGTATATCCATATAATATGTATAATTATATACAGATGCAGACACAGAGACACCGATAGGAGACAGGCAGACAAACAAAGAGACAGAGGGAAAGTGGTGAGAATGACGGAGAGATATATTGGGATAGACAGAGGAAGAGAGACGGTTGAGGAGTGGAGAATGGAGATTAAGTGGAGAAATGCATAGAAAGAGAAAGAGAAGTAGAAGAGAAACTGTAGAGTACCAAAATGGCGGTTGGTTCATCGTGTGATAAGATCTGAAAACCACCATCCCCCGTCTCTGGTGCTTTTCCTGTTGTCTTTCCGGAAGGTGGAGCCACTATATCAAAGATCCACTTCACAGCAGATATTCGATTTCGCCTGTCTGGATATATATTATGTTCACCTGTCTGTCTGTCTGTCTATCTGTCTGCCTGTCTTTATGTCTGTCTGTCTGTCTGTATGTCTGTCTGTCTGCTTGTCTGCCTGCCTTTCAACGTCTAGTCTATATAGAGATCCACGCATGTGTTGTGTTTGCCCGTTTCCGTCACGCCGTTTTATAGGAAAGAGAAGGTGCACATATCTGTGATGCCATCTAAAACACATTGTACATAATAATGCATAATATGATAATAATATAATGCAATACAATACAATACAATACAATACAATACAATGTAATGTAATGTAATATAATATAACATAATATGATTGATATGATATGATATGATATGATATGATATGATATAATATAATAGGCTATAATATAAAACATTATACATAATAATATAATATAATACATTGTACATAATAATCATAACGTATCGATATTTCAAACACAATATTTCAATGAAAGTCGTCATTCTGTGCTTATGTGACGAAACCAAGAAAAGCAAGTCGCTAATATCTGATCATTGTAATGTGTGCTTATGTGTGGGTGTGTAAGCGCGTGCGTGTCGTGTGTGTGGGTGTGCGTGCGTGTGCGTGCGTGATGCGGCTTATACATCAACCGATTTCATGGACGCCTACAGGTTGTTGCTGCTGCTGCTGCTGTGCGCCGCTGGAGGCAGGAGGATGCTTTGGGACTCGTATAAAACTGAGATGCAATTGATACGGTGAGAAGATGCTTCAGGTGCCATCCTCTGGACCAGAGCAGCAGCAGACCATAGACGATATGTAAGAGACCAATTACGCATCACAATTATTACGTTTAGTTTAAGATTACATCTTCAATTAGACGGATATTACGAGCAGAAGTTAAAGGAGGAGATAGATTATTAACAAATAATTAATAATTAATAATCAATAATTAATAATAGCATTGGTAGAATGAAGTGTTAGGTTAAAGTGATTGAAGTGACTTCAAATCGTGGGAAAACAGAAAGAGATTATATAATAATAATTATAGTTGGTGTTGTATGACGATATTTGATGAGATAATAAGATTATTTTAAAGAAGATTTCTTGATTTTGGGAAGAGATGAACTTCTGAACTTGGATGCGCCGCTCAAATCGGTTAAAATCGGATGAGTTATATGAGACAGAAATCTTCCCAATTCAAAAGGTTCGATCCAGAATTATTCAACGGAGATTATAATTATTACTAGCTGGGGTACCCGGCGTTGCTCGGACGTGGACGGAAAAGTCGATAAACTGCCATCCTGTAAGTACTATATATTAGTATATAAGACACACATTTGAAGGCGTTTCTCACGGAGTTTCTGACGAAAAATGGCGGCGGTGGCGTTTAAAGCAATTCGATTTCTGCTCGGATTACTTCTTGTTTCTGGTTCTTACACGACTTCCGCCTTGTCGACGTCACAACGACGTACCCATCCCGCCATCTTGGTTGAAGAAAGGACAACAATAAATGATTACGACGACGACGATGATGATGACGGAGGCGGTGATGATGATGATGATGTAGTTGCTGGTCAATCGGTTTACGATGGTCAGGGTCGCGGTTGGACGTCGATGAAACTGGGCAGCAGGGAACCAGTGGAAGAAGACGTTCCAGCGGAAGTGGACGACGAGGACAACATCCGGTTTGTCTATCGGGGACCGGAAGTGGACGAGGAGAAACGTGAAGGAGGTAGAGTGACGAAGAGAAAAAGTAAGTGCGTCAGTCTCTGAAACAATCTATGTATGGCGTTGTATAGTATTTGTATTTTTATTGCATTGTATCTGTATTTGTATTTGTATTTGTATTGTATTTGTATTGTATTTGTTTTGTATTGTATTTGTTTTGTATTGTATTACATTCGTAAATTTGTATACGACTGTCTCTCACAGTGTAGCCTACAGTGTTGTACACTAATCACGGACGCTCCGAGTGCAAATCGCATAATCATCATCACACATTTTGTGAGATGATGATTATGCGATTTAGTAGAACGGACAGAGTGAGCAGAACGGAAGGTGCAAGAGGGAGAGAGAGAGACATACAGACAGAGGGAGAGAGAGGGGGAGTGAGGGAGAGAGTTCCAGGATCCTATTATGGTTACAACATCAATGCGGAATAGCTGACGGATAGGGTTGAACCACTGTACACGACCGTTTTTAACATAGGTCCATTCGGTGCAGTGCACCCAATGCCCCGAGTCCAAAACAAGCTTTATTGTCCCTTGCTAAAATGTCGGATGAAAAAATTAATCTCAGTCTCACTTGAAATAATTGATGTAAGATTAGCATGTGTAAGGAAGATTTTTTTTATCCGCTCCAATGTACTATAGACCAGTGTTGGATAGGCTATACATTTCTTAACAATGCATAATAATAGACCTAAAGCACGCCGCACAAAAAACAGCCGCTCAAACGGCACGGGCCTCTGTGGTAGCGTTTTGCACCGACGCTCGCAGAACCTTAAAACGACCATGCAAGTTTAAATTGAACCACAGAGGACTGTGAACTTTGACCTATGACTTCATGACCTATGAACTTCATCTCTGAAACCTCTCTGAGTAGACGGAGCGCTGGAAAAGCTTCGCAGTGACCTGTGCTTAGCTGTGAAAAGGCGCTACGTAAATGTTGTGAATGCGATTACAAATACAGCGGATGCAAGGGCGGATACAGAAACTTTGGACGGGGGGGGGGGAGTTAAAAATTCTTGGTCTTGGGTCCGAGAAAAATTCTTGGCTGCTTGGCCTTGGGTCTGGAAAATATTTCTTACGTATCCGCCCAAACAGTTGATGACCTTTTTTTAGTCATCCGGATAAGCCCCCCTTCGATCCGCCCCTGAGCGGATGTAATAGTAATCTCCAAATCTCGAAAAGTCTAGCTCAGGGCACCAACTTATTGACGAGCACTGAAGCAACAACACATAGTACACAGAGCCCGGATGCAAACAATGTTTTTCCGCTAATAAGCCTCGTTCTGAGAAACGATCCTCATTTTCGTCAGCCAATCAGCGTCGTTTGACCAACAACGCATTTTTTGCTTTCGGAATTGGACGATGGTTTTTTGTGGTAACGAAGACGAAATCCAAAAACCACATTTTTCTTTGTTTAGCCTATTTTATTTTGATCGTTTTCTCGCATTTGTTATAGCGCCATTCCTGCTCACTACTCAGATGCGTTTCCGACGGTCTCACTGTGTCTTCGTTTGATTCTGTCTCTCTCCCCTCTTTTTTCTCTTTTCTCTCTCTCTCTCTCTGTCCGTGTATGAGTCTATGTCTCTGTCTGTCTCTGTCTGTCTCTGTCTGTGTTTTCTCCGCGTTGTCTCTTCATTGGCCGTACACTTGTTTCCATAACCAATTAGAGCAACTTTAAAAACTAGTTTTATTTATTATTCTCCTTTTAATTAAGACAATAATTATTTGTCTTCTTCTCAGATTGACTCAATTTCTGTGTTAGATTCATCTGTGATATCTTTCATCTATCTTGATATCTATTTTGATATCTATCTATGTATCATCTATCTATGTATCAATGTATCTTTCTTCAGACGATATACGATTGCAATTTCCGATCTATGACGACGACGACGATTTAAAGAAAAGACAAACTTATCCTCCCTTCCGACATTCATCCATCCATACATCTATCCATACATCCATCCATACATCTATCCATCTATCTATACATCCATCCATTCATCCATCCCTCAATCCATCTATCTACTATCAATCCATCCGTCCATCCATTCATCCATCCATACATCCACTCATCTATCAATATATTATGCACACACTCATGTATATATACAATTGAAATATATAATTGTATGGTCTGTATACATGTAGTATACACGATATACATATACATATACACACATGTATATAACCTACATCCATCCATCCATCAATTCATCCAGTCTCCAGTAATTATTCATCCATCAGTTTTGGAGTTGGAGAAAAAATTGGAGGAGGACAGAGAAGAAAAACATGGAATTGGATGATGAGGAAGGGGAAAGAAGAGGAGGAATACATGTAGGTGAAGAAAGAACAGAAGGAACAATAGACAGGGAAGCAGGCGACGAAGAAATGCGGGGGAATAAAAAGAACAATAGTATGTGAAGGATAGCAAACGGGTTGATGAACAATGGAAAAAGAACGAAGTGAAAAAGGTGAAGGAAGAGGAAGGGAATGGTGATAGCAATGGCTGAAAAAGGTTCTGTGTAAACTAGACCCTATATAGTAACTCTTTCTAATGATCTCCTATGAGACGTTTTGTCTGCAGAGATCCCTGTAGTCTATTATAGGCCAATGTACGACTCGAACAACCTATACCCGTATCTTAGTACATTGTACGAAAATTATTTACGGTTTATTTTGATTTAAACTACACGTTGTAAATCTTAAGCAAAAACTAAAGAAAAATCTTAATAACGCGAAAATTGATGAGAACTGGACTTGTATAAAACGTTTGAAACTGAAACTATTACGATAAAGTTTCAATTTTCATACAAGTAGGCCTAACTATAAACTGTAACAGTCAAAGCAACCAGTCGAAACAATGCTGTCTGTCAGTCTGTCCAGGGCTTTTTAAACGTGCAGTTGTACACAAAATGTGCAGTTCTAAATGTATTTGTGCAGTTGTAGAATGTAGAAACACTTATGTACAGTGAAAACTAGCAAACAAGGTCATTGTCCTCCGATTGGAAGTAATTTACAATGGAGGATGGGAAAGGAAAGAAGGGGTTGTGCAGTTATAAAAATCCATTTAAAACAGCCCCGAGTCTGTCTGTCTTTCTGTCCGTCCATCCGTCCGGCCAACTGTCTGTCTGTCTGTCTGTCTGTCTGTCTGTCTGTCTGTCTGTCTGTCTGTCTGTCTGTCTGTCTGTCTGTCTGTCTGTCTGTCTGTCTGTCTGTCTGTCTGTCTGTCTGTCTGTCTGTCTGTCTGTCTGTCTGTCTTCATTCGAATATGTCGACTGCCATCTCGACCGGAAATGACGTCGTTTACTGTTTACGAAGTTCTAAACTTCTCTCTCGCTTACGTCACTGAAACCAAGGACAAAGTATTCGGATGCCTCTCTCCCATATGACGTCATTTGAGCCAATTTCGTTAATGGAGCGCCCTCTACTGGAGGCGGCGGACGATGGCGAATCGACGCACTTCCGGAATGATGGGAACAGAGAATCTAGGAATTTATATTGCGCCCACTTCACGAACGCACTTAAGTGAACTTTTGGAATTTAGGAATTTAGGAATTTCTATTTTGACGTCTAATTGAGAGGACCTCGTGGTGTCTGGCTCGTGTCTGATGGTGACATCTCTCTGCTTTTCATTGGTGGGTGTATAGTGTGGCCGTCGTAACGGAGTGTCTGCTGTTGTCTGAACACGCTTGGTGCCCGATGTTCGGCAATTAATCCCACAGTTTGTTGATTTTTGTTGCGCCTTTGCACCTGAGCGAAACATTAGTAACTTAGCAGAAGGGAGGAGGTGCTGCGAAAGAACAAACCAGTACATAATTATATCGATTAATTAATTTATTTTATTTTATTTATATATGTATTTATTTATTTATTTATTATAAGTGGATCAACCCTAAGCTTTACACTGCCTACAAGAGATAGAAATACCTACATGTATATATGACCTAATTACGAATGGCTGTCGACATCATTTTCTTAGCCTCGGCTTACGAGAGTTGACCGCCAGTCCTCTCCATCACCCATCGATCCTTCAACCCACAGTGTACGGTCGGTGTACTCATTCTAGTGTCCAAGTTCACCACAGGCGCGTGGGCGGGTCAGAAATACTCGAAGCGTCTGCATGAAACGATTTTAATTTCTAGGAAATCTACAGTAGATCTATATGTAGAGTCGAAGACACTTACAACTGGAATGTTAATTTTTTTCGTCTCTCCACAAATCAAAGTATAATATTTATGACAAGAGTTCCGAGTGAAGAAATAATTGTCAAGCTTGGTGAATAATTAGGACAATAGTACTTAGTAAGTGAATAACAAAGACAGAGAGTCGAGTTTAGGTCAGGGCTGTTTTTACGGAATTTTCAGAGATCTGCACAACCAATTCTTTCCTTTCCCATCCTCCATGATAAATTACTCCCAATCGGAGGACAATGACCTTTTTTGCTAGTTTTAACTGGACAGAAGTGCTTTTACAACTGCACAAATCCATTTAGAACGGCACATTTTGTGTACAACTGCACACGTTAAAAAAGCTCTGGTTTAGGTAAATAATAAAGACAATTACTATAGTCTCAGACGATGTTGCTATGAATATAAAAAAGCTTGAACCTCACCATGGTAATGACTTTTGTCAAGTGTATAAATATCGATGCTGTGAAGATGATGAGCTGATTAGCCGCATTTCCTGTGTCTACAACCAAAACACCTGCGTGCATCTCCTCAGTCAGTGACGACACTGTTGTTGTTGATGCCGTTGTTGTTGTTAATGATAATAATGTTGTTGTTGTCAGCAACCACTGCACGTGGTCTGTAAACATGGCATGAGAACATTAACGGGGGTTCTTCCTTCTTCGGTTGATCGTTTTTTTAAACTTCCCTTCTGTTCAAGTTCTCGTTTCCGCTTGTGGTATAACGTGGGCCACATTCGTTAAAACGATCTCTGCTCATACCAGCAACTACTGTGAACTCCTGTAGGTATAACAGTAACCATACGAAACATTTTCGAGTTCCAACTTCTCCCTTAGACTTTGGCTCATGCAGGTTCACCTCGAAGTAGTGGACCCTATAATTATGGAAGCGCTATATAAAAGTTCATAACGAATAGCTTTATCTATGTTCGATCAATCGCATTCGTATGATCAGATATATAGCGCATCCGTGACGAAAGAGATGCATCCTTTGGCTATATAGGGAAACTGAGAAAATGGTGATGTAGGCTTCGGCGAATCCCATTAGAGATATAGCATACATAGCCTATAATTCCTCTGCATAATTATGCTTGAGACTCTTTAGAATGGAGCGTAGAGAAAGGGGAATCGTCTCTCTTCCTCAACAGACTATATTTGTGTGTATGTGCACTTGTTATAGCGCCTTTTCAAGCTCTCTACTCAGAGGCTCTGCGATTGCAGAGCGGACACTGCATCGGAGTTTCACGCCTAGCGCTGAGCAATCGTGAGTGAAGGACTTGCCCAAGGTCCTTACGCGGCGAGGTGGATTCGAACCTCGAACCTTCCGGCTCCAAGGCAACGACGCCACCACTACACCACCGCGCCCCACACCGGAAGAATGGCCAATCTGTTTGAAGAGATCAATGGTCCCTGGTGAAATCTGCGAGATGGCGTCATGCATGTCAAGCATGGAGTAGGAGGAAGCATTAAAGCAGAAAGTGCTGGAATGGGAGAAGAATGGATCAATTCTAATGCTGGCTTAAGTAGGTCGACGCCATGGACGACAACGACGTTGGATAGACTGTAGCCGAATACATCGCGTCGCTGCAGTAACTGTTATACGGATTGAGAGAGTAGGCGATGCTGCTCTGGAATACAAAAGACTTTTTTAGATCTAACAGAAAAGGCTAATTTTCACTAAGCAACTCTAGCACCCTGCGCCGACTTGAGAGTGTCGGCGGCGGCGCGCCGGTAATTTTTGGTCCTATGCGCAAGCTTTGAGGTGGATTTGAACCTGGAAACCGAACCTACCCACTAACTACACCACAGCGTCCCACAACATCGTTCACATCATCGTTGTTGTTGTTGAAATCTCGCTGCCCTCACGGTTTCTCTGTCTCTGCCCCTCTGTTTCTCCCTCGCTGTTTCTCTGTTTCTCTGTTTCTCTGTCTCTGTTTCTCTGTTTCTCTGTCTCTGATTCTCTGTCTCTGGTCATCTATTTCTATTTCTCTGTGTCTGCTTTTCCTGATGTATCCTTCTCGCTTCTCTTTCGTTGTCTCCTTCATTCTGGCTGCTTTAATCTGCATGTCTCACCTGCTCCAGGCCAGGACCTGTACCTTCGCATTTCCTTCTCACTTTGGCTGCATACTTAATTATAAAGTATACTTATTCATCTGCTTGTGTTTCTCTCTGTCCATCAATATCAGATCTGTCAGACAATCAGCAATCTTCAATTGTACTGTCTGTCTTCTTTTCACTCGGTATTAAGTACTCACTCTAACAATCTCTATCTCTCTCTGTCTTTGTCTCTGTCTCCATCACTGTGTCTGTGTTTGTCTGCCTCTGTCCGTCTCTCTTTCTCTCCGTCTCTCTCTCTGGTATCCGGTCAAAACCGCGCACACAAAACCGCGCACACAAAACCGCGCACACAAAACCGCGATTCACAAAACCGCGCACCCTCAGAACCGCGCGCGATCATTACCGCGCACGATCACAACCGCATTCAAGTAGGCTATTTAAAAATGCATCTAGCTTCCATTTCATATCTAAATAGGCCTATACCTTCATCCAGCTTCCATTTTTCATGCGTTATTTTCGTCAATCCAGATTCTATATCAGACATAAAAATATAAAAATACCTTCATCTAGCTTCCATTTTTAAAGCGTATTTTCATCAATCCGGCTTCTATTTCATATCTAAAAATAGCTTCATCCAGCTTCCGTTTCTCATGTGTTATTTTCGTCAATCCAGCTTCTGATTCATATCTAAAAATACCTCCATCCAGCTTCCATTTCTCATGCGTTATCTTCAGCTTATATTTTACCTGTAAAAGAACCTTCATCCAGTCTCAATTTCTCTTGCGATTTTCATAAACCCAGCCTCCATTTCACCTCTAAATAATTGAATCCAGCTTCCATTTCTCAAGCACTGGACCAGTTGTATGTAGACCAGTTGTCGTTAGACCAGTTGTCTGTAGTCAAGTTGTCTGTAGACCAGTTGTCGTGAGACCGCTTAAACAGAATGCTCAAACAAGAGTGGTTAGGATCGTCGACCGAATAGGTTCAAAGGAATGTTTGAAGCCCATCGAACGTTACAATTTTGAATTTGAACAGATGCGCAAACAAGCGCTGTTATGATACTAGTTTCAAAGGAATGTTTGAAGCCCATCGAACGTTACAATTTTGAATTTGAACAGATGCGCAAACAAGCGCTGTTATGATAGTGCGCGGTAATGATCGTGCGCGGTTCTGAGGGTGCGCGGTTTTGTGAATCGCGGTTTTGTGTGCGCGGTTTTGTGTGCGCGGTTTTGTGTGCGCGGTTTTGATAGTAAACCCTCTCTCTTACTTCTCCGTCTCCGTCACCGTCTCTCTCTGTCTGTCTCTGTCTATCTCTCGATCTCTGTCTGTCTGTCTGTCTGTCTCTCTCTCTATCTCTCTCCCTTCAAATTTATTCATAGGAAATCTTCTCGCAATCGACTCTTTTCGCTCAGATGGTCACGTGAACGAGAAAGAACCGAAAGAAGAACCGACATGGCGACCAAAGCAAAAAAGGAATTTCCACGAAAAATTAGTATAATGCGAGCGACAGAGAATCGTAGGAAATGGCAGAAACTATACATGTACAAGCGAACATCAGCTGCGTTAGAACAGTTGAACTGAACACGAATGAGAAAGGGTCAATACTCAATAATTGGATTTACACTGGAATGTAATCGATTGTAATGTCAAGATTTCATGTTTGTGTGTTTTGTACGTACACCACCGCTCCCCACGGTTTCAGCCATCGTTTAATCGGGAAAATCCGAAAGTATCCGGAAAGAACCGAAGACAAATTTAAGAAATCGAAATAACCCGAATGGAAGCGAAGAGATTTTGGATACTAATATGTCTGTCTGTTTGCACGTCTATCTATGTAGGCCTATAGGTCAGTGTGCTTCCTTTTGTGTTTGTCTTTATGTCCATTTGTATGTCTGTCTGTATGTCTGTCTGTCCATTTGTATGTCTGTCTGTATTTATATCTGTCCATTTGTATGTCTGTCTGTATTTATACTGTCCACTTTTATGTCTGTCTGTATACTTCTATCTGCCTTTTGCCTGTCCTCATGTGTGTATGTTTGTCGCATAGATGATGTCAGAGGTGTAGGCGTCCGCTTCCAGATATATTTATTCTGGCCCAATGTACCATGCAACTCATTGCAACTGCGATCGTGTGGTCCGACACCTGCTTCCCAGGTGGCTCCCTCCTCCCTCTCTCTCTTCCTCTTTCTTTTGCTGAGCACCTCTGTCTCTGTATGCTTACGTTTCTGTCTCTGTATGCTTACGTTTCTGTCTCTGTATCCTTACGTTTCTGTCTATGTTCCTGTCTTGTCTCTCTATCGGAATTTATTCACAGATGATATCATTTCTCGATCGATCGATATCTCAGTTAAGTTGATCACTTTGCGGATAGGAAATTATTGTATCGTACTGTACAGCATTGTGTATTCTCTTGTGTCGAACTGCATTGTGTATTCTCTTGTGTCGAACTGCATTGTGTATTCTCTTGTGTCGAACTGCATTGTGTATTCTCTTGTGTAGAACTGCATTGTGTATTCTCTTGTGTCGAACTGCATTGTGTATTCTCTTGTGTCGAACTGCATTGTGTATTCTCTTGTGTCGAACTGCATTGTGTATTCTCTTGTGTCGAACTGCATTGTGTATTCTCTTGTGTCGAACTGCATTGTGTATTCTCTTGTGTCGAACTGCATTGTGTATTCTCTTGTGTCGAACTGCATTGTGTATTCTCTTGTGTCGAACTGCATTGTGTATTCTCTTGTGTCGAACTGCATTGTGTATTCTCTTGTGTCGAACTGCATTGTGTATTCTCTTGTGTCGAACTGCATTGTGTATTCTCTTGTGTCGAACTGCATTGTGTATTCTCTTGTGTCGAACTGCATTGTGTATTCTCTTGTGTCGAACTGCATTGTGTATTCTCTTGTGTCGAACTGCATTGTGTATTCTCTTGTGTCGAACTGCATTGTGTATTCTCTTGTGTCGAACTGCATTGTGTATTCTCTTGTGTCGAACTGCATTGTGTATTCTCTTGTGTCGAACTGCATTGTGTATTCTCTTGTGTCGAACTGCATTGTGTATTCTCTTGTGTCGAACTGCATTGTGTATTCTCTTGTGTCGAACTGCATTGTGTATTCTCTTGTGTCGAACTGCATTGTGTATTCTCTTGTGTCGAACTGCATTGTGTATTCTCTTGTGTCGAACTGCATTGTGTATTCTCTTGTGTCGAACTGCATTGTGTATTCTCTTGTGTCGAACTGCATTGTGTATTCTCTTGTGTCGAACTGCATTGTGTATTCTCTTGTGTCGAACTGCATTGTGTATTCTCTTGTGTCGAACTGCATTGTGTATTCTCTTGTGTCGAACTGCATTGTGTATTCTCTTGTGTCGAACTGCATTGTGTATTCTCTTGTGTCGAACTGCATTGTGTATTCTCTTGTGTCGAACTGCATTGTGTATTCTCTTGTGTCGAACTGCATTGTGTATTCTCTTGTGTCGAACTGCATTGTGTATTCTCTTGTGTCGAACTGCATTGTGTATTCTCTTGTGTCGAACTGCATTGTGTATTCTCTTGTGTCGAACTGCATTGTGTATTCTCTTGTGTCGAACTGCATTGTGTATTCTCTTGTGTCGAACTGCATTGTGTATTCTCTTGTGTCGAACTGCATTGTGTATTCTCTTGTGTCGAACTGCATTGTGTATTCTCTTGTGTTGAACTGCATTGTGTATTCTCTTGTGTCGAACTGCATTGTGTATTCTCTTGTGTCGAACTGCATTGTGTATTCTCTTGTGTCGAACTGCATTGTGTATTCTCTTGTGTCGAACTGCATTGTGTATTCTCTTGTGTCGAACTGCATTGTGTATTCTCTTGTGTCGAACTGCATTGTGTATTCTCTTGTGTCGAACTGCATTGTGTATTCTCTTGTGTCGAACTGCATTGTGTATTCTCTTGTGTCGAACTGCATTGTGTATTCTCTTGTGTCGAACTGCATTGTGTATTCTCTTGTGTCGAACTGCAATGTGTATTCTCTTGTGTCGAACTGCATTGTGTATTCTCTTGTGTCGAACTGCATTGTGTATTCTCTTGTGTCGAACTGCATTGTGTATTCTCTTGTGTCGAACTGCATTGTGTATTCTCTTGTGTCGAACTGCATTGTGTATTCTCTTGTGTCGAACTGCACTGAATTGTTTTGTGCTGTACAATCAATCATATGTATACCTATTCCCTGTGGTACCAGCGCATTTTCTGTCAATTTTGCAATATCTTCTGTCTCTCTATTTCACTTTAGGTCTAGGTTTCATGGGACTGGACAACGTCGACTACGTCGCCAGTACACTTGACCTCCACCGGACATTAGTCGGCGGCAGAAACAACAACAACAACAACAACAACAACAACAACAATGCACACGGCAGCAATGGACCTTCCTCCGGAACCCCGGACGATCCCCGAACTCCGCTGGCCACTCCCACTCGCCACCGAACCAATCACAGACCGTCGATGACGTCACGCTTCCCGCTCAGTTCAAACGTATCGCCGTCGGACATGCGCAGAATGATGAAGACGCTGCTGGACGCGGGAAAGAGGCGACGATGACGTTGCACTATTGATGTAATGATATAGCGCCAGTTGACGTTTAAAGACAAAGGTCTTACTTACTTACGGGCAGTTCAGTTCCTAAAACCGCGAGAAGAAAAATAAAAAATTAGTCGCGGTCTGAAGTTGTTTTGTTCGTTGCCATGCCAACCTGATTAATATACAACTGCGGTCAACAGTCGAATGCGATCTGGAATTATAACGAAGAAATGTCAGATCATGGATGAAGAGAAGGAAGGAAGTCAGATCATGGATGAAGGGGGAGGGAGGAAGTCTGTCCGGATTATTATTCCCATGGCACTAGACATTTAATTTCCTTTTTATTCCAACCATCTGCTCCTCGCTCCTCATGCATCCACCTTTCAATCCTTTCCTTTGACTGAAAGGTTAGAATGCATAAGTTGCCTTTAGTATAGGTCACCTCTCCTCACGCTCTTCCCCCTCTCTCTGCGTTTTCCGCCCTATCTGTCTCTGCCTGTCTGCCTGTCTGTCTATGTGTCTGTGAGTCTGTATCTGTCTGTGTGTCTGTCTGTATCTGCGTCTGTGTGTCGGTCTGCAGTCTGTGTGAGTGTGTGTCTGACTGTCTGCGTGTGTCTGTCTGTCTGTTCTGTTCTGTCTGTCTGTCTGTCCTTTGACTGCATGTCAAATGTCAATATCCCGCCCTCCTGTAAACCCCACAACCTTTTGCCCATCTTCCTCTTCCCTCTATATTCCCTCCTTTCCGCCGTTCTCTCTCCAGCCGTGGACGTTTCTTGTTGGCGGGACCATTCCTCCATCCATCCCTCTCTCTCCCTCCTTCTCTTCTTCCCTCCAACCATTTTCCCGCCTTCCTATTCACTCAATCTGTCTGCGCCATCCATTGTTTTGCTCTCTATCTTAAACCAACTCCATTCAAATATCTGTCCTCGCTTCTATTCGAATTGCATGCTGTATGTGGATTAAATTGTATACATGCACGCACACAGATACAAATATACACATGCAGCAAAATTAATAAACATACATACACAGTTACACAGATGCATGGTGCACATGCATACATACATACATACATGCACACATACATACATACGTACATGCAAGCACACATACACTAACGAACGCTGAGTAAAAGCTCTTTCTACTTCTGTTCGCTCTACACTTCTGTCTCCATCCATGGCAGTCTCTCCTCTGCTTTATCTCTTCTCAAAACCTGCTTCTTGTCGCGGGGCTTTGTGCACTGGGAGCGACTCTGAACGGTTCACCCTACTAGAGGCGCTTTATAAATGTTTAAATACAATTAAATAATTATAACATCTAGGGAATTTATATAGCGCTCCTTCATTCTGACTATTCGGAGGTGCTCCGGACCCTGCAGGCAAGATAAAAGAGGAAATCTTGATTAGTTTTATAAAAGAGTTAGACAAGCCGCACAGACAAGAACCTCTAGGGACACGTACACAATCGAGAAATCCCTATTATATTATCTGATGCAATGCTATGCAATGCTATGCAATGCTATGCAATGCTATGCAATGCTATGCTATGCAATGCTATGCAATGCTATGCAATAATATGCAATGCTATGCAATGCTATGCTATGCAATGCTATGCAATGCTATGCTATGCAATGCTATGCAATGCTATGCTATGCAATGCTATGCAATGCTATGCAATAATATGCAATGCTATGCAATGCTATGCTATGCAATGCTATGCAATGCTATGCAATGCTATGCAATGCTATGCAATGCTATGCAATGCTATGCAATGCTATGCAATGCTATGCTATGCAATGCTATGCAATGCTATGCAATAATATGCAATGCTATGCAGTGATATGCAATGCTATGCAATGCTATGCAATGCTATGCAATGCTATGCAATGCTATGCAATGCTATGCAATGCTATGCAATGATATGCAATGCTATGCAGTGATATGCAATGCTATGCAATGCTATGCAGTGATATGCACTGCTATGCAATGCTATGCAATGCTATGCAGTGATATGCAATGCTATGCAATGCTATGCAGTGATATGCAATGCTATGCAGTGATATGCAATGCTATGCAATGCTATGCAGTGATATGCAATGCTATGCAGTGATATGCAATGCTATGCAATGCTATGCAGTGATATGCAATGCTATGCAATGCTATGCAATGCTATGCAATGCTATGCAATGCTATGCAATGCTATGCAATGCTATGCAATGCTATGCAATGCTATGCAATGCTATGCAATGCTATGCAATGCTATGCAATGTATGCAATGTATGCAATGCTATGCACTGCTTTGCAATGCTATGCATGGCATTGTGTACCACAAAGTCACCTATAGAGGTGCACGAGGTGATGGACAGAACAAGCCGAAGTTAAAGCCAGCATATATATTATATATATATATATAATTAATCCTTTCTCTGCATATATGCAATTAAATATATGCATTATGTATATATAGGCCTATACATACATACATACATGCATACACGCAATTGACGTAGGCCTATGACTCGAAACAAACACACCAAATAATACGGTAGACCTACTCTACTGCAAAACACAGCGTTTCAGAGATGATTCAAAACTCGTATGCATAATTATACAGTAGACCCACTGAACAATGCATCGGTTCACTTGTAACTTGTAAGAACAATTTGAAATTTATTATTTCGTCCATTTGCTTTCGAATGACAACGCAATGGGCCACAATCATATTTTACAACAGGGCTGTTTTTAAGGAATTTTTAGAACTGCACAAATCCTTCTTTCCCATCATCCATGGCAAATTACTTCCAATCGGAGGACAAAGACCTAAAAAAAATTCCCAATCAAATGGAAGACGGAAAAGTTGCTCACTTGGCCATCTTGCGAATGAATTGTGTCTATTTCGGTAAAAGAAATCTCGCATTACACTTCAATAACAAAATCCTGTATGCAAATTAAAACTAATAGTAGGGATTGTCTGCGCTTGACGTGTGGTTTGGATTACACACCTGAAGACTATTATAGCCTACCATTTGCTAGAGGGAGCGCTGACTTGGGTCGGGAGCGCTACTGAATCTGTGAGCGGCGCTTTATAAATGTTCAATTAGGCATACACATTCATTCATTCATTCATTCATTTCAAGAATTTATATAGCGCCTCTTCAAGAAATCCACTCAATTACAATTACAAGAGTAAAACAGAGAAAACATTGTTTTGCGAATTTGTGACACCGTAAACTCACTGTTTAAAACGGTTACATGAATATTAAATAATGAATAGGCCTATACAATGTCATGACAATACGGCTGGATTAATAATTATAAAACTTTAGGTTATAGGCCTATTGTAAGGCCTACATGATTATCAGGCTATAAATGTTGACAAGGACTTGCTGTTGAAACAAGCTAGAAAATATCAAAACGAAGCAAACCTATTATGTCTATTAAGATTTTTGACATCAGTGGCCAGAAGATGTCAGACTAGTGTACTGGCGAGTGTGTCCTCCTCTACATCGATCGTCATTGTTTTAGAACACTGACCGGATATAATAAGTCACTTTTATACTCGACGTACGTAGTGACCCATCGCGAATTAAATCGAGCAAACGTCATTCAATTAACTTGATGCGAAACATCGTTGGAAGTTAATCATTATTTTCGGCAAGTTAACATTGAAACAATCTTATCAACTGTTCCTTCGATAGCGTAGCCTATGATCAGCGTGATGCGGTAAGATAATCCTGGAACTAGGAAGACAGTGCCTTAATCAAGATAATAGAAAATGTTTCGACATTTTTTGTAGGCCTATTTAAAGCTTGCTCTTTGAGGAGCTTGCTAAGATTTTGTCGTTTTATACGTTGCTATGGCAATAGCTTGAAGCGTGTGAGTGATTGGTGTAAAGTGACCTTTACCGGGCACTTGACCATTGCGCAGTCGTGGCCGAGTGGTTAAGGCGATGGACTAGAAATCCATTGGGCTCTGCCCGCACAGGTTCGAATCCTGTCGACTGCGTTCATTTTTCATTCGTAATATGACATATATTTTAGATTTATAATATAGCACTTCAAATTGCAAAATAGCGCTTCATCATCATCATCATTGCTGTCCATGGGCTCAGTGCACGTTGGTGTCAATCGCATGGTTCTCTATATCCGTCTCCGCTTGTCTCTTCTGCGCCATTCTATTCAATATGTGGATCACCATTTCGCACATGCAGTCTGTAATCTCATCCAACCATTCCCTACGCGGCCTTCCACAATCCCTGCTCCGTCCATAGTCTCAAAAATGACTTGCTTGATAAGTCTCTCATTTCCCATTCTGCACACATGTACAAAAAAGTTCAGTTTTCTTTCCATTATCATTTTGCCTGAAGTTCTTCTTGTTTCGTACTCTTACGCGCACCTCCACAGTTGTTATTTTCTGCTCCCATCTGACGTGTAGTAATATCCTCCTGTTTATAGCATGTCAGTCATCTCAAATGCCAATATTTAGTTTGTTTGGTTCCCACTTACGTGGAGTCCATGTCTCGTGTGCGTATAATAGACGGCATATAGTAGTATAATAATAACAATAATATATTATTATTATTATTATTATTATTATTTTTTTTTGTTGCTGCCCCGAGGTATTTAGGATCCCTCAGGGACTTATCACTTAACTACTGTTATAAAACCAGTCTGGAATTTCAGGCCTCGTCTTCAGGGTTTATTATTATTATTATTATTATTATTATTATTATTATCGACTTTGTTGAAAGACAATCTTCAATTATAAATCGATAATAATATATTTTGCCATCAAAGTCCGCGATTATTATTCGTTCATGCGAGGCATTTAGATTTTCACGGACACTAATAGGTTCATGACCTATTGGTCATAGGATCACGAAACATTGAGAACCGGTTTCACGTTCAGCCATCGGTTTTTGTCTTGTGCGCAGTAAATTGCTGCGGTGCATTTCCCCCAGAGATGACGTTTCGAGAGCGAGGCAAAATTGAACTCCTATATGTTATCTAAAGAAGGAACGTGAACCACGTCACATAAACACGTCACGCTTGACCTATATATGCATATATATATGTATATATGTATATATACACACCTATATATATATGCATATATGTATATGTATAATATTGACCAAAGCGAGGAATATTTGACATACACTCGAAGGGGAATCGAGGATATAATAGCTCGTTTGAGTTAGTGAGGGATGAATTTTCTGCTTATAATAGTGAAGCCGGAAATCAAGGATGAGATCTTGGTGATGACGACGATGATGATGATGACGATGATGATGACGACGATGATGATGACGAGGACTATACTATAGCAGTCGCGGTAGCAGTAATAGTAGTAATAGAAGAAGGAGAAAGAGAGAGAGGAGGAGGGAGAGGGGTGAAATAGTTGTTGACTTTAGAGCAGTCGTTCTTTTGGACTGATAATTATCTTCTTAGACGTTTCATCATCTTCATCAACATATTCGACATCTGACCTGCAGTTGAGTCGGATCATTTCCTATGCATTCCTTATTTATAAAGCGGAAGAGATATAATTATACAATTATACCGAAGCGCGTGTTGCACACCTGTCTAGAGCACTGAACGCCTATGCATGCATGCAGACGCTCTGATTGCCTGCTCTGAAAACGAGACGCCAACTGTCCTGGGAAAAACATGGATGTTTCTTTTCGATTAAGGTAAGTGTTAACAGATGTCGCTTCATTTCCGTTTCGCGCGAATTGCATACTGGGAGATTGGGAGTGACCAGTTTGGCAATGGAATTGGTTTCAATTCGGTTACGGATGAGAAAGTAATTGGAGAAGTTGGAAGGGGAAGTATTCTAGTGGCACATGAAGGATGGAAGGATGGCAAGGTTACCAAGGACTGGTCCATGATTATTGCAATTGAAAGTAATAACTTCTATTGCGCCATTGTCTCAATCACAAGACATAATCCGAAACGAAATCGTCGTGAGGTCAATAATTATAATATCCAAAAGAGATCGTTCCTTAACTCTGACCAACCGAGGATATAGGAGTCCCCAAACCACAAGGTCGGTGAAGGTTTCAGACAGATAGGTGGACTATAATGATGGATAAGCACATTAAACAGTTTGAAAGAGGGTTAGTTACGAGTTCTTCATTCCGATGCCCTAAATATTTAAATTTGCCGGTATAGATCTACAGGAGTAGGCCTAACAGGACCGTAAGCGACCGTCACTCTATCGTTACTTGCATTAGTTTTATACACCAGGGCTTTAATCTGTCATTGATTTTTTATGCACTGACAAAATATCACAAAGACATATGAAGCCGTTACTGAGACAACGCATTTTGAAAACGGTGAACGAACTTTCGTGTCACCCTATATTTTGTTACTTTTTCTTGCATTATGTTTCTGGATCGTCAAAAACAATGGATGAACTCATTAAAAGTGATACAGGTTTAGCTTTTGATTTGTTTCGAGTATTTTTGTGAAATTTGCGTATTATATGTAGGCCTAAATACGAATTACTTTTACGCCGATAAAATTTGCTATAAATATTCTTAGGCTACTCTGACCAAGATATTGGTCAAAAACAGTAGGGATTACTTTTTGTTCCACACCTTTATATGGCACACAGATACTCAATAAATTCATGAAACACAATAATAGATTAAATTAGACCTCCATTATTCATCCTAGTCAATTAAGTAGCGCCATCTATAGAAGGCTCAGTAAAAACAACGCCCGAGTCTTCGCTGATGGGCAAGACGGTAATGCGATGACTGGTTGCTATGGTAACGGCCATAACAATCGAAACTCGCGACGTCACAGCAGCGTTGGCCGATGGCGGCGTCTATGGCGAAATAGTTTCCGCCATAAAATGCGCGGTCGTTTTGCTGCGCTGCTTTCTCGCGAATTGAATTATCCGTGACGGATCATCCCGAGATGAAATCTATGTGCTGCGCCATCTGGCGATAATAAATGACCCCATCTGCGTAATCGGTCTCCCACCGCCCACCCCCACAAGCCCCCCACCCTACAGAGCACAGAAACGCCCTCTTATACGGTCCTCACGATTATCCAAATATGAATGCACCATACCGGAATCAATAAATATACATATATACAATTATATATTATGTGAAAAAATATAATATATATAATATCATATATATATATATATCTTGAGTTGTATGATCTCTCGGAATATATCCTACGATTTAAATTAAGCTGGCTGTTTGTATGTGCACTTATTATAGCGCCCCTTCAATCTCTCTCTACTCAGAGGCGCTCCCGAATGCAGAGCGGACACCGTGCCTCACTATTGTTCCACGTTTCCTCTGAAATAGATGCCTCTGCGACGTCTGCGTCCATTCCGAGCCATGCCCCGATCGGAAGAAGAATGCACCATGCATAGTTGCGCTTTATAGAGCAAAGATTATCGATTACTCGTGAGAATTTTTTGTCTACGTCCATCATTTCACTTTTCAGTCACAGATGTCGCTCCACTTCAAATTCACTTTCAAATACTAAAGGTCATTTTTTAATCTTCATATGCAGTTTTTGCATTGCAAAGATTATTGTTTTACTTTGCAGACATAATTATTCGTCGATCTCTCTTCAAAAATCTGAATAAAAATATAATCGACTGACTTTTCTTATGAAAACAAGATGTGGAATTTCCTGGACGTCAATTAATTATCATCGAAAAACTAGGGACACAACATGGCCTATATATAAATATATATAAATACATACATACATATATATATACATAAATATATATAAATACATACATATATAATACATATATATATATATATTGAGTTTACATTCCTGCGTGTAAACGGTTCTTGTTTATAAAGCAAACGCAATTCGACGTATAACTAGACAGCAATGCTTTTAGCTTAATTAGAAAATCAGGTGATAGTTTCTGCGAGAGTCACCAGGTGCTCTGTTGTTCTATTTTGCTTTTCTGTTCTTCAGCATCAGCAGCAGCAGCAGCATTTTCATCATCCAGATAACTGCTCGTCTTACCCAATTTAAGAAACACTCCATCCTCTGCAATTATTGTCTTTATACCATTTAGATGGAAAAGGTAAACAACGTGGATATAGAATCGGTTACTATCCACATAGATGATTAATAGTATAGTAATTTATGTGAAGGTTTTTTAGTTAACAATCTCTGAAGCTATAAGCTTAGCACTGAATACTGTGAAGAGTCACGGTGTGCGAATTGTTGGCATCGTCATTTGAGGGGAATGGCTTGCAGCTCTGTCTATCTATCTGCCTGTCTGTCTATCTGCCTGTCTTTCTGCCTGTCTGCCTGTCTGTCTGTCTGCCTGTCTGACTGCCTGTCTGTTTATCTATCTGCCTGCCTGCCTGTCTGTCTGTCTGTCTGCCTGTCTGTTTATCTATCTGCCTGCCTGTCTGCCTGTCTGTCAGTCTGTATGTCTGTCTCTCATCATCACCATCATCAGCAGCAGCAGCATCTAATCTTCCCGCCGTCAGCGTATACTCATTTGAACCGAGTTGGCTATATTATAGGGGCGCGTGGTGTGGAACCGAAATCCTGCAAGAAATGTCTGCCTTGCAGCACATGGGTTTGAACTCACGACCTCTCGTTTGACGGTTCAGTGTATCACCCGAAGCCAACGATGCCATGTGATACATATAAGTAAACGATTGCCATCTCATAATTATTAAAGTAAAGAATAGAAGGAGAAGATTGGAGAGAGTGAGGATGAAAATGTGAAAGAGATGATGGAGGTTGAGTTGAATGCGGACAAATGGAAGGACACTCAGACGAACACGAGTGTTAGAGGAATTGAGGAACAATGGGATGGACAGAAGAACAAAGAGGTGGACAGAAGAAGAAAGAGATGGTCAGAAGAACAAAGGGATGGACAGAAGAAGAAGGAGGTGGAAGGAGGGACAAAAGATCAAAATGATGGAGGAAGGACAAGATGATGTAACGAAGAACAAAGGGAAAGACAGAGGAACAAAGGGAGGAAGAGGAGCAAAGAAAGGGAGAGCAGGACAAAGGGAAGAAAAGAAGAAGAGGGAGTCAAAGAAGAACAAAGGGCGAGTCGAAGTAAAAAGAGAGGAGATGGACGGAACGGACAGAAGGACACAGGAAGAGACAGACGTACAAATGAGTTCATCAGAGAGAAATGCGTCCACCACATTTCCATCGAATCACAATTTAACAGATTCTCATTCGTGGAACGAAGAGACAGACGGACAACGGGGGCACACACACACACACACACACACACACACACACACACACACACACACACACACACACACACACACACACACACACACACACACACACACACACTCATGTAGACAGACAGAAACATACAGAGACAGACAGAGACAGACAAGCAGACAGTAGAATGAGGACAAACACAGCTTTGAGGTCTGGTTGGTCTGGTTAGTCTGGTTCCATGGCATGCATGTGCTTCGTTTCTTTCTGACAGGTTAGTTAGTGTAACAAAATAAGACCAACAGATAGACAGACATACAAACAAACAGACAAACATACAAACAGATAAACATACAGACAGTGTGCCTTCGTCTGTATGTCGGCCTCATTTTTTTACACAGGAACCAGACAGAAACAGACGCGCAAACAGACGGACAGACACAACCAGCAGGACAGAGAGAGACATAGAGAGACAGACAGAGGGAGGCAGACATACAGACAAAGGTAGGACAGCGAAATCACTCGATTCGTTCAATGTCGTTAAGTTTTACCCATCGTTGACAAACGATGATATTTTGGGTTGGAGGTCAGCTTTGAAAACATCCATATTCCTACGCGTCATTATTAAACGAAGAAAATAGTCCGTCCCTCTCCGCCCTCCTCTTCCTAATCTTCCCCTTTCCTCTCCCACTCTTCCTAATCTTCCCCTTTCCTCTCCCTCCTCTTCATAATCTTCTCCTTCTCCTACTTCCTCTTGCTATCCTTCTGCATCTTTCTCCATCCTTCGACTAATTTTCCTATTATTCATGACGATGATTAATATTTTGTCGATATGAAAATGAATTATTATGATGAGAGTTGTGGTGATGACCGTTATTAATATTATTATTATAATTCTCATTCATTGTAGTATCGAAGTATACCAATCAGCTGCAGTAATAGTGGAAGTGGTAGTTGTAGTAGTTCTAGTTGAAGTAGTGGTAGTTGTAGTAGTTGTATTAGAAGTAGCATTAGTTGTTGTTGTGGTAGTAGTAGTTGCACTTGTTGTTTTTGTGATGATGAAGATGATGATGATGGTGGTGGTGGTGGTTGTATTAGTAGTAGTAGCAGGAGCAGCAATGACGGTTATAAATAGTGATAATAATAGTAACAATTTCAATCATAATAATAATAACAAAACGGACAATATTCCTCTGTCTCCTGATGGATCAGGATTACCTCGCGAGTAAAAAAGCACCGTATACCTTTTGCTGCTATTTTTATACTTATCAAGGTCAGCGTCGTCGTCGTCATCATCATTTTCGTCATCATCATCGATTTCAGTGCATGATGACTGTCTTGAGGCGAATCGTTTGTCAGTTATTTCTAATCTCAACTCATCGATAAAAGTTGATGACTTTCAATTTGAAGCCAATTAGATGAAGACCGCAAGACAAATGAACTGAAGAGATAGACGACGGTGTCAAGTGGCGCCCCAGAGTAAGAGAGAGAGAGAGAGACAGACAGACAGACAAAAAGAGATAAAGACAGAGTCAGAGAGAGACAGAGAGAGAGTGAAAGAGACAGACAGAGAGAAAGACAGATAAAGAGACAAACAGACAGAGAGACAGATAGACGGTGATCGAGAGCCAAAAATACCAGAATCAGACAGACAGAAAGGAAGAGACACAAAGACAGGAACAGATAGGAAACTGCAAATAACCTGAACGGCAGACAAAAGCAGGATGAGAAACATAAAGGGACAAACAGAGAAAGAGAGAAAGAGAAACAGACTGATACACAAAGAGACAGATGCATAGACAGACAGACAGACAGACAGACGGTGCCATCTGTCTGTCGGTCAATCGTCCGTCCGTCCAGCCGCTGGCCTCATCTGGCTGTCTGCGCAGACAGTCAGCGGCTGAGTGTATCAGTGCTGCACTCGCGGATCCCTAACCAAGAACCGAATAAAAAAAGGAAGAAGAACTTTTCATCATCATCATCATCATCATCATCATCATCATCATCATCATCATCATCATCATCATCATCATCATCATCATCATCATCATCATCACCATCATCATCATCATCATCTCTCTCTCTCTCCTCCTAATAACTCCCGCCGCCTCGGGACTTCTCCGTCCACGGAAGGAGAAGGAAGAGGAAGAAGAAGAGGAAGAGGAGAACGAAGTAGAGGAAGAGTGGAGAAGGAGTAGAGGCAGAAGGATTCTTTCCACCCATTCCCCTATAACCCCCTTCCGCCCGTTCCCAATTCCCCTCCTCCTCCCTCTTGACCTTCCCTCTTCCTTCTCCCTCGCAATCATCTCCTTCGACCGTCATCTCTATCGCCAACCATCGCGGCATGCATGGCTTCTGGCCATGGCCACGGCTGCTGCTGCTGATGCTGCTGCTGGCGGAGACTTCGAGCCACAGTCGTTAGCCATAATGGCTATTCGCTCCATCCGTCCGTCAGTTCGGAACTCTGACGATAAGAAGCAGACCGTTGCCATATATATATATATATATATATATATATATATATATATATTATATATATATATATATACATGCTATATATAATGCATATATACATTATATACATGTATATATGCATTATATTGACAGATGCTTTGTATATATGTGCATCCCATCTGTTTGCATACAATTTATATATAATTATGGTCATAGATGGATATTTATACACTCCATGTGGAATACGCATCAGACGCACGCATGATCGCAAACACACGCTTCCATACATACATATATGCATGCATACATACATGCATACATGCATACATGCATACATGCACACATACATACATACATACATACATACATACATACATACATACATACATACATACATACATACATACATACATACATACATACATACATACATACATACATACATACATACATACATACATACATACATACATACATACATACATACATACATACATACATACATACATACATACATACATACATACATACATACAAACATACATACATACATGCATGCATGCATGCATGCATGCATACATACATACATACATACATACATGCATACATACATACATACATACATACATACATACATACATACATACATACATACATACATACATACATACATACATACATACATACATACATACATACATACAAACATACATACATACATACATATATACATACATACATACATACAATATTACATATGCATACATACAAACACACACTCATTTATATTCATGTTTAAATTTACTATAATTTTATATTATGCATATGTTTAAATGATATGTAATAAAATTATATACACCGTGAGTCAAAAAAAGTAAGCCAAATTGTTTTTCATATATCTCTCATGCCTGATAACATATCACGCTAAAATTTTCCAAATATTTAGAGAATTGAACCAAGAATATTATTCCAAAATTTCATGGGATAAAATTGAACGGATAAAAAGATATGAATCTGTAAACTTCATATGCCGAAATTGCCGTTTACAAGCAATTTTTTTGTCAGATTCAATAAAAAAAGTAACCTTAACTGTTTTTATTATATCTCCAATGCCAGCTAATTAATCATACTAAAACTTTCCAGATATTTAGATAATTGAACCTAGAATAGGATTCCAAAATATCATGTAATAAATTTGAACGGATAGAAAGATATGAATATTTGAACTTCATCTCCGAAATTTCAGTTTTCAGCAAATCTGTTATGGTGTTCGCTGCAGTTTTGATGCCTGGTAATTCCCAAGTTTGGTCTTCAGTGATCCTGGAGTAAAATTTTACGGAATATGAAGTGTGGAGCGTACATAATGAAAGACCGAGTCTACCAGACAACAATCCATGATATAAACGATCTGAAGCAACGCTTGTTGGAAGTGTGGGATGGCCTGGACCAGAGGATAATCGACGATGCTGTTGCCTAATGGCGCCTGCGCCTCAAGGCTTGCGTGCAAGCTGAAGGATGACATTTTGAGCATCTTATTTAATTAAATAATCAAATCATACTGTTGGGATCATATTGCTAGTTCAATTATCTACATATCTGGAAAATTTTAGAATGATTTATCATCAGGCATTAGAGATATGAGAAAAAGTTTGACTTAGGCTACATTTTACTGAATCTGACAGAAAATTGCTTGTAAACGGCAATTTCGGCATGTGAAGTTTAAAGATTCATATCTTTTTATCCGTTCAACTTTATCTCATGAAATTTTGAAATAATATTCTTGGTCCAATTCTCTAAATATTTGGAAAATTTTAGCGTGATATGTTATCAGGCATTAGAGATATATGAAAAACAATTTGGCTTACTTTTTTGACTCACGGTGTAGATATAGATATTTATGTTTAATATTTATTCGTGGCTAAGCTTTTATTCTATGTTTGTTGTTCGGATATTATTTGCTCCACCATCTGTGTATTGGCATTTTCTCCGAATTACGCAGCAAAGACCTTATGAGCAGCACTGTCATAGGCGTAGGAGACGGGGGTTCAGAGGGGGCAAATGCCCCCCCCCAAATTTCGGGCAAGTCTGATTTTTCGGGCAAGCAGACCCAAAAAAATATAAAAAGTTTTTTAATTTTTTTAATTTTTTTAGATTTTCCGGGTCTTTTTGCCCGAAAAGTCAGATTTGCCCGAACAAAAAAAGGTCGTCAGACCTTTCGGGCAAAACGTAACTGAAGATTTCAGAAGATTTCGGCCGGATGACTAAAAGAAGGCCGTCAGAATTTTTGGGCAAACGTAACGGGAATTTTTCTTAAGATTTCGGCCGGATGACAAACATTTTTCGGGCAAAGTCTTATTTTTGCCCCCCCCCCAACACTGAAATGTCCCCTACGCCTATGGCAGCACATACCATACATATATATATACACATATATAGCGTTACAACATTTATATATACACAATAATACTCGTACATATATATAATATTATATATATAATATTATATATAAACTAATGTACGTGAATGAAGCGTCATAATGCGTCGATAGTTGACTCAGTTGGCGCCCTTGCAACGGTCGTCTGCGGCGCATGCGCACCGCTGCGCTCGTTGTTTCTGCCCGCATCATCGTCGTCGTCGTCGTCGTCGTCGTCGTCGTTCATATAGCGCTAGTACTCGATGCGGCTGCGCTCAGTTTAGCGACGGATCGAGCGGAGCTGGAAGACGATTCTTATCGGAATAATTTCCAGCGAATGATTTCGATTAAGCAACGCGGCGCATGGATGATGTTTTTCTGACGCCGGGCGACATCTAGCAGCGAGTGAGTAGATTAGTTTCTCATAATTGGACGCGACGCTGCTGCAGTGACATTGGTGATGGTCGTTAGCATTCCGTGATGGCCGTGATGTCGTTATTGCTTTCGTTTTAATGTTGTTCGTCTTTCAATTTGAATCGACATGCTTCAGATGATAATAACAAGATTTAGATGTAAACAACGACTGCATGGGGCTGCGGGTCTGATGCTCCGTTTGTAGAACAAGTCGAAGAGTATGTTTTGAAAATGTATGATTTTTAATGTTTTACTTTTAAATCGTTGTCGTATACTCCAAATTTCTATAGCGCTAGCCGAGAACTAAACGCAGGGCACCAGCTTATTCACAAGCGCTGCGTTACGTCATAGGGGTTGTACAAGAGATCATAAGTGACGGAAATCGAGTCCGGTTGCCATAGAGATCAGAAAGAGGAGCCAGACCAGATGCTCCGGTGGGAGAAGCTGTTGAAAACTTGGAAGGCGGATGATCTAATGGACTATGGGGACTTCAGATAAGAGTGAAAAATTGCTGGTAGCCTATACAAATAGAGGAGAACGACGATGAGAATGCTGCAGTTAAATCACGAGCATACCTACATTATGCCATATACAGTTCAATTAGAAGTGTTTCTTGTTGTTTCTGCGTTACGTGTGTACAGCTCGGCTGCGGGCGCCATTTTGTTGGCAGTGGATAAGCGCTGGCAGTCATTTTGTTGGCATCGTTCAACTTCTCTGCAGTGGCAAAGATGGCGTTGGGGGTCGCTGGATCACTGTTCAGTGGTTTCTTTGGTCTCGTCTTCTACCTTGCTCAGCGATCAACAGAGGCAGACAGTAAGCAAGTCCATATAATTATAATCATACTCAATGTCTACTTGTGTATATAATTATGCCAATCAGATCATAATGTTGTGATTTCAATGTTTTAGTTTCCTATAGAAACTGTCTTGTCAATGACAAACACACTCTAACACACACACCCTCTGTTTCTGTTTCTGTCTCTGTCTGTCTCTCTGTCTGTCTCTGTATCTCTCTCTCTCTCTCTCTCTCTCTCTCTCTCTCTCTCTCTCTCTCTCTCTCTCTCTCTCACACACACACATTCATAATTATATGTAGGCCTACGAATCCATAAGACTGCCTCTGTTTCATCTTACATACATGGCATCCTATATACACTGGCTCCCACTCTCTCAACGCATCGAGTAGGTCCTACAGATTTACTGCAGCGTTGATTTGTCGTCGTCTCCTTGCAATGGCTACATGCTAATGATGCTCCGGAAGAACTATATGCATGCGAGATCTGCAGCACATGTCCTGTATATGTTGTCTTATACAACTCGCAGAGTCCTTCACTCTGCCTCTTGGGGGGAGCTACATGTGTTGGTCCCTCATGTTGGATCCTCAACCTGTCAGCGTCGAGCTTTCTCAGTTGTAAGTCCATCTTTCTGGAATAGTCTCCGGTTGGAGGTATACGCTCGTTACCTATGGTTGATTCATTAACGTTTTTCAAATTTACATATATACTCAGGAAGACCAATTTATATAACCGTGGGTGGTGGGAGCGCCTCAGAATAGGCTTTTTAAAGAGGCGCTGTATAAATTCTTGAAATGAGTAAATAATATATATATATACAAATCATGTATTTATATTCACACATAATTTTTGCACTTATATGCGATAGAAAAGTAGATGGACGGACGGACGGACAAGCTGGCGGATGGATATATGGATTAATAGATGGACGGACTGATGGATGGGTGGATGGATGGACAAATCAATGGATAGATGCTGGATAATTTGCTGGGTATACGGGTGAATTACTGGACGAGAGACAATTTCCATCTTTATTGTTCATCCAGTTTCATCCACAATAATTCTTCTCTTTCCTTTTCATAATTCGTTTTATCGCACGGCCAACGAACGTTGACTTATGCGCCCGTTCAATTTATATAGCGCAATATCGGTTATTATATGACGACGTTGGTTGGCACAGTTGCCACAGAGTATACGTCAGAGCATCTGACCTCCGCATCCCTATCAGCAGCAGCAGCATCCATATCAGCAGCAGCAGCAGCAGCAGCAGCAGCATCCCTATCAGTAGCAGCAGCAGCAGCCTGCAATTCAATTCCTCTAAAAGCCTTAACTTCTCGCCCTATAACCTAGCCTTTGACCCCCGAGCCCTCCAATCACTATGCGCCGATATTTATAGTCTGTTGGTTTGGCGGCTAGCCTCTTTCTCGTCTTGCACGATGAAGACGAGTGTGGCCGGGTTGTCTGGTTGCAGAGCACGTCGAGTGTGGAATGAAGATCTGAAGGTTTTTATGTAGCGACTGTTTGACTTTCAGAGACATGACTTGTGTCTTATTATCTGTCGCTCTGTGTGTATTTGTTTCTGTGTCTCTGTCTCTGTATGTTTCTGTCTGTCTGTTTCTCACTCCTTTTCTCTCAAAATTTCTTAATTTTTCTCTCTATCTGTCTGTTTATCTCTGTATGCCTCTACCTCTGTCTCTGTCTCTGTCTCTGTCTCTGTCTCTGTCTCTGTCTCTGTTTCTGTCTCTGTCTCTGTCCCTGCCTTTGTCGTTGTCCTTGTCCCTCACTTTCTTTATCTGTCTCTCACTCTGAATTTCGACCATGCACTGTAATAATAGTTTTGTTTTAACACCAGATTTATATAGCGCCTCTTCGAAGGTTAAACCCATCACGTGACGGCGTCAATTCTTGAACGTCATTCAGGTGTAAATTCACGGTTCACCTGTCTCCAGTCTGTTTACTCAGAGTAGTAATCCTCAGATCCGGTTTCAGTCACGGATCTGATTTCAGTCGGGAATAGAAAGAGGAGGAGGAGGCGGAGGCGGCGGCGGCGGCGGCGGCGGCGGCGGCGGCGGCGGCGGCGGCGGCGGCGGCTATCATCATCCGACTGATTTCGATTGTGTGCAAAGCGTCTTAGAAGATAATAAGAAGAGAGATTACATGTACATGTCCTACTTACCTTCGAAAACATGGCATCGTGTACTTACCTTCGAAAACGAGGGCATACGCGGGCATATTATTATACCTAACAAAGTGGGGCGCGGGGGTCTAGTGGTGGCGTCATTGCCTTGAAGCCGGAAGGTTCGATGTTCGAATCCACCTCGCCGCGTAAGAACCTTGGGCAAGTTCTTCACTCACAATTGCTCAGCGCTTCGGCGTGAAACTCCGATGCAGTGTCCGCTCTGCATTCGGGAGCGCCTCTGAGTATAGCGAGAGCTTTAAGGGGCGCTATAACAAGTGCATAATACACAATCATACAAACAAACAAACAAAGATCACAGTAAAAAGTTCGTAGAAAAAAATAGATCGTTTTACGCCGTGGTCAAGGGTTGATGGCGAAAAATCAGTAGAAAAGCATATGATGACTTTAAAAATGTCGTCAGAAAATGTTGTCCCAAAAAGTCTATTTTTTGGGGTAGCATTTGCTCACCTAAAAACTTCAGAGTACACTCCTGGATGAGAGAATTGTTCGAATACATGGACGCAGTGTGAGAATGCTGCTTGCTTATGGAGACCATCTATTTTATTAGATCAGTAATCACTCTGAAACCGTCAATCGTTCGAATTATTACACAGTCTTGAAATCAGGCAGGATTGTAGCATTCTCCATGGCATTTTTGGCAGACTTTGCGCGGCCAGAAAATTTCTGAGCTGCTCGCCAAAAACAGTGTGGCCTTCGAAATCCAGCCCCAATAATCACGATTTTCTGGCGGTGCTCTATAAGTCACCCACAGCTCCCAAAATCGGTCAGAATAAATTAAAATAGATTAGATTAGAATATGTTAGAACTTGCAACAATTCTGCTTACGGTGTCCTGGTTATTCACCTTAACATAGGCCTGCTCCTTTTATTTTTTGCAGCATTTTCAGACAATGATATCATAGCCTGGGCAAATGTCCTACCCCGCGGCAGAGGCGGGTAATGTCGAGGGAGCTTATTTGGGGGGGGGGGTAATGTCCGGGGGGATTATGTCCGTTTATACCAAAAGCAAAGTAGGACATTTTAAAAAACATTGTTCGATCGAGGAGAGCAATAATAGCGACACACTCCTCTATAGCAACACACTCTTCTATAGCGACACACTCTTCTATAGCGACACACTCTTCTATAGCAATGCACCTTCGTCGTTTCATGCAGGACGGTGTCTCTTTCTTTAATTCTGTGGAGTCTAAATAGTCGAACCAACCTGTGTGTGTGTGTGTGTGTGTGTGTGTTTGTGTGTGTGTTTGTCACATGTCCATGGAGTACAGACCATAATAGACATACAGAGAGGTTCGTTCGATGCGAAAACAATGATCACAGAACAATGAATTGCTGTTGTTGCGCATTTTTAAGCGACACGATCAAATGTCGAGGAATCAATCTATCGCAGTAAGCAAAAATTGTGTTTGAAGGACCTGCTCAAGGTGACAAGGTCCATCATTCAATGCAGCAACCTCTGTTGTAGAGGATTAGATCTGGGCTTTAAACGGGTCTCTACACGGTGTGTATAATACACCTTGCAACAACAGATCGCCCTTTATGCACCGACATCGACAAACAGTTGCTGAACCTTTGTTGTTGAACATACGAACCGTTTCCGTTGTTAGATACATGAATGTGTATGCATCCTGATTTTCAAAGAATGATGTTCACGCTTTTACAATTGACAGTATAATAGTATATCTACGTTTAGGATTCTGCTCTTTTTTGCTGTTGTGCAAATAAAACAGGTGAATGGTGATGCTTTTAATTAGTTTGAGATAATCAATCGCATTTTGTTTCTTGCGGGAAAGTAATTACTTTAAAGTCCCTTCTTGCTATTTTCGTGGTATTTAGACTTTAAAATCCAGAAAAATTCACTACCAGAGTCCAGAAGTGTAAAACAATTTCAGTGTGGAGGATTTTGATTTTGTCAACGCATATATACCGAGAACTGTATAACAAATAGCTTTTAAAATTTTGTAGACACAAGGACAACAACAATACTAGCAGTGGTGGTAGTAGTAGTAGTTGTGGTGGTGGTGGTGGTGGTGGTGGTGGTGGGGTAGCAGCAGTACTAGTATTGGCAGTACTAGCAGTAGTACTATAGCAGTTGCCAGTGGTGAATAATAAATAACAATGATGTTAGTAATAGTAAATAATAATGATTATTATGCAAGTCCTCTGCCGACTGATGTGCTAACTAGCAACGTCAAATCGACACCTACCGAGTGGAGCGATCAAACCAGTTTGCCACAAGCAAACAAAAACATATCTGGCAATGCTGCTTGGTCCGCCTAACTAACGATCGCATCCAGCAAGACATGCCGCTGTAGGTCAAAGAACTGGCGCTACAATAATAATCTATGCCGGAAAGCATTTTATCACTGGCCTTACCTGTCTCTAAATACCTCTCCGTCCGTCTGTCTCTGTCTCTTGTCCGTCTCTTTCTCGCTTTGTCTGTCCGTCTTGCTGTCTTTTGTGGACTTGGTCTTTTGCGCTAACAAAGATTCGCATTGTTCCATTGTTTTCACCTGCGCGCGATTTATCGATAGCACGTGCGCTTTGCTTCCTTTATAGACATGCACAGTATGTTCTCAAATCAGTCGACTATACGACGACGTGTGTATTAAGGCGTGTTATAATGCGTGTTTGTCTGTATGTCTATGCCTGATGTATGCGTATGAGCATGCATGTGTGACTATGTGCTGCCTTGTGTGTACGCTTGTAAACATGTGTGCTCGCGAACGTATACTTGTGCATATTTACATACCTATATGTATTGTGCATGTAATATATGTATGTGCATGTGAGTTGAGCCGTAGGCATTCTAAAAAATGTATATATTATTACATCAATGTGCATAGAAATGTACATAATATATGATTCCACTATGCATGTATGTATATACATGCATACGTATTACGTTTTATTAAAATTATAATCTGCGTGCATCTATTATGTAATACTTCTGTATATGCCTGTATGTACGCTCCCATAAAATATATGTGTGTTCCTAATTAACATGTATAATAATGTGTGTGCGTGTGTGCGTGTAACAATGCTAATAATATTTGTCACGTGCCTAATCCACGTGACCCTATATACCTGAAGATAACAACTAAACTAAATTTTAAACACGCGTGTCTTTAACGAATAACGAAATAATTATGTATACGTATATTACATGTAAAACATATACCATAATAACCACGACATATTGTAGTTATTATATTATGATACATAATGTATATAAAAGACATAATTATAGTCTATTCATACGTGAAGATATATATCTGCATGTTGATAGAATACCCGTATGTAGGCTATTGTACATGCATATTATGCAATCAATATAGGCCTACTGTGGTGTTATGGTATATGAATGTAATATATATATATATATATATTTATATATATATATAATATACATGCATATATTATATACATATGTTATTACAATTGTGCAGGTATATAGACTATATACATCTATATAATATGTGTATATATATATATATATTGATTGTAGTAGCTGCAGTGATATATATGGTGGCGCGGGAGGAGACATGCAAGTGCTGGAAAGATGACTACATTGGCTATTGAGTAGAAGAGATGTCTACTGCTGCTGCTACTGATGCTGCTGCTGCTGCTGCTGGTGCTGCTGCTGTTGCTGCTGCTGCTGCTGCTGCTGCAGTCTTAATGTTCCATGCATATATGGTGCCGAACCATTGTTTCGTTTGCACAATTCGTGCACTGCGGCCAATGTCTTTTGTTCGACTACGTCGTGTGCGCCGCCCATAGCCGTTCCTCACTGAAGCGTGAGCTCATGGTGTGCGTGTGTTTGTGTGTCTTGGTGTGATTCTTGGTGTGTGCGTGTGTGTGTATGCCTGTGCGTGTGTGCGTGTGCGTGTGTGTGACTGTGGGTGTGCGCGCGCCATATTACAAGCGACACAGCGGATTGGAAAAAAGCAAGCGACATAATTATTCTTGTCTAATTGCTAAACTGTGTTAGCAATTCTCCTCAGCATTTGTTTATTAGTCAACAACAACAACAACATTGAGGCTGAATTGAAATCATAAATTATTGTGTCGGCGAATGAAACCAAGACGCTGACGTCATTAATTTTATAACAAAAAAAGAAACTATGTCCATTCAAGATTGCGATCAACAATGTCTGCACTTTCAGACCTCTAGCGGTCGGTAGGAAAGACATTCGCAGCAAATAACAATGCAACAATAACAATGCATCACAATTATTCAACAATAACAATGCATCACAATTCAACTGTAGCAATTAGACAACAAGTACCCAGTGTAGGGCACTTGCACTGGAAAAAGGAACCAGTCTAGATTATAATTTATTTCCGTAGACCGGGAACCAGCCTACGGGCTATTTTAGAATAGGGAACCAGCGTAGACCACGTGACTGAGCCACAAACTGTTGTCGCTTAACTACTAACTGTATACTTTGATGCAATGCAGATGAATGTTGTTGATACTGGTCTCCTTCTAAAGTTTAGAAGTGCCCACGTGACCATACGACATAATATATCGATGACATTGAGGAATTTTAAGTGAAGGATTTGCTGTCAAGGTCCTGCAGGAAAGCAGCTGAATATCAACGTCCTCCTTCCCTCCCTCCCTCCTTCCCTCCCTCCCTTACTTTGCAAATATAATTATAATCATCATATAATTATTCGTCAAATTGTTTTCATAAATGTAATCATATGAATGCTTTTCTTGTCTAAACAAGTTGTGAAATTTTCTGGAACCTCAATTATCGTCCAAAAACTATGGACTCAACTTAACGCACTGAGTGTCCAGTCCTGCATATAAACGGTCCATGCCTTAATGCTTCCTATCCACCATGAAACGTTGGTTCTCTGTCTGTCTACCAATCTACCCTGCCTTCCAATCCTTCATGCGCTGGCTCCCTGACTTCCCACACTCGTAATCGTAATAATTCTAAAGCGTCACTCAAAAACCAAACGCGCCGCAGAGCCCCAGCTTATTCACGAGCGTTCCCTCTTCCTCTGATTCCCCTTTCGCGGCTGTCAGTGCGGTATGAACGGGCAGACGACCAACATTGTTGGCGGGAGTCTTCTTTGGCGGGAAACTCTGCCGCTGTATACAATCATTATACATGTGCAGCTGTATATCGTCAGCGACATTCGACGTTAATTTAAAACAGCGCTTAGCCGTATTCGCTTAAGCGCTGCGCAAACAACAGACGACGTTGCTCGAAGCGCTTTCTGCTCAGCGCTGCAGCTGTCTCCGTCTGTTGCTGTTGGTGCATCAGTGACCGAGGAACGACGTCTCCGCTGCTGCTCGCTCATAGAGGGCGAGGCTAGCGTGGCCGGATTTAGACTTGCGCTAGATAAATCACTGAATGGAACAATCGTCGACTGTTACTATCTCTGATCTGTCTTTGTGTCCATCAGTATAAATTCCTTTGTTTGTCTGTTTGTCTGTTTGTTTGTGTAGAACTGTCTGCTGTACATGTAGCTCTAAGCTGGTTATGGATAATCTTTGCGTATTTGCGATTAAATGAGGAAGTGAGAGAAACACAAAGAGAGACGTAGACCAAGATATAGGGGGCGACATACAGAGAAAGACAGACATACAGACAGCAGACAGATAGATCGACAGCGACAGACGCAGAGATAGAGAGAGACAGATACAAAGACAGGCAGACAGACAGCGAGAGACAGAGGGACAGACACAGACACATAGACAGAGCGAGCGAACGTCTCACACGTCACACAGATCATCCGTCACAATCGCCCGAGAGAAAACCACAACGACTGGAGAATTAAGATGATGACGACGACGATTATGATGATGACGACGACGATTATGATGATGACGACCACTATTATGATGATGACGACGACGATTAGGATGATGACGACGACCATTATGATGATGACGACGATGATCAGGATGGTGACGACGACGACGATTATGATGATGACGACGACGACGATTATGATGATGATGATGATGATGAGGTGGAAGAGGAGGAAGCCTCGACCATAATTTATGCCCTGGCGGGAGATTTAACCGTAACCTCACTATATTTTTTTTATTGAACGTTGAATCCACTATTCAGCGCCCAACTACCATGATACAATCATGCATGGTCTTCAACTGCTGCACGATGTGGTGAGGGCAGCGAGTCGGAAACACTGGCCAGGATGAGTAAGTGAGTAAGTAGGAACCTTTTTGCATCTCACAGGCGCACATGCATTACATTTCAATAGAAAAATTACATGTATTTTAAGACAAACCATGATTGGAGTGTATTATATCGTGTCACATGCACAGTTAAATAAAACTATAGATGCAACGGGTTACAAACTACAATAATATCATTAACAGGAGGTATTTGAAAGGATTCTCTTTTTTTCGAAATGCGTACTTATTTACTTACACTCACGAATTCTTTAAGCCTTCCCAGCATGATATGGGTTTTTTGGTCAGGGCGACCCGGACTGGATCCAGTCAATCCCACTCCGATTTCTTATCCGATTCCATTTTCATCCCTCATGAGGATCATACTCCATCCAATGAACAGAAATTATATGCTGGGATGAGAATTATTTTAATCTACACCGTGGTTCAAAAAAAACTAAGCCAAATTGTTTTGCATATATCTCAAATACCCGATGACATATCAAGCTAATATTTTCCAACTAATTAGAGAAGTGGACCAAGAATATGATTCCAAAATTTCATGAGACACAGTTGAACGGTTAAAAAGATATGAATTTTTAAACTTCATATGCCGAAATTTCAGTTTACAAGCAATTTTCTGTCAGGTTCAATAAAATGTTCTCTTATATCTCTAATGCCTGATGATTAATCATTCTAAAATTTTCCAGATAAGTAGAGAATTGAACTGACAATATGATTAGAACAGTATGGTTTTATTATTTAATTAATTAAGATGCTCAAAATGTCCTCCTGCTTGCACGCAAGCCTGGAAGCGCTGGCGCCATGCATTACGCAACAGCATCGTCGATTATCCTCTGGTCCAGGCCTTCCCACAATTCCAACAAGCGCTGGTTGCTTCAGATCGTTTAGATCATGGATTGTTGTTTGGTAGATTCGGTCTTACATCACGCTCCACACTTTATAATTAATTAATTTTACTTCATCATCCCTGAAGACCAAAATTTGGAACTATCAAGCATCGAAACCGCAACGAACACCATAACAGACTTGCTGAAAACAGACATTTCCGGGGATCAAGTTTAAATATTCATATCTTTCTATGCGTTCAAATTTATGACATGATATTTTGGAATCCTATTCTTGGTTCAATCCTCTAAATATCTGGAAAATTTTGGTATGATTAATTATCAGGCATTGGAGATATGAGAAAACCAGTTTAGCTTACTTTTTACTGAATCTGGCAGAAAATTGCTTGTAAACTGCAATTTTGGCATATGAAGTTGAAAGATTCATATCTTTTTATCCGTTCAATTTTATCTCTTGAAATTTTGGAATCATATTCTTGGTCCACTTCTCTAAATAATTGGAAAAATTTAGCGTGATGTGTTATCAGGCATCAGAGATATATGAAAAACAATTTGGCTTAGTTTTTTTTTAACCACGGTGTATATCTGCTGCTGATGCTGTCCTCGTGGATGTCGACCAAGTAGTGCATGACCTTCTCCCAACGGCCAAGGTTTCTCTCTATCATCTGCACCCAAAAAGGGGGCCACAACCATGTGGACAACTTTCAGAATTAGGATGATTATAATTATATACGATTGTGGATTTAGGATGGCTTGTGTCTTTAGAATGTTGGACTGTCTTGTTCAACTCAATGAAACATGAATGTTTGTTTATTTATTGTTATGGTGAGCCATGTTTGCACAGCAAATGCACATAGCAATCATTGATCAATTATGGACTTGTCTTATGTTTTCTTATGTTATCTTATTCAATCTTTCATTTATTTTCATCTCAGGTCATGTTATGCTATCTTATGTTGTCTTATCTTAGGCTATCTTGTCTTACATAATGTTATCTTTTCTTGTCTTGACAATGTCTTATATTATCTTATATACCATGCTAAACTAAAGCAGAACAATATCCTGTTTCGCTTCATGACTTTCGTCTTTCCTATTCCAGTGTTTCCTCCGTGGGGTGGTTCAAGTGAGATAAAGGAATTCTGCCATTTCACCCGCTTCGAAGTGACATGCGCACTCGACCAAGTCCTCCTCTTCCACCGTGCCCTCTACGGGCGCATGCGCGTTGGCACGTGTGTCCGAACGAACTTCGGGTTTGTCGGCTGCTTCGTTGATGTCTTGGATGTTTTGGATCAAAGGTGTGGCGGCCGCCGGTCTTGTACCTTTGATGTTGTCGAGCCTACGTTTGAGAACCGCCGC
>OX243820.1:1000184-1002684 GCA_945859605.1 Lumbricus rubellus
GGATGGATGGATGGTTGGATGGGTGGGTGGATGGATGGATGGATTGACAGATGGATTGGTGTGTGTATGGATGGGTGGGTGGGTGGATGGATGGATGGATGGATAGATGGATGGGCGGATGGATGGATGAGTGTGTGCGTAGGTGGAGGTGTGTGGATGGTTTTATGGATTAGTGGATTGTGTCTTGGAGGATGAATTGAGATTGAATGAGCGCATTATTTTTATTTCCTGCATTTATTTAACGCTCGCATGATAACCAGGCATTAATTATTTAATCAACGGCGTTGAATTGATATTTTGATCAAATGATTTGCTCGTCGTAAAAAATGACCGTTTCTAAGAATAGAAGAATAACTTTAAATAGGTTTAAACGTCGTGTTCTTTATCGTCTCGGCTACCGTGTCCGATGGACGGATGGATGGATGAATGGATGGATGAACGGATGGTTGGATGAGTTCAGTGGAACGGTTCCATGCGTTCCTGTCCAGCCACTGGAACCTTTGAACCGACTGACCTCAGAAAGAAACCATCTTCAAATAAATATTCGACATTGGCTGACCAATTTCCAGCGAAGCATAGAGCTCTGTATATAATATATAGAAGGTTGGACGGACGTCACATCCGGTTCGGGTCATAGATGAAACAATTGCCCTGACCATCCAAAATGGACACGGCTGATCAGATACTGGGCAGGGGTGGGGGGCTAGGAGGGAAAGGGTAAGGGGAGACCGAGGAGGCAGTGAGTGTGAAGACTAGGCGAGTCTCTGGGTCTTTATGGAGCGCCTTTAATTGGACTCCAATGCGTTCTTTGCTTGCGATGGTTTTATTCGTCTTAAGGTCGATTTTTATTATTTTTGTCAATCGCTGCAGAAAACTTCTCTCTTTTGATTCGGTTCATGACGTCGCGCGTAGGTTTTGGATGACCCACTGCCGCATGAGGGAAGAACAGAAAAGAAGATCTGCTGTTTGCTAATGCTGTTGTCTTTGTTGTCTTTGTTGTTGTTGGTCATTATATAATGACAACGAAATTGATGAAGATGATGATGATGATGATGACATTGATGACGACGACAACGATGATGATGATGTAGACAAATGACGATGACGACCAAGTATTATTGTGATGATGATTATGATGACTAATACAACGACGACGATCATGGTTATGGTAGCAAGGGCTACAACGACTATGATGATGATGATGATGATGATTATGATGATGATGATGATGATGATGATGATGATGATGATGATGATGATGATGATGATGATGATGATGAAGATGATGATGATGATGACGATGATGATGATGATGATGATGATGATGATGATGATGATGATGATGATGATGATGATGATGATGATATAACGACACACACCAACGAGAATGAATGGCATTGTAATTGAGAGCGTTCGTTATGTCGGTTGCGTCAGCGACTGGATGTCCAGACCTGCCATCGTCACATGGCTTCTTGGTGAAATACTCAGCCGATCGAAGCAGCGCAGATGTCGGTTGTTCTGAACTGACGGATGGAATGAGTTGGCATCTCATTTGCATGGAACAACAATGGGCCGGTTACCTTGGCAACTGTTCCTCTGATACATCAGGTATATATGTATATATAATATATAATATATATATAGGAGGGAGGGCCAGACTAGGATCCAAGGATGGAGAGAATAATTATTGTGAAAGTATTTGAAAATTATTAAGATTTATTTCTATGATTGTGTTTCATTGCTCTAAAGTTAAAGATCTAAGATTACAATCATTGTTGTTGTTTTTGCTGCTGGTGCTACTGCTACCACCACCACCAACACCATCGTCGTTGTCGTCGTAATCATTATCATTATTATTTTTCATATACATTATCATTTAGTTGATTTGTAGTTGTCATCTCATTAATCACTAGGCCTACTATGATTATATAGCCTAAGTAGACAAGTAACGACTACGATGAAATGAAGAACTTGTTATGATTTAATTAAGATGATTATTATCATTTTTGCCAATCACGACGATGATGATAACGTCGACGATGATGATGTTAATGAAGGTGCTACATAAATTTTCTGTTTTCAACAGATTCTTCTTCCGTTGCATCGTCCGCTGGAAAACACGATTACTTCAAACTGAACGCAGGTATATATATATATATATATATATATATATAAATATATATTATATTATATATATATGTATATATGTATATAGGAGAACTCCTTTTTAATAAGTGCCATCGATCGATACTTTCTTTATCAAAATATAGTGGCGCCTGAGGATGAAACTGAGATAATGTATATATGCATATATACACACATATATATTTACATAATACATATATATATATAAATATATATATATATATTATAATCAGATGGTCTTAGTTCAGCATTCGAATTGGTAGAAGGTTGCTTGTTGCTGTTGGTGCATTCGAATGAAACCTATTCAACCCGATGCGTTTTACCAAATTCTACCCTACATTCTGCGTCAATCGCA
>OX243820.1:1007684-1010184 GCA_945859605.1 Lumbricus rubellus
CATTGTCAATCAATTCAATGCCAATCAAGACATTGTCAATCAAGACATTGTCAATCAAGACATTGTCAATCAAGACATTGTCAATCAAGACATTGTCAAGCAAAACCATGTCAATCAAGACCCTGTCAATCAAGACCCTGTCAATCAAGACATTGTCAATCAAAACATTGTCAATCAAAACCATGCCAGTTTAAATCATTTTCTTCTGGTATAAATCGCGGTCGCTATAGGGACCATAATTATGCATCCAACTCTGCATCCACCTTGCAAGGCCATTGGTCATCGTGTTATTGGTCAAGAATTGACTATCATCCTGCATGGCACTGCAGTATTCACAGTGATGTGGCTATTGTTCTGTGATCATAAGCCAGATTTCTTGCCTCAGCAACAGCAGCAATGAATCATCTTTTTCTTCTGGTTGCCTTCTATGAGTATACGACCTTGACATTGGCTGAAAGCAAGGTCATCCAAGAATACTTGAGTCGATATGACTTAAGAAACGTCTCTTAAAAACGGACGCTCGTGTATCGATGGCATTTTGGAAATTTATACAGATATAGATATTCAATATTCATTGACAGTGTATATATCGGCTTCTATGCATAATATGCACATGTATATATATATATATATATATCTACAAACCTACACCCACCCACATCCACCCACACACACACATACACACATACACACCCATACACACGACGAGTATGTGAATATCTGTCGAAAGAAGAAGAAGTTCATATTATATGTCGTTGATACATCTTTTGAAACCGAAGCCGACACTCATCAAATGTCGGAAATGGAAGACAAGACGAAGACCTTTAGTTAAATAGGATCTTAATGTAAGAATCGACAAAAGACAAAACGAATAAGAAATGAATTCATCAGATTAGATGGATAGATTTGCAAAACAAGAAACGAATTATTCGCAGGAAAGCGAAACATATCGGTTACAAAATCAGAAACATTATGGTTAGAAAATCAGAAACATTATGGTTACAAATAGAAGCATATTCGCCACATTGAAACAGAAACGATCGCAATAATACAAAGACAATGACCAAAATAGAAACACATTTGCAAGAACTTTAAGCGCATTTGTCAGTGCAGACGAAAAAAACCAATAGTTGGAAGTAGATGTCAGATTTGTCCCGAGAAAACCCGATTTGTTCGAAGCAGATGTGTGTGGGTGTGTGTGTCTGTGTGTGTGTGTGTGTGTGTGTGTGTGTGTGTGTGTGTGTGTGTGTGTGTGTTCGCCATTGTTACATGTTTGCAGTTGAAGGAGGCTTGAAACAATTGAGGAGATCATCGTCATATCGAAGAGATGATGATTGTCGATTTGGAATATTGCTAGAATCATCTTAATCTCTAGCAACTGTTGTTCAATGTTCAATGTATGGGATGATTGATCGAGTTTGCGAATGGATGGGTGGATGGTTCAGGATGGATGGACTGTGGACATTGGGTATACGTGAATGGGTGGATGGATGAATGGATGGGTGGATGGATGCATGAATGGATGGGTGGATGGATGAATGGATGGGTTGGCGGGTGAGTCGATAATGATGGATGAGTGGGTGGATGACAGTGTGAGTGGTTGGTTGGGTAGATGTATGGATGGATGGTTTAGGATGGAGGGGTATTGGGTTGGTGAGTGGGTGGATGAACGGATGAATGAATGGATGGATGAATGGATGAATGAATGAATGAATGAATGAATGAATGAATGAATGAATGAAAAGCATTAAAACCTGTGATAATATTTCAATCTATATAAATAAAAATGAAACTTTCCAATAGTTCGTGTTAACACCACGCCGAAACTGACGCACCGATTGTTGTGAAAATTTACCAAAACCTTCCATTCAAATAGCACCGTGTTTTAAGATTTTTTCACCCGAAAAAAACGCAATCGTTTACACAAAAAGTGAACTTTGCAATCCGTTCGTCCGCCATTTGCAAAGTCAACACGTCCCACACGGTTCCCAGATTTCAGAAAGGCTGTCTCCAAACACAGCAAACGAAACATCAATGAGGTGGCTTGATGTGACGTCATAAGCGAGTCGCGATTAATTTACCAAAGAGGCCGCTTTTAGGCCTTTTCCCAAAGCGGCCTTTGGGCTTGGAATGGACGGTGCGACGGACGAAAGGAGCGGAAGGAGACGGTGGGAAGAGAGCGGAGGGGGAGGGGGAGGGGAGGTGGAGGTCAAGGGGGAGGAGGAAGGGGAGGGGGACGGAGGGGAGGTGGAGGTCAAGGGGGAGGAGGAAGGGGAGAAGGAGGGGAGGGTAGGGGGAGGGGGAGGGGGAGGGGGGAGGGGGAGGGGGAGGGGGAGGGGGAGGGGGAGGGGGAGGGGGAGGGGGAGGGGGAGGGGGAGGGGGAGGGGGAGGGGGAGGGGGAGGGGGAGGGGGAGGGGGAGGGGGAGGGGGAGGGGGAGGGGGGGGGGGAGGGGGAGGGGGGAGGGGGAGGGGGGGGGGGAGGGGGAGGGGGAGGGGGAGG
>OX243820.1:1012684-1025184 GCA_945859605.1 Lumbricus rubellus
GAGACATGGAGAGAAAGTAACAGCGAGACAGAGAAAGGCAGGGAGAAGTAGATTGGCAGAGGCATGAAGAGTGAGAGACAGACAGACAGACATGAAGAGATAGACAGAGATGGAGACATTGTCACAGGCAGTGAGACAGACAGACAGAGACATAAGGAGAGGCAGAGAGGCACAGAGACAGACAGACAGTGAAAGCCGACCATGAGGTAGACATGCGAGACATCTCAGAGGCGAAGATATAATTTTTATATTACTAGCCAGAACAAGATGGTATGGATTGCTCAGCTTCTCTCTGTCTCTGTCTGTGTGTTTGTCTCTCTGTCTCTCTCAGTCTCTGTCGCTCTCCCTCCCTTGGTCCCTCTTTCTGTCAGTATATATCTATATCTTTTCTGTCAGTTGTCTGTTCAAAGGGGAATTCCTTAGCTTGTTACATAGTAATTTTTGGGTTGCAGCGTAAAATAATAACGATGATGATGATGATGATGATGATGATGATGGTGGTGGTGGTGGTGGTGGTGATGGTGATGGTGATGGTGACGATGATAATAATAGAATAAGTAGTAGTAGTAGTAGTAGTAGTAGTAGTAGTAGTAGTAGTAGTAGTAGTAGTAGTAGTAGTAGTAGTAGTAGTAGTAGTAGTAGTAGTAGTAGTAGTAGTAGTAGTAGTAGAAGTAGTAGTAGAAGTAGCAGTAGCAGTAGCAGCAGCAGCAGCAGCAGCAGCAGTAGTAGGGCGGCAGCAGCAGTAGTAGTTGAAGCGGAAGCATAAGTGTGAGTGGTGGTATCAGTAGCAGTACTAACTTCAATATCAGTAGTAGTAGTGGTAGTAGTAGTAGTGTTGATATTGAATTGGCAACTATTTCCTTTTCCACATGATTATAGGATCAAAAAGCGTCGACGAAAGTCGAGATCACGTGGCGATCACGTGACAACGGAGGAGTGCGTCACGCCACCGGAGGATCAACCGGAAGTGCATCACACATCCACTTCCTGTCACGTTTACCACGCCTTCCTTCACAAAGGTCTTTTCACGTCCGTCGGCTTTCAACCTCAGCCGTCGAAACAACAGCAGCAGCAGCGCCCTCAAGCGAACTGCGTGTGCGTGTGCAAGACGTGCGCTAGTTCGCCGTGCATTCGCCAGGCGGAGCAGCTGATCGTTGTTCCTAAGGACGATGATGATGATAGCGCTATAAAAACTGGAGGAGACACGGCCAAGTCTCTGCTGATGGCTGTGGATCATTGTCCGAGGTGTTGTACACACAGACTTAGAGACAATGACTACGAATAGACTGAGCGACATCGTTAATAGACACTTTGTTCGGCGCTTTAGAAGTCGACGTGGGGCCTTAGCTTGGCAGTTGTTGCCAGTCCCAAGTTAGAGTAACGGGGAGGGCGACGCTAAGCATTGTTGTTATGATGTACAGTGAAAGTCGTTTGAAAGCTGTTCTATAACCAATGCTGATAGAGGTATAACCGTATAATCCCCGTTTGCAATGTAGGTCATGTTCAGTTGACTGCCTATAGGTAAAGTAAATTAAGTAATGATGAATAGTGCATTAGTAGCCTAATCGTAATAATTTATCAGGATTTCTGTAGCGTCAAGAGGCAAAGAATGAAACTATTCACTAGCTCAGTCAAAACAGAATCGGTGGGCATGTGGGCTAGAATAGATTCCAGGATACGGTGGATGGTATTTTGAACTGGTGCTGCAAGGGTGGATGTAAATGGAGGAGGAGGAGGAATGAGGTTATGATTTGTGATAAAAGAGCATTACTTGATTTTGCTATGGAACCAGATTATTTATTAAGTACGGGTCTGGCTCGCCTGGTGTTACCTTGGTTACAATTACCGTACACCCTTATAATGACTATAATTATGCGCTGCGAAATTGCCATAATTCACCAAACTATGCTCACTGTTGGCATTTCGTATTTTTATTCTGATATTTTAAAAAGTTGAGATTTTGCAACGACGGCAATAGGAAAAAACAGCAAACTGTACAGAATGACGTCATACTCTATATTTGTAACTATTTATACAACATGCATACGTCATAACGAGGCAACTTGAATAAATTAACAAAAATTTGTGCAACACGATTCTGTCCTTTGTTACATTTACACAACTTTACATCGTAGTCCTCAAGAGTCAAGACACAATCAAATCCTTTTCTATAATAGCCTACGCAGTATTAGTATTAAGTTTTTATTTTTTGTTTTAATTGATATTTTCTGTTTCTTTTCTAATATATTTGTTGCACAGAACGATAATATCTACAAGATTCTACATATCTACATTAGTCAGTAGGCTAATAGAAGGCTCTGGTCCATAGTAAATAGGCTTATCACATCTTCTATTTCTACTCCTAGGTGTTTATGTTTGATTGCGCAGTGGTAGCGCAATGGACGGCCAGTCCTGAGTTTGCGGGTTCATATATCGGGCAAGAGACATCTCTCCCTCCTGCGCCCTCTATCTCAGATCTAACGAATACACCAACCGTACACTGTCGATGGGAAGACGAGATGGCGAGGGAGAGGACTGTCCAGTGTCCACCAACTCTAATGATACCGAGAAGGAAGAATGTTGTGGTCCGTCGATAGCTCGAAGTTGTGAGATTGTCACGAGATAGGAGTCAATGAATTGAGAAAGGGTTTTTCCAATTAGCACCGAAACAAAGCGACTCGAGGTCATTGGTAGCCTATAACTATAAATTATTTACCGGTACTTCGAAATGTCTTTACATCTTTATTGGCTGAAAACGCGGAACTTTTCTCAACATAATATATTTACAAACTGTACACCTATCACAAAGTCCAACTGATATTCTAATGATTTTAATCAATGATTTGCAGACAAAAGCGAAAAGATGTCCTGAACAGAAATTGCATCGTCGACATATTTCATATGATATTTGATGACTTCGAACTGACTTGAGTTCGAATCCGAGACCTCTTGAGTTGTTGACTTAGAAATGAACAGAGGGACGGTTGATGACAAACTACAATGATCAACAGAAATCAGACATATTATTTATCTAAGCCTCTAAGGAATAACACAATAAAATAAGGCGAATATATTTAAAAACAGATTCAATGTTGATTGCAAACAAAATTAAGGCACATCAAAAAGCAGCTCTGTTCATAACATAGTAGGCCTATTTTAATTTTGATATTTATCTATATTATTTGGTATCTTTAATTTTACATTGAAGCAATTATAGGCCCATCTCTATAATAGTACCTACATATCGATACTATCTTTATCCAATGCTACAGATATTAATTCTAAAAATCAACTCAATTCATCACTATTTTTAAAAAATCTTGTCTAATATTCAACAGAAAGCAAGCACGCATGCATACTTTCAGCTTCTAATTTTTTAAAGTATACCACAACTGAAACTGTTTAATTGAAAGCTGTTACCAACCTGCGATGTAGAATCGATCTTGAGCAGACTGGAATTCGGGTTTTCGTTGTTTGGTGGCTTCTTGTTAGAACTGCCATTTTGATCAGCGCCCTGTAAACAATTAAGTATCCTAGATACAGAGAAACTAACCAGATATGACACGATCCATTCAGCACCCCATACCCATACATCATAACAACGACCACCATAATATTATACTTGTCGAACAGTGTTTAGTTTAGATGTCTTTGAGGAGAGGAAGAACACATCATGAATGACATTTCCCCCCATAAAAAAATCATGAGCTGTACAGTTGTTCACGTGTTTATAACTTTATATGACATATGTACCATTCCCCACAGCGGAAACCCGCTACATGTAACATTCCTTGCAGAAAATTTCAAGCAAATCATTATTTTATGCACTTTTAAAAGATCATCAGATATAAAAATAGCGGTGTAGTTAAATTGCATGGCTACGTACGTAGTTGTAGTATCCTGGTCCTGATGGTCCTGAATTGTAGTTGGTGTTGTAGTTGGCCGAAGGTAGCGCTGTATCATCATACGTTTCCAGACTATCATTATCCTCACTGTAGCGTGAGTTCGAGTATCCTCGTCCATAGGGTGGGTGACGGTTTGCAGGGTAGAACGGTTCGCCGTTGATCTGGTACGCTGGCTGAGACTGGAACCTGTTGTACGGTCTCGACTCCTGGTACTGGTAGTGGTGGGGCTGGGGACTGCTACGTGCTTGGGGTTGAGCCGGTGAATGATGATGGGGGTCATTGGCGTGGTGGTTGGTGGCGGCGGCGGTGGCTGCCAGGGTGTGGTTTGGGGCATGACTGGTGGTGGCAGGGGTGGGTTTGGGGTGGTGGTCCTTGTCGTCTTTAACCTCGTGGACAACGGCTGCAACGGCTGCTGTCGTTGCAACCGGATGTGCTGGCGCTACATGATCGTTTCCGTGAGACGCTGGAGTCACGTGGGCTGGAGTCACGTGGGCAGGGGTCACGTGGTGCGAGTCGATGGAATTTTTTGATTTGTCGGCTACTGGACGATCGAGGCTGGAGTTGGCGGAGTGAGGTTTGTGGTTGGTGTCGTGTTCGTTGGCAGCAAACGTCATCATTGCGGCCGTTGTTGCTGCTGGATGGTGATTATTATGATGATGCCTGGAAAGAAAACCATTATAACTCAATTTTGTTTGGTGGAGATGGTGGGGATATCTTGAGAGAAAAACAATTAGAAACTAGCTTTGTTTGGCGGCATCCCATTTAGGTTTGTCAACTGGACATTTAAAGCCGTAGGGTTGCAGTAGTGGAGTAAGCCCAGGTTCTGTACCAGCTGATACAGAACCTGCCGTTACCCCACTACTGATTACCCTTCCCGCAGTAATTCACTCCAGGCTTGTATCGATAATGCGTTAGAAGAATCCTTCAAATATTGAGATAACTTCAAATTTGATATTTCATCGGCGTTGATCCATTAAAAAAATTCTCGGAATTTCACGCCCATCACAGTTAGTCAACAAAAGAGTCAGTTCTATAATTTACTGATTAGGCGTATAGTGAGGGTTGTGCAGAAAAAATCGACTAAAGTGCGACATGTATGAATTGTAGGTGGATTGTTAATCCGCCTAATCAATCATTTCGTCAAGTGTCTCAAAGATTAAAATTCCTCTGTTGGCCTGCCCAGCTCAAAGGACTTGACGCTATCTTAGGGCCACACCCATAATAATAAATTGCCATTTTGGATCACTTGTAACGAACTGGCCACGCCAAGGCTAAGGTGTTGAATATTGTTGAAGTCTTATCAGATATTTATGTGATAAGAGAAACTTGTAGGTTGACCTCAATAAATTTTCTCCTTCACGGACCATAAATTATATTATTGATGACGTCTTTATGATATGTCGGACTTTTAGACCTCATCTTATCTGGATATTTTAGACTAAGTTCTTGGTCACTTTGATGCAGTCAACACCGCCTTTGTTCCCTTGTATCAGGGCAAATCCTAGGTGTTTCATATTTGTAAGATATAATTCTAGGCTGCTGATTGAATAATTGACTGACCAACTGACTGACTGACCGACAGAGAGATTGATTAACCAAGTGATTGATTGTCTATCTTATTAATGGCTGACTGATCGACCGACTGAATGACTGATGCGACTGACTGATTACTGACTGACTAATTGGTTGATTGACTGACTGACTGACTGAAAGATTGACTAACTGACTACATAATTGATTGATTGACTGACTGAGTAACTGACTGACTGACTAAAAGAATGAATGGCTGATTGACTGATTTACTTACTGGCTGACTTACTGACCGACTGACTAATTTACTGATTGACTGAGCAATTGACTGACTGACTGACTGACTGACTGACTGACTGACTGACTGACTGACTGACTGACTGACTGACTGACTGACTGACTGACTGACTGACTGACTGACTGACTGACTGACTGACTGACTGACTGACTGACCGACCGACCGACTGACTGACTATAAGCTTACATAAAAGAAAATCTACTCACTTGATATCATCATCCAATTCGATCTCGTTGTGATGCGTCTTGTGATTATTGTGAGTTGCAGCCACTTTCACCGCAGACTTCGACTTCTTCGATTTTTTCTTGTAACTGCAGCAGCATCCGAGAGCGATGATGAAGGCGAGAAGAACAATGGCTCCAGCACCGGCTGCAAGACCAATGATCCACCATTGTGAGAGACAACATGTGCCCGTCGTGAACCAACCTTCCCTGCAGGCGCAGTGCACTTCTCCTCCTTCTCCTCTCAGGTTGAGGGTGCTGTCGAAAGTGAATGGATCGCTACATTCGTACGAGGAGTTGCAGCTGTCAAGAAAATAAACACGCATGATATACAGTACAATTTTAGACAATAGAATTGAACAGTTTTGATACAAAACAAATTCATGTTCAAAATTATTTAGCATATATTTATTGTTTCCAAAGTGAATAATAGGCTACTTACACACAATGTCACACACAAGTGTGTTGCACAAGTGATGAGTATTACGATGTTACCACCCTCGATAATTAATTGTATTGATAATATACATTTGGGGGAGCAATAGGCAATACAAATTCCAAAAGAGCCAAGTCCCACTTAGTATAGGGGTCTATTTACATTTTGTAAAGTTTGACAAGATATCGGAGGGTCAGTTAAGGGAAATTGAATGCAACTGTAGGCCTATACGGTCTGCTGCAAAGCTTGAGGTGTACACAGAACATCACTCAGCAACTGCGAATGAATGACTTCGGCCTAACAAGGTCCGTATATGTATACAGTATCCGTCTCAGGTGAGAATGGGTATCGAACCCACGCTCTCTGCTTTACAGACCGTCTGCTCTAACCACTGTACCACTGCCACACAATCATCAGAGTCAGAGTGAGAATGATGGGACAAGAGTTTGCGGAAAAGAAGATTTCATTTCAAGACTTAAAGTCATCTAAGTTACATTGCTTTATTTTTCATATCGTTAGGCACTGCATACATCACCTGAGTTTACCTATACGTATCCTGTAGGCCTACATTAGGTCATTAGTTCCCACGATATAATGTCGTGGTGTATTGTAGGGCCTATGCATAATACAGCTGGGTTTTTGTATCAATGTGCTACGGTTGTTGCCTTAATAAATGGTATCTTGATTTGATTAACCATAGCGCAGAGTGAGAATTTATTGTGAAAATGTAACTGGGGTGTGAAAAACAGACTTTACTATGGGGCTCTAAGAAAGACGGGTTAAACCAAAAACCACCGGCAATTCACATCCTGACTACCAGGGACGTAACTAGGATTTTTCGTTTGGGGGAGGCTTAAGCCCCTAAGGATGACCGGTGCTTAAAGTGTAAAAAAAGTGCCAGGACGCTGTATTGTAATTGGTCGTGAGTGGCGGCGCCGAAGGCGCGAAGTTGCGAATGCCGAAGGCACGAAGCCCGTCCCGACTAGGGGGTCTGGGGGAGCGTCGTAAGCTCCCCCAGCGGGGTCTGGGGCGGAGCTCCAGCGACCAGCGCATTTTTGGCTGTGTCGACCTCAAATGGAGCCATTTTTAAGGCTCTTGTTTGCCAGCTATTTGTGAACGGTAAAGTCGCGAAAACTTTAAGAATAAGTCGTTTTTCAGTGTCGCAAGGCTCAAGCTACCAGGATAACAATAAAAATAAAACTGCTACTGTAAAAGAGAAAGGTTTTGTCTTTACGGTAAGCTCCCCAGTGGGGTCTGGGACGAGCCCCAGCGACAAGCGCATTTTTGGCTGTGTCGACCTCAAATGGAGCCATTTTAGGCTCTTGTTTGCCAGCTATTTGTGAACGGTAAAGTCGCGAAAACTTTAAGAATAAGTCGTTTTTCAGTGTCGCAAGGCTCAAGCTACCAGGATAACAATACAAATCAAACTGCTACTGGAAAAAAGAAAGGTTTTGTCTTTATCGTAAGCTCCCCAGCGGGGTCTGGGGCAGAGCCCCAGCGACCAGCGCATTTTTGGCTGTGTCGACCTCAAATGGAGCCATTTTTAGGCAGTCATGGCTGGTCGTCCGTAACTGCATGTACGCCGTCCATGCGGTAGTCTATTTAAATTAGCCGTAAGCATACAACGGCTTGATTTCATTTGGGGGGGCTTCAGCTTCGTTTGGGGGGGCTTAAGCCCCCCCAAGCCCAACGCTAGTTACGTCACTGCTGACTACAGCCTATGATTATATAATAGTTGCCTTACTAAAGCGAGTTGGGGGTCGTATCGCTCGGAAGAGTTGTTGTTGTTGTTGACGATACAGTCGAAGAAGAGGAATAGCCAGATTCAGTTGCTGCGGTTGATGAGTTGACTTTCTCCATCAATTGAAAAGCAGTCATCAGCAGAAACAGAAGAAACGCCGAAACACGTTTCAGAAACAACGCCATTATCATTAAGAGACTCAATGTACACGAATAGAATTAGAAACACTTTTCTGGACCACTTTTTCTCTACACGATCAACTCGCCCGACGCCGAATTCGTTACTCCGCTGTTAGTGAAATGCGCTGTTGCTGATAACCTTATATCTTATCGGGATCGGCTAATCACTCAGGCCTCCTCCGCCGTTCGCAGGCGTATACCTGAGGATTCGTGGGCCTCACAATGGATGCATGGGCCTAGTATTGTATATTATACATGTACCTGTGAAGAGATTGCTAACGTGTGTGTGTGTATGTGTGTGTGTGTGTGTGTGTGCGTGCGTGCGTGTGTGTGTGTGTGTGTGTGTGTGGCTGATAGGGACAGATGACGATGTCGTCTTTGCGAGGAGAGCAAAGGTCGGCGTTGAGAGCACTTGAGACAGTGACGCCTTCGTTATTTATGCAGACCACGCCCAGCGGTGGGCGTGGCCAGACCGACGTAACCATGACAACTGTCATGTTTCCGTTGATTTCTAGATGTACATTGTATGTACATATCAGGGATATAATTATTGAATGATAAGCAATCGAGAGGGGAGTGATTGGCAAGTGAATGAGTGAATAAAGTGATTCATCAGGTGAATTATTGATTGCATGATTTAGTATGCGCATTGGTGAATGGGTGATTTGTTAAGCGAATAAGTGATTTAGTAAGCGAATGGTTGAATTGGTGATTTAGTAATTGACTTTGCAAGTGTTTTTGGGCGTTGGCGTGTCTTGAGTTGACGGAGCTTTGGTCATGCATTGAAGTGAAGTGTGTGATTCAATGATTGTGTGATTCGATGATTGTGTGATTCGATGATTGGGTATACATAGTTTTGGGTATCTCTAGATTCTCGGTGGTGATAGTCGGCCATTAGGTCGGTCGCTCAGTCAGTTGGTTTGTTGACCTTGCCAGCAAGCTTTGGAGTTTCGTCCTGGATTGAGCTAGGCCTATGCAAAGTAGGCGAAGATTGGTCCGATGCGCTGGCTTTCTATATCGAAAACGTTGGGATTGTCCATTTGCGACTGAATACGTTCTGCTATGTAACATGAGCTTACGTGAAAGGTTTTTTTATTCGAGCAATTAGATTTAGACTCTTTTGCGGAAGAAATCGCTTAAGACGTCAAACAGAAAACCATGTATCTGGCTCTCTGTTTTTCTCTGTCTCTGTCTCTGTTTATTTGTTTGCCTCTCACTGTTTAATTCTGTAGCCTATCTGTCCTTACTTAGGTCCTTCTTCCGACCTGTGTCTCAATCTCTACGTCATAATTTGATACTTCTACAATCTACATGACGCATTTAAATGACTACATACATCCGCAAACACGATCATCACGACGTGTACCTGTGCGTATATATTATTATATACAGTCACTAGTTTGCTTGCGCTCGCCTAATCATGTAACTCTCTCGTGCCAGGTAGATCGGTAGTTCGCAGTCGCTTGTCGCTGACTGTAAACCACTCTACGCCACTGCACGTATACTTATCAGTGAAGTATTATTATCATGAGGCCTGCGAATGCTACACCTGACTATTCTGCTGATCACTTCAAAGATCAAATCGATTTCGCAGTTTCGACGACCAGCCCACGATTTTTAATATTATATGATCCACAGTTCATAGAAAACTGATGAAAACACTTGTGTGTAAAAAAGATACTCACTTCTTCCGCTTTAAAGTTTTTACAGCTGTATTTAAGATAAGCCTCTGTTTAAAACCATGCTGTGCAATGGCGAGGCATTATTGATGACGCCCTTCTCGTTTATCTAGATTTTAGATGGGCGCCACCCGATTATAAAACAGTGTTCGAGTTGTTCTTTTGTGTGGGTGGTGTCTTATGCATGATGACGCTGTGTCATCAGTGTCGCCCTCCTCCTCTATTCAAACTTTAGACTGGCTTTACCCAAGGTTTTGGCGGAAGCATGTATGATATAACGGATGGGTCTGATGTCTAACGAAAGCGGGTTCGAGTAGACTGAGATGAATCCACGCTAACACCCTGGACGCCTATATTTCTTTCGTTGGTTGAATCTAATAGAGTATAGAAAGTCATAAAGCATAATTATTCTAATTATATACTTCACTTACATAGAGGAAGTCATGATAGAGGAAGTCATGATAGAGGACATGGTTGCGCTGTATTATTATACTGGAGTGAATTTATAGTGGGCTGCTCTATTGCATGCAATTTTGCTTTGTTTTCATTTAAATTGAGATTTGAGAGATGTTATGCAATACCATCTAAGTTCTAACTCTGTCAAAAGGAGATTGAAAAACATTTCACGAACAGACGAAGAATTCTTCAAGAAAAACAAGATTTTTTATCGTCAATATGGATTTCAGTGTAACACCGATGTCTAAATGTTCTCGAATATTGTCCAGATGATGGTGGGGGTATTTTCATAGACCCCCTTCGCAGACGAGTGCTCCCTTCAGGTTGGTCCAACGGGAGAACGACCCCAATACAAACGGCCTCAAGAAGATCATTCTCTAGAAGAAACATCCCAAGAGGAACAGCCCCGAAACGCAAAGAAAACATCCCATGAGGAAACAGAGCCTAACAAAACAGCTCCACAAGCGGCACCAGACAAAAGAGAATAAAACCTATAAAAACAGCCACATAGTTAAACATCCCAGATATAGCCACACCAAACTGGAGAAGCCTCAAACGAAACAATCCGAAAAGAAAATCACCCCAAAAGAAACCACCCCAAAGGAAATCACCCCAATGGAAATCACCCCAAAGGGAACCACCCCAAAGGAAATCACCCAAAGGGAGTCAACCCAAAGGAAATCGCCCCAAAGGCAGTCACCCCAAAGAAAATCACCCCAATGGAAATCACACCAAAGGAAGCATGCCAAAGGGAACCACACCCATGGGCGGAGTTTATCAGGGGCTAGGGGGAGCTAAGCCCCCCCCAAAGAAGGCCCAGATTCAGCTTTTTTACCATGAAAATAATATCTTTTCTGGGCTTAGCCCCTTTAAGAAGGCATTAGCCCCTCCAAGAACGGAAACCAAACTCCGCCCATGACCACACCAAAGGAAGCAGCTGCGAGAGGGATCCTCCTCCCCCCACCATCATCTCTGAGGGAAACAGCGCGATTGTTCTCATTCAAAAGAATCCCGATCGTCAACTCCGATAAGAATAGGTCTCTTCGACGACGTGTCTCGCTTCGAAGAGGATGAGACTGGTCTAAGTCTACTGCCACAGTACTCCATAATCTCTGCGATGCTACACTGGTGCACACAACATTCGCAGACAATGCCACGTTGGTAGTTGTCGAGATCTGATTGACGCTTGAACTGAAGGAAGGCAGAAGCCATTCGTTTGCTGATGAACGATGAGTCGATGGCGCTCAAAGAATCGACGCTCATCTCATCATCTTCATTGCCTACAACAGTGTAATAGTATGACAAATGGTGACATATAATGCTATGGTGTTATTTCAGTGAATGTAGGTGTTAACCAGGTGGGACAAGATGACAAGATGTTCGCTTGTAACAATAGATGTGTTACTGTTATTATTAATTTTATAATGCTCCGATGTATAACCTACAGGATCCTGTAGAGGCTTCAATACCACCTAGTTTATTATTATTATTTGTATTATTATCATTACTGCAGTATATTTTTCTTTATTGTAATTTTTCAGTTTTGCTACATGTATGTATATATATATGTAATATTATATATATATATATATATATATATGTATATATGTAGGCCTATATGATATTATCACTGATCCGTCGAGATTTAGAAAAGTTGCTTTTATAGAAGCAGAAAATTTCGACTAAAGGGTCAGATCTCGTCTTTGAAGTGTGTAGGAAAGGTGCCTATAAATGTCAGTATCATTATTATTATTACTTGTTAATTTTATAATTATCAATATTATTTGTTAATATTATTATTATTATTATTATTATTATTATTAGTCAATTATTAATTTTGGTAATTATTATTATTATTTATGTTATTGGTTTTTATGACCATAATCGTACATGCTACATAGCATCAGCCATATATGTGGGGCGCGGTGGTGCAGTGGTGGCGTTGTTGCCTTGGAGCCGGAAGGTTCGAGGTTCGAATCCACCTCGCCGCGTAAGGACCTTGGGCAAGTCCTTCACTCACAATTGCTCAGTGCTTCGGCGTGAAACTCGAATGCA
>OX243820.1:1030184-1126612 GCA_945859605.1 Lumbricus rubellus
AATATCAATTCGAAGCAATTAATCTAATTCTAATTCGAAATAATTTATTTAGAATTCGAAGTAGCCTAATTAATCTAAATCTATTCGAAGTAATTAACTAGAGTTGTCTGATTCTAATTAAAACGTCATATTTAATAATTAGCTTCGCCAGTTTTCATTTACTTACTGACATTTCACTGGCCCATTTCATGTTTTAACCAAGAAAGATCAACAAATAAATAAATTTGTGCGGGTAACGATTTTCATTTTTTGGTCTTCTTCAGAGTTCTATCCTCGGTCTTTTATTACATTTTGTCTTCTCTATGCGGCTAATCTCTGTCCTCTACTGAAGTTTTCAGGGACTCTATCACCAAATCTTCGCTGATGATATCCAAGCATGCATTCCCATCCTTCCGACCCAGTTAATACTGTGCGCCATACATGTATGTGCCTCACTGTCGACGTCCTTTTCTCTTGGATGCATGCATGCCTCAAATCGGTTTCTCTTACATCCTTGTAAGACTCAGTTTGTTTTGGCTGAGTGGCCGTCGGCAACTTGTGAGTATTGATTTGCTCCAACTTGCTCAAGTCATTCCTGAGATTAGTTTTCCTTCACGGTCCGTGACCTGAGTATCACTCTTGACCGGGAACTCATTCTATGAATTTCTGTCCCAACATGCTAACTTAGTCTCTTGTTACGGTCAGCTTCACCATCTGCTTCGAGTGCTTGCTCAATACTCGGTCTCTTTCCCACGTCGCGCCAGTTTTCATTGTGTATGCCTTTGTTGAAAGTCGAATAACATTGACCATTTTGTTGCTCAATCCTCGTTGGCCTCCCCTTCCGAGAAGATTAGATCGGGTTCTGCGCTCGGCTACTTGGCTCATTTGGCGAATCCCCAAATTCACCTCTGTCTCTGCCTATGCATGATATTGAAATATGTTGCGCTGGTTGCATGTAGCCCGATGTATCTCGTATCGGATTGTTGAAATATTGCTACGGGCTGTTTGCTTGCCGCTGCTGCCTTATGCTGCTGCTGCTGCTGCTGCTGTTGCTTGCTTGCTACTGCTGTTTGCTTGCGTGTGTCTGCTCGCCCAGCATACGCTCAGCATACGTGCATGTGGGGAATTTTCCATTGTGCGCTCAGCATACGTCCACCTACTGGCTAGCATGCATCGCTTGGCCTAGCCTTGAGCCTATATAAGAAAGGTTCTTCCCGTGCTTCGAGGCAGACGAATGGCCTGGTGAAGAACGCCTAAACCGCGTAGTAGTCAGGCTAAATGATCTGGCTTGACGGACGGTAAAACGTTTGTTGAGTGATACTATTGTGAAGGGAGTAAAGCCTGAACCTGAGCCTCGAGCTTTGAACTCGGCCTCTTCAGGTATTCCTTCACGGGACTGAGGTGCGGCCTCCGACTACCGCAACCTAGCTGACGGACGAAGCTGCTACGACGACCAACGATCAACGATCAACGGCTGGTGCTGCAGGGACCGGGACGACGGTCTTCCCTGCCTTCGACGACGGTCTGCAGTTGGTGCTGCAGGGACGGATACGAGGTCCGTCCTGCCTTCGACGACGGTCAACGGCTGGTGCTGCAGGGACCGGGACGACGGTCTTCCCTGCCTTCGACGACGGTCTGCAGTTGGTGCTGCAGGGACGGATACGAGGTCCGTCCTGCCTTCGACGACGGTCAACGGCTGGTGGAGCCTGACGACGCCGGTTCGATTCCTGAACGCTTCGTGTCTACTCCGTCCACTCACGCAGGCGTTATGGCCTGCTGTGCTCGACGACGCCGATTCGATTCCTGAACGCTTCGTCCATTCCCGCTGGCGCTATATAAACTGCTGCATCGACGCACGAACTCTGGCGCTACATAAACGGCTGCATCGACGCACGGACTCGGATTCCAGCGCTGTAGAAATTGACGCAAACAGTTCGTTCTTGAAGTGCTATAGCGATTGCTGTGAACTGACATTCTGAACAGTGGCGCTACATAAATCGCCTATTGACTTTGCTGTGAACTCTATATGATCATCGTGGTTTCTTCAATAAACGTGTTTAAGCCTAGCCGGCTAGTCCTTGGTCTACAGCCAAGGCCGTACTGCGCGGACTGACTGAGGGTACCTTGACGACTGGGGTTGGTACTCGGCTCCTGGTGTTTTCGCCCAACCCCTGGTCCGCTACAAACTGGTCCCGCGAAGTGGGGTGACTGGAAAAACTCTGCACCGCTTCAAGCTGATTCCGCGGAAGTGGTTTGAAAGATTCGCTGCACTTCTACGAACTGGTGAAATTTCGACCGAACGGCAACAATGTGGAATCCTCTGATCGGTGACATGGACGGAAACGCCGTTGGCTTCCCAACGACTTCTACACCCGCTGCAGGACGAGGCAGGGACCTCTTGGTCGACTACGAGGTCGAGTCCAGCCGATTCCTCGAGAGAATTGACTTCGAGGACGCACCGAAGAAGGACCGAAAGACCGTGCTGATTTCGGAAAGGGACGCGAGCAGACTGGAATCAAAAGTCCTGGAAAACGTCGGTCGCATGGTCGGCGAAAAGAAGAATCCTATGAAGCCCGGAAAATTCGATGGAACCGGATCCCTCGAGTCATTCCTGGCACAATTCGACGTCTGCGCAAGACACAACCGATGGACTGCAGCCGATAAAGTCGACTTCCTCCGCTGTTCCTTGGAAAAGGCGGCAACGCAGCTGCTGTGGGATTTCGGAGCCAGCACCGAAGTGACGTACGAACAGCTCGTCGTGAGACTACGCCAACGCTACGGGTCGGAGGGTCAAGCTGAGACTTTCCGAGCTCAACTCTATTATCGCCGACAGCGAGCCGACGAAACCCTTGGCGACTTGCTGCACGACATCCGGAGACTCGTCGTCCTTGCCTACCCGGTTCCGTCCAACGAAACGACGGAAATTCTCGCGAAGGATGCCTTCCTTGAAGCGATCCGCGACCGGGAGTTGTCTCTCAAGGTGAGAGAACGAGAGCCGAAAACCATCGACGAGGCGTACCGAACCGCTCTACGCCTGTCCGCGTACCAACAGACGTCGGACATGGAGGATCGTCGGAGACCTGCCAACCGAGTGCGAGGGTCTCAAGAAGTCGACGCCGGTGGACAGCTCCAGTCTCAATTGGACAGCTTCTTCGCTTCGCAACGCAAGTGGCAACAAGACATGGAAGGAAGGATCTGCCGACAGCTGGACGAACTCAGAAGCTCGCAACGGACGAGTTTCGGCGCTGAACCGACTGCTCCACGGACGGTTCCATCGACCGTTCCTACTCCTCCGTCTCCGCCTCGAGGAAACGCTTCAGGTGGTCCCGGACGCGGGATAACCTGCTTCAGCTGTGGACAGGTGGGCCACGTGGCTCGCCGGTGTCGCCAGCGTCAGCAGTTCTCCAACCGAAGTGACGACGCACGCACCTCGGACCCACCGACGTCTGGGCAGAACGGAACAACCGTCACGAACCATACAACGAGAGACCGAGCATCGGGTGTGACAAACAACGCGATCTACATCCGTGGAACGATCAACGGACAGCAAAGAACTTGCCTAGTGGACACTGGGTCGGAGGTAAGCCTGGTTCCCTCTGCTGATGTTGATGGTTTGCCGCTCCAGCCTAGCAATCGCATTCTTTTGGCTGCTAATGGGACGCAGATTAGAGTCTTGGGTCAGATTGATGCTCCGATTAAGATTTCTAGAGGGTTTTCTATCGACACTAGTTTTCTTGTCTCTGATCAAATTGGTGAACCAATGCTTGGCATGGACTGGTTGAGGCAGCATCGTTGTCGCTTAGGTTTTGGACAGGGTGCACTTTTTATTGGTCAACGCCGCATTCCTTTGGTTAAGGGCAATGGCTCGCTTTGGTGTCGCAGGGTTATGGTTGCCGACGAGACAACTGTTCTTCCTCGTTCTCAATGTGATATACCGTGTAAGACTCAGTATCGTGATTTGACGACCTCCGCACAAGCCTGGATGACTGAGTCTAAAGAGATCCAGCCTGGGTTGCATGTTGCCAGAGTTGTGTTGGGTGACGATGCTGATAATGCTTTTATTCGTGTGGTGAACTTGAACGAACAGCCTGCCCTGTTGACAACTAACCAACTGTTAGGAGACTTACACCCCGTAAAGGTGGAGGAAGATAACGAGAGACAGACGGGTACTGCTGACGACGACTCTTTGGTCGGGAAGCTAATGGACGAAATCTCTGAGGATGTTCCGGCCGATGTGAAGGAACGACTGAAGGACTTATTGGTCGAATACGAATGTATTTTCTCGACCACTGACCATGACTTGGGGAGGACTATGATTTCTCAGCATCGAATTGATACTGGAGACTCTCGTCCGGTGAGACAACCTTTGCGTAGACAACCGCTTCCGTATCAGGCTGCTATTGACGCACAACTGGACCAAATGTTGGCTACTGGTGTGGTTGAACCTGCGGTTAGCGAGTGGGCAGCTAATGTGGTCCTCGCTAAGAAAAAAGACGGTTCTTTGAGATTTTGCATTGATTACCGGAAACTGAACAATTTGACTCGAAAAGATTCTTACCCTCTCCCCAGAATTGATGCCTGTCTTGACGCTTTGTCGGGCGCTGGGTGGTTCAGCACTTTGGACTTACGCAGCGGGTACCATCAGGTCATGATGAATCCAGGGGACTCTGATAAGACGGCTTTTATCACCCGGCGGGGAACTTTTCGGTGGCGGGTCATGCCCTTCGGCTTATGTAACGCTCCGGCTACCTTCCAGCGGCTTATGGATATCGTTTTCTCTGGGTTGAACTTTGAATTATGCCTGGTGTACTTGGACGATGTAATAATCTTCAGCAGTACTGCGGAACAGCACTTGGACAGATTGGGTCAAGTTTTCGCGAGGCTTAAAGATGCTAACTTGAAGCTGAAGCCTAGCAAATGCCATCTGTTCAGACGCACGGTATCCTTTCTTGGGCATATAGTGACTGCTGACGGGATATCTGTCGATCCATCCAAAGTACAGGCGGTAACCGAGTGGCTCACCCCCAGATGTCTAAAGGAGGTACGGGCTTTCGTAGGATTGTGCTCCTATTACCGTAAATTCATTCGGGGTTTCTCTTTGGTCGCCGCTCCTTTGTTCGCTTTGACGAGGAAGGACCAGCCTTTTCTGTGGGGAGACGACTGCCAGGATGCTTTTGACCGATTGAAGGAAGCGTTGACCATGGCTCCTGTACTTAGTCTACCGGTTGATGACGCTGCTTACACTTTGGACTGCGATGCCTCTGACGTCGGAATTGGTGGGGTACTTTCCCAGAATATCGACGGCGAGGAACGGGTGATTGCATATGGTAGTCGGTTGTTTTCTGCGGCCGAGCGCAATTATTGCGTTACCCGAAAGGAATTGCTGGCCGTGGTAAACTTCACCCAAGTCTTTCGTCAGTACCTGTTGGGTAGGCGGTTTACCCTCAGAACGGACCACGCCGCGTTGAGATGGCTGCAGCACACTCCGGATCCGATTGGTCAACAGGGACGATGGCTAGAGAAATTGGCCGAGTTCGACTTCGAAATACTGCATCGTCCCGGACGAAAGCATGGTAACGCCGACGCATTGTCTAGAAAGCCGTGCCGACAGTGTCATTGGGAGGAAGCTGATGCCACGGATCATTTCGTGCGGGAGGTAACGGAAGTGACGACAGAGAGCGACAGTACGACCGACATCGTGAAATCACAGAAGGAGGATCCTGTCTTAAGCTTGGTGAGATCCTGGCTGAGTGAAGGAATGCCGAGCCTGCAAGAAATTCTACAAGAAGAGGAAGCCGTCAAGGTCTATTGGCACCAGCGGGACGCGTTGTACGTGAAAGATGATGTGATCTACCGACGGACGCCGGACGAACTGGAGCAAGTACTTGTGCCAAAGGATCTTCGAGAAGACTACTTGCGGCTGGCGCATACTGGTGTGACGGGTGGACACTTGGGAGTCAAGCGAACCCGATGGCAGGTTCGCAGAAGAGCCTATTGGGTAGGATGGTCCGGAGACGTAAAGAGATTCTGCCGACACTGCGACGGATGCTGCCGGTACCGACGGGGCGCGCTGCAAAGGCAAGGTCCTCTGCAGCCCATGACCTGTGGGGAACCGTGGGAGCGAGTTAGCGTGGACGTCACGGGTCCTCATCCGAGGAGCAAGAAGGGGAACGTCTACATCCTGACGATGATGGACAACTTCTCGAAGTTCGCCGAAGCTGTTCCGATGGCCAATCAGGAGGCGACCACGGTGGCCAAAGCGTTGGTGGAAACGATTGTTGTTCGTTTCGGGGCGCCACTCCAGATCCTGACGGACCAGGGAAGGAACTTCGAGGGACATGTGTTCCAAGAAATGTGTCGGCTCCTGGAGGTGGACAAGGTCCGGACGTCAAGCTATCGACCGCAGAGCAACGGTATGATTGAGAGGTACCACCGCACGCTCAACTCCATGTTGGGAAAAGTGGTAAGCGAAAATCAACGGGACTGGGACGAGCATCTCCCATACGTGACGGCGGCGTACCGTGCTTCGATCCACGACGTGACAGGTTTTTCGCCGAATTACCTTGTTTTCGGAAGGGAAAACAGGGCACCGCTGGACCTTGTTTACGGACCGCCAGAAGGAACCGACGAGAATGGACCCACCTACTCCACCTACGTGGCCGAACTGTCTGAGAAGTTCGAGAAGGCATACGACATTGCTCGGCAAAGTCTTAAGAAGAACGCCGAGAGACGCAAGCACAACTACGACCTGCGAGTAAGGCCTGCGAAGTTCGAAGAAGGTGACTGGGTTTACTACTTCAGCCCACGGAAATTCGTCGGACGCAGCCCGAAGTTTCAACGAAACTTCACGGGACCATTCCGTATCGTGCGGGCGTGCGGCCCAGTCAACTACCTCCTCCAAAAGTCGCCGAAGGCCAAGCCCTTCGTATCGCACGTCGATAAACTCCGCCACTGCTTCGGGCGGACGAAGGGACAATGGAGCGAAACGGGAGCAGGGACGACCGATGGACCACCCGCGGAAGCAGCGAACGGGGCCACCGCTTCTTCGAGCCGTCGGTCAGGACACCGCTGGAAAGGAACGCTTGCAGTGGAAGGAGCGACTTCCAGGGATCAACATGGCGTAGACGACGACGGCGCAGCCATTCCGGCTGTCGATCAACCAAGGAACAGAACGCCTGAAACGGAAGGAAATTCGCACGACGGAAACTCCGACGAAGCGAGGGCCGGTCCCGGTCGACCTCGGCGCTCCACTCGTCGACCAGTCCGGTTCCAGTAGACGGCGCTCGGTTCCGCGAGCGATGGCGCACAGGTTCCGCATCTGTGTGCGCTCTTGTCTGCGCGCAGTTCTTCATCTGCGACGCGCAAGTAATTGTCTACACGCTCAGGATGTTCCGAGTACACGATGTTAAAGGAATCAATTTTTGATTAAAAACAGTCTTTTTATTGCAAAAAGGGGACTTTTCATTTCAATTAACGAGGAAAATTTTTATGGAAAAATACGCATTTTCTTTTTATTTGTGAAAGTATTATTTGTTGTGGAACTAAGCATTTTTGCATGAACGCTTTTATTGTGGAGTGCACCGAAAACGCTTATATTGTGGAGTGCACCGAAAACGCTTATATTGTGGAGTGCACCGTTATTTTTATTATGGAAAGGAAGCGCTTATATTGTGGAGTGCACAGTTATTTTTATTGTGGAAAGGAAGCGCTTATATTGTGGAGTGCACCGTTATTTTTATTATGGAAAGGAAACGCTTCTATTGTGGAATGCACCATTTTTATTTGCGATTATTTGCATGCAAGCTTGCTAGTTTGCGTTCTTATCGCGTTATAATTCTGATGTTGATATTGGTGCCAGAGCAGGGAATTAATGTGTTTAGAGGACAGTCTCTCGTAGGTGGCTCTGTGCAAATTGATGGTTTAGGGTTGTAGGTTAAAATTGTGCTTTAAATTCTTATGTGGCATGAGTGTTTATTTTATTTTATTGTTTGTAAACGAATTTATTTGCATCAAACGCGATTAATAGTTAAGATGATTTAATTACTTGTACTTGTATAATTTTGTGAAAAAAAAAATGAAACAAAAAAAAGGAAAAAGAAGGGGGTTGTGCCCGAACGGCACTTCGTACCCAAAACAGAAAAAAAAGAGAAAGGGGGTTGTGCACGACTTGCACTTCGTACCCAAAACAGAGAGAGAAAAAAGAGGGTACGGGGGTTGTGCACGAACGGCACTTCGTACCCGAAGAGAAAAAGAAATATTGTTGATTGTGGACCACTATGTGGCACAATTTCATCGTTAATCGTGGACTTAATTGTCCGGGTTTGTGAAACCAGTACGGTATTTTTCTGTTTAATTTTGATCACGCAGTCTGAGTTTATGTCGCTTGTCTGATTTATTATTGTGATTATTGTCAATGTCGGTTGGTTCGATTCGCGACTTCTATTGACCAAACGATAATACTGTCTGACTTATTTGTTCATGTGGATCTGGGACCTGGCTGTCAGGATTTGTGAGAGCAATACGGTATTTTTCTGTTACGCTGCCGTTTACCTCAAAATGCGCTACGTAAATGTACGTTTGTCGTTGGCCAAGTTTAAGCATTTCATGTATCGTTTATTAATGGCATTGCTCTCCCCTTCCCCGGTGTTGCTCCGAGGGGGCCTCGGATTTTTCGTTAGGGGGGAGTGTTGAAATATTGCTACGGGCTGTTTGCTTGCCGCTGCTGCCTTATGCTGCTGCTGCTGCTGCTGCTGTTGCTTGCTTGCTACTGCTGTTTGCTTGCGTGTGTCTGCTCGCCCAGCATACGCTCAGCATACGTGCATGTGGGGAATTTTCCATTGTGCGCTCAGCATACGTCCACCTACTGGCTAGCATGCATCGCTTGGCCTAGCCTTGAGCCTATATAAGAAAGGTTCTTCCCGTGCTTCGAGGCAGACGAATGGCCTGGTGAAGAACGCCTAAACCGCGTAGTAGTCAGGCTAAATGATCTGGCTTGACGGACGGTAAAACGTTTGTTGAGTGATACTATTGTGAAGGGAGTAAAGCCTGAACCTGAGCCTCGAGCTTTGAACTCGGCCTCTTCAGGTATTCCTTCACGGGACTGAGGTGCGGCCTCCGACTACCGCAACCTAGCTGACGGACGAAGCTGCTACGACGACCAACGATCAACGATCAACGGCTGGTGCTGCAGGGACCGGGACGACGGTCTTCCCTGCCTTCGACGACGGTCTGCAGTTGGTGCTGCAGGGACGGATACGAGGTCCGTCCTGCCTTCGACGACGGTCAACGGCTGGTGCTGCAGGGACCGGGACGACGGTCTTCCCTGCCTTCGACGACGGTCTGCAGTTGGTGCTGCAGGGACGGATACGAGGTCCGTCCTGCCTTCGACGACGGTCAACGGCTGGTGGAGCCTGACGACGCCGGTTCGATTCCTGAACGCTTCGTGTCTACTCCGTCCACTCACGCAGGCGTTATGGCCTGCTGTGCTCGACGACGCCGATTCGATTCCTGAACGCTTCGTCCATTCCCGCTGGCGCTATATAAACTGCTGCATCGACGCACGAACTCTGGCGCTACATAAACGGCTGCATCGACGCACGGACTCGGATTCCAGCGCTGTAGAAATTGACGCAAACAGTTCGTTCTTGAAGTGCTATAGCGATTGCTGTGAACTGACATTCTGAACAGTGGCGCTACATAAATCGCCTATTGACTTTGCTGTGAACTCTATATGATCATCGTGGTTTCTTCAATAAACGTGTTTAAGCCTAGCCGGCTAGTCCTTGGTCTACAGCCAAGGCCGTACTGCGCGGACTGACTGAGGGTACCTTGACGACTGGGGTTGGTACTCGGCTCCTGGTGTTTTCGCCCAACCCCTGGTCCGCTACAGGATTTCTGATTTGGTTGTCACGCATGCATTCTTGGTTGAGCTACATCTCACCTATGCGATCTCTGTCGCCCAGAAGCCGATCTGGCTCATCGCTCTACTTTGAAGAGGTGGCAACTCGTATAATCATAGTTCCACGGACTCGCTTGGCTGCCATGCAGACAGCGCCGAGCTTTCTCGGTTGCATAGGACCGTCCATCTAGAATGTCCTCCCTTCAAAGCTTTGTTTATTACATCTGACCAATCAAGCTTTGCTTTATAAATCTCTCAAGTCTTTTTGTTATCTTTTGCCGTGGCTGGGCAGGAAGCGTTATTGAGTAGCTTTCTTGAAGGGGAGCCATTTAAGTCGATGAAATTAAATAATTTAATTAGGGATCTTAGTTAGTGTATGAGTTCTATGCGCTATGGTATTTGAATTTTTAATGAGTGTTTACGCTAAGTACTGCGTATTGGGTTGAATTGTGTTTGTTCATGATGGGGAATCATTTGGTGTTGGTGGATCGGTGAGTGGGTAGTTTTGGGGATTAACAGATTAGCGGTGGTGTTAGTCAACCACTCGGGCGGTGTCTTGGTCGGTTGGTTTTTTGGTCTAACCAGCAACCTTAGGAGTTAAGTTTTGGCATTAGCTGTGAAGCAGAGGAAGAATAGTTTGATCTACTGGCTCCTTTTCAGGACAATGGGATTGTCCACTTTGGGCTGAAGGTAGCCTACTAAACACGTTCTGCTATGTTACAGACGCGGGAGGCTCGATGTCACTTTGGTTATGATGAGCACTTAAAGAAATTATCATCTGGATTGGACTCGTTTAGGCGGAAGAAATCGCTTAAGACGTTAAACAGAGAACATTCTCTACGCACTATTTGACACTTCTAATCGACTCATTTAAAGACCTAAGACTACACCCGAAAACACGATTGCGTGCACCTGTAAGTGTATTCTGCTTCATCTGCTTTTGCCTAATCAACAACCACCACGCACTTATCTTTGAAGTATAAGGTCTGCTATAGTCAAACCTAACTCTTCTCATCACTTCAAATAATTAAGCCTATCAGATCGTCTCTCAGTTCCAATGACCATCCAGTTTTTTCACCGTTTCACTCACAGTCAATATATAGAAAACCAAAGCATAGTATTATACCGGCAACGAATTAATTCGTCCGCGTTAAAATTGGGCAGGTAGGATATAAGCCCTGTTTAAAACCACGTTGTGTAATGAAGACGCCCTCCTTTCTTATCTAGATTTGGACGGACACCACCCGATTATAGAACGGAGTTCGAGTTGTTCTTTTATTTGGGTGGTGTCTTTCAATGACGCTGTGTCATCACAGTGTCGCCCTTATCTTTAATTTGTTTCACGGAACAGCATAAATTATAGGCCTAATCACTAACTGAATGTAGTCTATACAGTTTTGTCAAAAGCGCGTACGACAGTGCTGACCTACCTTTTTGATACCACCGACCGCAGAAGCAATATTTCTTGGATCAGAGGGCCACAAAAATAAGCTCAAAAGCAGTGCATGAAATCAGTTGAAAATACTGAACTGTTATTAAAAATTTAGAATGGTATATATACTCATAGCGAATGCGTTTGGAAACTGAATTTGTCGCTCACATTGTCAGATAACACATTAAGTTATGAGCTAATTCGCTGTGCAAGTACAGGCCTAGAGCTGTGATTTTGTTTTTTTCATTTTTACAATTTTTTGCCAAGAATGTCAGTAGTTATATAAGGTTAAAATCTTAAAATCAGGCGGGCCGCAGGTTGGACAGCTGTACTGCATGATGTTTGATATAAACGGTGTGAAAGATTGTTCGGTAGCGATGGGTCTGATGTCTAACGAAAGTGTATGATTAAACAGAGGGGACTCCATGCACGATAGACCTCTGAATGTCTTTTGGTCTTATCGTTGAACCTGGGAGAGAAAGGAGAGCAGGAATTGAAGTGTAATAGAAAGACGAGGCATCTCTACACTCTTTTATTTAGAGGGTATGGTTGAATTTAATGAGAGTGCAGTTATAGTTGCTTACAGGGTTGTGCTGTGAGGATCTCTGTCTCTACTGATATTATACCGGTATTATAAGTATGCGTGTTTTAATGTTTGTGTGTGTGTCACATTTCCTGTATATCTATATCTATCAGAAGTTGCCACACCAACCTCGAGAAGTCTCAAACGAAACAGCACAATTATAAACCAAATCAAATAAAATCAAATTTATTGGAATCGATTCAGTAGCAATTCATAATTCACATTTTGTAGTACCCGGTACTAAGCTTAGTGTTATAATATAGATCTATAGTAAACAAAAATTTTACCAGACACAGTCAGGTATAGGTTTGATAGTATAGTAACAGAATATAGGCTCAGCATAGAGTGAATCAACTCACGAGGAGAAACAGCTCGAAGGCTTATCTAGTCATCCTCAGTAAGCTTATAGTTAGATTGAATGAAGAAGCAAATGGGAACAAAAATCTACATCGTGACATAAAATAGGACATAATCAGATCTTACATAGAGCAGGTTCTATGTAAAAAAAAATTATGGCAGCATGAAGGAGTTAATTAAGGGAGTTTACGGAACGAAACCATCGCCAGAGAAACCCTCTCAAAGGGAATAACCACCGGGAGAGGAAGCCAGTGCCACCTTTGAGTTGCGGCATCGATTTCTTCATTCGAAAGACTCATCATCATCATCATTCTCGGCCTCAATAAGAAGATATCTGTTGGGCGTGTCTCGTTTCGAGGTCGGTGTCTGTCTGCAGTAACCCCTCAGCTCCGAGCTGTAGCACGCGTGGATACAACACTCGCAGACGATCCCCTGACCGTTGGGATAGTTGGAATTGCGCTTGTACTGAAGGAACGCAGAAGCCATTCGTTTGTTGATGAACGATGTATCGATGGCGCTCAAGGAATCGACGCTCAACTCGCCATCTCCATTGCCTAAAACAATGCCGTACATGAGCAGATGGAAACCTATTATAATGATGCTGTAATGTAATGTAATGCCCGTGAATGTATAATGTGTAACCTGGTTGTACAAGGTATACTCATTTACAGTCCAATTTAAGTATTGCTACTGTGATTATTGTATTGCTATTATCACTATGCTACTATTATCTATCTCTATTTTAAAACGAACTATTAGTTTATGATCTCTAAGGTTATATATAGGCTAATCGAAACTAAATCCGATGATGACTTGGGAATGATTTTAGGCTACCCTGGAACAGCTTATTCTCATTATTATTAAAAATTATTATTATTATTATTATTTCTTATTATTTTTATTATTATTGTTATTGTTGTTGCTGTAATTGTTGCTGTTGCTGTTGTTGCTGTTGTCGTCGTCATCATTATTTTTCAATGTTTTGCTCGGCAGGTACTTTGTTACCTCATCTATATGTATGTATATATAAACGATAATGTAGCTATTGTGTGTATGTTTGTCCAGAATTTCGATCATGCCATTAATTTCCATCGTCGTCGTCGTCGTCACCATCATCATCATCATAATGACAATCGCACATTACCATTAACCAAAGGCCTAAATACATACATACACATACATACATGCATACATACATACATGCATACATACATACATACATACATACATACATACATACATACATACATACATAAATACATACATAAATACATACATATAAATACGTACATAAATCCACGTCAGTCTTTCACGTAAGCTTACTTCTTTTTCCTTCGTTGTATTGGCCGTTGCAGTAGCGGGCGAGAATTCGCGACAGTCGAGGTCCACAGTAGGTGCCATTCGCTCTGTTCATGTCGTCCAGGGAGCAGTATCTCGTCAGGTTGGACCTCGATGGACAGAAGAGGAGAGAGATGAGGATGATGGTCAGCTGAACGAAGGCGAGGCGTCGAAACCCAGACATCATCATCATCTTCATCAGCATCCTTGACAAAGAATCAGTGCTTGATTCATGTTTCAGTATTTGCACTTGCAATGAGTTGTGGGCGGACTGTGTTCAAGAAAAAATGGGAGCGGAGGATAATCGGGTGGAGCGGGTTAGCTGGAAGACATGAAAAGTTTCCGACAAAATTTAGGCCTTGCAACATGTGCTGTGTGGCATATAGATTCAGATGTTGTCAGTTTTATTTATTTATTTATTGCCAAAGAAGCAAAAAAGAGCATGTGTACAAGTATTGCATACAGAGCGGTCTCTAAGCAGTTCAAGAAAATATGAATTCAGATAATTTTGGTGAAGTTGTTAAAGAAGAAGATATCTTAAACGATATACTGCAAAGCTAGGTGCAGGGCCCAAGCCTATTCACGAGCTCTGCCTTGGTGTCCAGTGAGGTTCAGTCTACCATAGAAACCAGTCATAGAGGAGGTAGTAACATAAATACCAAGCTACAGTTAACATAGAAAAGTGGAAGTATACCTGCAAGATGAACCTTTCTCCGTGGTGAAATCTGCGTCTCAGCGATCTCCGAGTCTCTGTCTCATCCTCTGCTTCCATCCTGAATTTATATCTTATGGACCGGAAGCAATATCTTCCCACCGGTTCATCGACGATTTGTCTTTAATAATTATTTAATAATTATATCCGGCAGGTGACGAAGAAGGTTTTCAGAGATCTACTGCAGACATTGGCACGTGTGCTGCTGCTGCTGTTGCTGATGTGCTCAGCTATTCGGAAGAAAGCCTTAGAAGCTAACCAAAAAGAATCTTTAATATCCGCTCTCACTTCGAGGGCAACGCTTCCCACGTCCACCGATTGTCTGCCCTCTATCCCATTATCTCTCTCCATGATCATGATCATGATGATCATCATCATCATCGTCGTCATCATCATCATCATCATCATTATCATCATCATCGTCATCATCATCATCATCATCATCATCATCGTCATCACCACGACGACGACGACAACTACTCTCGCAATGAATATACGGTGATCATCTAGATTGAAATATTGAATTATGTCTTAACAATTAGAATATTACATTAAAATGATAATATGAATAATAACGATAATAATAAACATAATAATATCACATCTCGCTTGTGATTCAACGATGTAGCAGCTACATCGTAGCTTTTAGTGATACGTTTTCCAACTGGGGCCTTGACGAATGGGGTCCATTCCAGACAAATCGGATTTTATCGATAATGTTGTAGTCTTATTGGATCATGTTTAGCTCGGGCGGAAACTGACAATAAATAAATAAATAAATAAATAAATAATCAATTAAATAAACAAATAAATAAATAAATAATAATGATAATAATAACAACAACAGCAACGACCTCGGTTCATTATTATTCGATGTTATGAGAGGCCAGAGTAGAGTGGCGAGCAGTAGTCAAGGCGGAAGAAATGAAATAAAGGACTAGAGTGGGGAAAACACAAGATGTTAGTGAACGAGAAATTGTGTGAAGCTGACGCTGCTGATGGTAACAGTCTAGTACAAGTCGGTGAATGTGTGGAGCAAAAGTGAGCAAAAGTGAGCTCTTGGTCTAACAGGACACCAAGGTCACGGACCGTTTTTGAGAAGGTAGGCTATAACTATAGGAAATTCAGTCACAAGTGCAGAGAAGTCAATTTTAGCAAGTTGCTTACGATTGCCTAGCCAGATCAATTTAGTCTTAACTGGATTTGGGTGCAGTCGGTTAGACGGCATCCATGTTTCTTATAAGCAGTTATAATAAGGTCTGGCAGACGTATTTAGTTCGATCTCCAATAAAGCAAAGGCAATAGTGGAAGGAAAGTGTGTCCGATAAATAGGGAAAGATCTATCGAGCTTAAATGAATCGCAGGCTTATTATTAGATTAGAAACTGGATGTATACATGTAATGTCACCTTCCTCATCTTTAGTTATGCTTAATATGGCATTTCTCGCCTTTGAAGTTGTCGGCACATCGGAGCAAATTGGACTATCACCGGCTTTCTTTGTGTGCCGCTAAGAACTGTCATCACTTGAGACGTGTGTCTTAAAGAACGTAACCTATTGGTGCATGGGGTACTGACGCCAAAAACATCCTCAATCTTCCGACTTTTCTTTGCTCTTTCTGCGTGTATATTGTATATAAGCTTACACCTTTTCGGGAATTCACGGATGACAATTTTCGTGTAGGAATTATATTTAGACGTAAACGTAAGCTACATGGTTATGAACATGAAGGATTGAACTCCGCAGTCATCTGTTACAGTCGTCAGGGCTTAAAGTGTGCCAGGACGGTCATGGACGGCGTCCATGCACTTATTTTGAAATCTGCACGCCGTCCTGCCACTTGTAAATGGCGGCCAGCACTGACTGGAAAGGTAAGGGGCGTCCAGGCACTTATTTTCCCACACTTTAAACACTGGTTACAGCAGTTAAACTTGTACGGGCCACATGAGTGACATGGCTCGTGTGTAGGCCTAGAGACTGCAGACAGACTGCAGAAGTAACACACATAATTATAGAGACAGAGGGGAGATGAGGAATGCATAAACAAAGTGGTAAGCACTGCAGTGGTTGTAGGCCTACACCTGACAGGAAGATTCAGCTCTGGCCGTATTTTGGTGTGCACCAGAATGAAGTTCAATGAACGTATACCTTCGCATACAATTGACTTTTCGTCTCGACTACGCGTCAAATACTCCGACACAAATGTCATCCACAATAATAGTCGTATAGACAGACGCCACGCTCTTAATAGCTCTGTGAACCTATGTATCGTATCGTACTATGAAGCGCTCATCAATGTCATCACACGCAGGCCTGCAGACTCTACAATGGTCATGAACTGAACTTTGAAAACGGAAATCACATGAAATTTTCTTATTTGAAAAGCTTGGGTCCCTTGGACCTCTGTGGGGGTTGGGGGGGGGTGACTGGACTTTGTCCACCCTCTTTGTATGATAGTTCCGCCATTGATTATTATTGGTCCATGCACGTGAACGATGACGATGAATAATTGTTGGCTATATTTATTTTTCCGTTTCAAACAAAACAATGACTTAGAGTCTTAGACAAATTAAGTGAATCTTTCCCAAATGGTCTATACGTCAAATGATGTGTGACAGAGTTTTAAAGCAGAGTCTCGAATGAAGGACATAATTTTATCCGCGTCACATATAAACGTAGATTTTGACTTAGTTAAATTGATGCTTTGTCTGATTTATTTCGACCACTGTTCTCCTATTAACCGAATTCCTTAAAAGAGTAGGGCCTACATGTCATTGGTACGACCCCAGGACTTTGCGCTGGTTCCATAGTCACCATTTCCCAGCCCAACCCCGCTGCCTGGTACGTCGTAGGTCGGCAGGGTGTCGTAGTCCGTGGGACTCGGAATGGGTTGGTGAGTCTCGTCGCCTGTGGGGATCCGCTTGGGTTGCTGTGCGAGGCGAACCATTGACAATGATCTTTGTCAGATCAATGGGGGAGTGAGACGCTTGTCGAAACATCCGCATTAACTGTTATAATTGTGCTGTAATAATATTTTATATTTTAATATGGTAATATTATTTACTCTTACAATGTATGATACTATAATACTTTGACTCGCATACATGGGCGGAAACCTAGGGAGATAGGGGGACGGTCCCCCCAACGGAGGTGTTGGGAGGGACGGCCCATGCATTTGTCTGCCACCCGCCCCCAATCGTTGAGCGTCAAGACAGACTAAAAAAGGTCATCAACTTTTTTGCGGTGAAAATAGCAAATTTTCTTGACTTTTTCGATTTTCTTCAGCCAGATTACTAAAAATTAAAACATCTCGAGTTTTTCCTTCGGCCACTCGTTCATTCCCCCCCCCCCCCTTGATTTCTCATCTTCGCAGAACGTCAGACGATTGAAACGTTTTCATCGCTTGACTCACAGTTCACAGAAAGTCAACGATTCGCTTTCGACAGGTTACAGGTATAGGATCTTACTCCTGTTTAAAACCATGCAGGGTAATAGCAATTCAGTTGAAGACGTGCCACTCCTCCTTTGCTTAGATTTTGGACGGGCACCAACCCGATATAAAAACAGTGGTCACGTTGTTCTTTCGTGTGGGGAGTATCTGTCGACGACACTGTGTCATTAAGAAGATGATTAGCGTCGACATCCTCTTTTAAATAATTATTGTTACAAATGACAGCACCCAAGTGTGAGGCTTTTGCGAAAGTGTATACATTGTATATACGGCGTTGTGAAGTTCTCGCTAGCGATAACAATAACGATAACTAAAACCTATCGGTGACGATAACTATGACTAAAACATCGGGCAATTATTATTACGTTGACGAATAAAACGAAAACTCGGGCCTTGTGAGTATAATATTAGAACCTATAGTCTTATACTCGGCATGCCAGTAATAATGAAAGCCTACATCAAAAAACTGGAATGTCACTTTATTGCCTGATATCGAGTGATGTTAAGCACTACAAGCAGTTGTCTTTACTTCTGATGATTCTGATGATGGGTTTGTCATTATGTGTTTGTTCTATATAATTTTATTCATATTGTCCATGTCATTCGAGCATCCTTTTTATTTCGAATTTCGAACAGTTCCGCCACCTCAGGATTTCTTAGGATAGCCTGAGCCTGTCCCAAGCCAGGATACAGGAGAAGGGTTCTGCGGTGGGCTTGCAACCCACCTGCAGAGTAAAAATTCTGCGCAACGGAAACAACGCAAGAAAACTGTCAGGACACCATCAAAGGTGATTTGAGATAGCCTATCTGGAGATGTAACGGGATGAGGAGGCTGAAGAACAGTATATTCTAATAAAAAAAACTGGCGATGGACAGGGAGGCGTTGAGGAAGTGAGTTGCCCGATGTGCAGACATGCAGCGGAAGTGGTTGAACAGCTATGATTAAAACTTAAATTTGGAACGTAATAGCCAAACTCCAAAGTCTTTGTGATTGTTAACAATAGCCTAACTATTAACTAGAACTAAACCTGCTCTTGGGATAACGATAGTAAATTAAGACTTCTGATCTATGAAGTATAGGCCTATGTGGACAAATAATTATAATTTCACAAATGTCGTGTGATAGTTTGGTATCGATGGGTATCATTGTAATTGTAATTGATTGTAGTTGAGACTATTTATATAGCGTTCGTCGTTAGCAAGCTACTTCTAGGATGCTTTACACGCATAGTATAGGCTATTATCGTCAGCTGTCAGCATAGTCTATAGCACAATGTTTTTAGATAAAGTATGGAAGGCTGAAGAAAGGTTGAGTTTGCAAGGAAATGTAAAGTATGGAAGTTGAATAGAATGCAAAGAGCTAGAAAGCAGTTGCAACTTTAACAGTTTCTTAAAGGACGGTTGAGTTTTGATTTTCTGGATGTGATGTCTAACGAAAGTGGGTTCGGATAAACTGAGGTGACTCTAGGCCTACGCAAAGACTCTGAGTTTCTGTTGACTGAAACCGGATGAGTAATAAGTGAAATAAAAATGAGAAAAATGGTTTCGAGACGTCTCTGTGTTATCTGCTCCATTTAGAGAACAATCACGGTTCAGTTTTATGGCTTTACAGGACTATGGTGTGCGGCTGTGTGTCTGCATGTATGTTTGCATTTATGCATGTATTGTGTGTTTATCTGTCTATATATCTATATGTCTGTCTATCTACTTGTCTGTCTGTCTGTGTGCTTTTCTGTCTGTATTTGTATATATACACACATGTAATCATCTGTCCAGTGTCCATCCATCCAACCATCAATAATTATTCATCACATGTTTATTGAGTCACCTTTCTTATCCTAATTTATGTATTTTCGGTACACCTATCACTTTAGTGCAATCATCGAAATTTTTAGGAGTTTACGTAGACCAACACCTGTCCTGGAACGAACACGTGTCGAATATCGCAAAAAAAATAGCAAAAAATCTAGGAATTTTATCACGCATATCCAGAATTCTCCCACCACAGACCAGAACCTCACTCTATTATACACTCATACATCCATACATATCTTACTGTAACATTGTTTGGGCTTCTGCATATAAGTCAAACCTCTCGAAAATTCTTGTCCTCCAAAAAAGGGCAATACGATTTGTTGCAAAAATCCCTTATCGAGCCCACACGAAAGCAGAATTTTTAGGTCTAAAAATACTGCAACCAGATCAAATAAGGCAATTACAAATTGGAATATTTATGTATCGATATATCCATAATCAACTACCAGCTACCTATAAAGATTACTTCAAATTCAGAATTGATATTCAAGAGCGTGGCTTGAGAAATACTAACCCTTTCTATATTCCCTTTGCCCGCACTAATACAAGGCTTGCATCTATTAAATGTATTGGACCAAGAACATGGAATAGTATTCCTCTTGATATTCGCTCCCTGCCGTCTCTTCGTCTCTTTAAACGGGAGCTTTCTACCTTCATCCAACAAGGAATGTAGACCTCTACCAATCTGGGGAAATACTGTTAATTCACCTTCATACGGGAGTGTGCACTTGTTTTTCGTGTATATGACTGCACTGACTTTATTCCACTTTTCTAACTCACCTTTTGTTTTGTATTAGTATGCTAGTTAAGATATTTTGTTCATAAAGCTGCTTTATTTTTCCAATCGGCCGTGCTGAATTTTTCTAAACCAATTCTCTCAGGTGGCCCTGGCTAGCGGGACCTTTGGCCCCTTTTGGGTCTCCTGTGCGATCCGACATAAGACATATATGATGTAGAATTACAGTATCTTTAAAGTTTGTGTTGGTTGCCGAATAAAAAATGTTATGTTATGTTATGTTATGTTATGTTATGTTATGTTATGTTATGTTATATGTTATGTTAATGTTATGTTATTTGAACACGAGTTATCTGCTTATCCACAAATCAACTAAGGTGCTTTTTATTTATCTTATCGTTGCTCAGATATTGCCATGCTTTCTACTGTATTGAATTCTATTGTATTGAACTTTGTTTTGACCTTTTGATTGTAGAATAGTGGATAAGCAGTTCGATGTATGTTCAAATTCTACAGCAAAAAAGAAATTCAAAGACATCTCGTGAACAGACAAATTCTTCCCGAAAACAGAGATTTTCATCGTCAATAATTATGTTTCAGTGTAGGCTTATCACCATAATATAGATGTTCTATATTGAAGGTTGCTCAGATGGTGCGGGCAAACATCCAGACCCCTCTGCCAGCGAGCATTCCCTTCATACCTTCATGAACCGAGAGGAGAACATCCCTAAAGGGAATAGTCGGGACTTCCCGAGAGGGATTCCCCGTGCACCATCTCTGAGGTAAATAAGTCTGTTCTTATTCAAACGAATCCCAATCGTCAGCGTCGGTGAGTAGAGGTATCTTCTGGTTGTCTCGTTTCGACGAGGAAGGTGATCTGCAATATTCCATCATCTCTCGAAGGCCACACCGGTGGACACAGCACTCGCAGACAATGCCCTGCCAGTAGCTGTCTTGGTTGCGCTTGAACTGAAGGAAGGCAGAAGCCATTCGTTTGCTGATGAACGAAGAGTCGATGGCGCTCAAAGAATCGACGTTCAACTCATCATCTTCATTGCCTACAATGCGATACAAACGCAGATTGTTACATAAAATGTTATAATGTTATGCCAGATAATCTGGGTGTAACCAGGTGGGACAAAATGACAGGATATTCATTTTCAACATTGCATAGACCACCTCAAGCCTCCGCATGGGGATCTTAAGCAAATCCTTCGCTTGTAATTGATCGTGCGAATCGGCGTGAAACTCTAATTGCGGTGTCCGCGCTGTAGTTGGGAGCGCCTCTGAGTAGCGGAGAGCTAGAATGTGCGCTTTATAGCAAATGCGATAAATAATAAATAAATGGTGTGAACTGCGATAGGTGCTACGTAAATTTATTAGTTCGATACAATACACCAATATGGTCGGTCCCTACGCTCACACCAATATGGTCGGTCCCTACGCTCGGCTGATCGGGGAGTGCTCTTGGTCCCGTTTGCTCATACCTCTATCATGAAAAGTCGTGCTTTTTCTGTGGTTGGCCCGGTGGTATGGAATGCCCTCCCACTTGAGCTTCGCCTGTTCCCTACATCACTCTCTGACATATTCTATAAACACTTAAGGACTGTTCTGTTTGGCCGTGCTGGAGTCGGAAGCGCTTCTGAGTAGTTTCCTTGAAGAGGCGCTATATAAATACATGAATGAATGAATGAATGAATGAATGAATGAATGAATGAATAAATGAATGAATGAATATATTGAGCCATGCATAAAGAATTCAACGTTTTTCCACGTACTTCCTCTTCTCGTGTTGTAACTTCCGTTGCAGAGATGAGTCATCACTTGCGACAGTCGAGGTCCGCATATGCCGTTGGTGCGAGTCCTGTCGTCCAGGGAGCAGACCCTCGTCAGGTCTGACCTCGAAGGGCAGAAGAGGATGGAGATGAGGATGAGGGTCAGCTGAACGAAGACGAGACGTCGAATCCCAGACATCATCACCAGCGTCATTACCAACGAATCTGTGTGTCATTCGCACATTGTAATTATAATGTAGCGCCAGGTTTAGATTAAGTATATATACGGAAGGCTAAAGAAAGGCTGAGTGTGCAAGGAAATACATTGTATAAAGTATGGAAAGTTGAATAAGGCAAGGTAGGCTATGTAGCCTATTGAAAGCTGAAAAAGGTCAGTATAGGCCTACGTGCATGGGCGGAGTTTGGTTTCCGTTCTTTGGGGGCTAATGCTTTCTTGGGGAGGGGGGGTAAGCCCGGAAAAAAAGATATCACTTTCATGGTAAAAAAAGCTGAATTTGGGCCTTCTTGAGAGGGCTTAGCCCCCCTATCCCCTGATAAACTCCGCCCATGCCTACGTATATGGAAGGTGGTAGAACAGGCAATCAAGCTTCGAGTGGAGATCCCGAGATTTGATGGAGAGAAAAACCTGAGAAAGATGACGACGTTGGTTGATAGGGAATGGTGGTGGATGAACCGAAAATGTGCGGAATTCAAGTGGAAGATCGTTTTCCAGAGACGTGGTGCTGTGCAGGATATGGTTTGTTGAAGAAAAAAACTTGAGATGTAAGAGAGCTGTACATTCACAATGTACAAGGTTCAGTGGGAGTTCAGGTTCGGTGCATGGCTAGAGCGACCATGCAGATAGAAGAGGGCATAAAGAGGCAGTGGCCTACATGAATAAGAAGTTTCAGTTAATTTGTATGGAAAGAGTTACCTGCAAGATGAAACTTTTCCCGTGTCTGAAAATCTCTTTGGATGTCGAAATCTGCGTCTCTGCGATCTCTGAGTCTCTGTCTCATCCTCTGCTTCCAACCTGAATTTATACCTTTTGAAGCGGAAGTAATATCTTCCCACCTGTTCATCGACGATTTGTCTTTAATAATTATTTAATAATTATATCCGGCAAGGGACGAAGAAGGTTTTCTCTGATATACTGCAGACATTAGTGTTGCTGCAGCTGCTGATGTGCTCAGCTATTCGGAAGAAAGCCTTAAAAGCTAAAAATAAAAAGGAGCTATAGGAATCTTTAATATCCGATCTCACAGCGAGGGTGAGTCCCCCACCGTCCGAAACACCGATTGACTCTGTCTCCGTATGGGACTATGTATCTTTGTCTGCCTGTCTGTCTGTCTGCCTGTCTGTCTGTCTGTCTTGTGTCTGTCTGTCTGTGTCTGTCTCGGTCCTTTGTCCCACCTCAACGCTTGCAGTCTGCGACTGTGACGATGTCGTGTTTTATGGGACTGCTACTTTGTCTCTGTTATTGTTAAGGATAATAATGATGACGACGACGACGATGATGAAGACAATAGTAATCATAATAAACAGGCGAGTGATGAGGACGATGGGTAACTACATTATAAGAGACTAATTCATAATTAACACTCGGTATAATGTTACTTCTAATTAATTAATTAATTACAAAATCTTGATTTCCAGTAACTGAAGTAATTATTATATATAGGCTATACATGTATATACTATGTATATTTGATATGATAGCCAAATTTATATGAAGATATACGTGCGGTATTATATAGGCCTAATATCGCTGTATAATTTTATTCACCAGATCAGTGATATGTATATCTATTTTTTCCCGTTTCAAATAAAACATCAATAACTTTAAAAAATTAAGTAAATCGTTCCCAAAAGGTCCACGACACTTGAACATGCATGCACGGCTGGAACAGAGTCTGAAACAAGTCCTCGTCTTTATGACGTCTACGTTATTTCTCCTTTATTTAGTTTGATAAATTTAAAGTTTCTATTTTAATCTTATTTATTGAGAGCACGGTTTCATTTCGTCCACTGTTTTCAAATTATCAGAGTTCCTCAACAGACCCATCGGTACGAGCCAGGACTTCGCGCTGGTTCCATAGTCGCCATTTCCCAGCCCAACCCCGCTGCCTTGTAGGACGTCGTAGGTCGGCAGGGTGTCGTAGTCCGTGGAACTCGGTATGGGTTGGTGAGTCTCATCGCCCGTGGGGATCCGCTTGGGTTGCTGTGCGAGGCGAACCATTGACAATGATCTTTGACGGATCAACGGTGGAGTGAGACGTTTGTCGAAACATCCATCGTAATTGCAGAAGATCCGTTTGAAGGCGGACAGACTCTGAATGGTGGAGAGTTACAACAAACAATTTGAAAACTGTAGAATAAATTGCTGTGCAAGTTATTATGGTGACGTCCACGACCTTAAATGGCGCTACATAAGTTGTCTGATTAGAACGATGTCATGGTCCCGCGGCAAAAAGATGACAGAGAATATAATTATAGGCTATACGAAGCGGTATATAAGGTACATTTATGACCGATAAGTGTGAACGAAATTCGGCCAAGGACAAATAGAAGACAAGAATTAATAAAGGGGTTAAAACATTGAGTCAAATTTCCTTCCACTATATAAAACTGTAATTTAATTGTAATTTTAAAATAATTTTCAAAAATTCGACGTCTAATGTTACATTATGCTCCTAGCCTCCTCTCGCATATTTGCTAACGTTTCTGAAGTTCCCCAGTTCAATCGAGACTTTTCGATTACAGTAGGCCTACTCTGTAGCCAAACTTTGTAGATTCAAAAATAAAATGTTACTTTACCTCCCTTGGCGGCGTATGATTGGCCAGAGTCGAATGTAGGCAGACGATCAACATCATGAAAGCGAGCAGCAGTTGAAAGACTCGCATGACGGAAGCCATCTTGTAGGAACTATCAGTTAGCAGTATACAAATTTAGCCATTGAGTTGAGTAATTTATACCCTAAGACATTCCGCAGAGAATAAGCCCAGCTTCACCAAAATACCACCGAGTAACATTTTCAGGCTCGCGATTGGCTCTTGAGCAGGACAGTTTGTTAAACCCGGCCACTTGATTGGCTGATTTGAATCGAAATTCAGGGCGTCTTTTAACGGTTGCAGACACCGTTCACGGATTGGCTGGTCTGTGGCCAATCAGAGCATCAGATACAAAACCAATTAACTTACGCTTCGAAAAGCTTAGGTGAAAATCTTTTCCGTCGGTGGTGTTAAAATTTTCAAAAAATGCGCACAGCTGCCAAACTTGCCTTTACACCTTTGCGATTCTAGCGACACCTGCTGATAATTGGACGGGCATGACCGCCACCTAGCGGTCTATATTCAACCAACAGCAAAAGACCTCGCTGATAACCTTAGGGACAAGTCCATTGCACTTGGGAGTCTCAAAATATACACTTTGATATTAATATTTAACGACTAACAACACCGTGACGAGTGTACGCCGCGCCATCTTGTGGGCGACCCGCGCAATGATAGAAATAACTTAGCAGTCTATTATTGCTCACAGTTGATTCCAGCGGAAACAGTTTTCCCAACGGACGACGAGTCTCAACGAGATTATTATTATTTAGGACAGTTTCTCTGAGTTTACTAAGCGTAGGCTATACGTGGAATGGACGAAATTTAAAAGTTAGAGCTGTAGTTATAGGATACGTTTGAACACTGCGTCACTGCTCGTATGTTAGTAGTGCCCGTCCAAAGACTGGCTGGAGAGGAGGGCGACGCTAATCATCAGACAGACAGACAGGCTGTCTTCTTATCTGTCTGTTCGTCTTTCTGTTTGTCTGTCGCCTGATGTCGTAGCTCTCAGCCGAAGTCTAATTTATTTGAGTGTCCATCTGCCTGTCTGTCTTTCTGTCTGTCTGCCTGCTTACCTGCCTGGCTGTTTGTCTCTCTGCATGTCTTCTGTCTGCTTGTCTATATGTCTGTCTGTCTGTCTCTTTGTCTGTCTATCGCCTGTCTGTCTCGAATGTCTGTCTGTCTGTTTGTCTGTCTGTCTCGTATGTCTGTCTGTTTCGTCTGCCTGTCTGTCTGTTTTTTCGCCTGCCTGCCTGCCTGCCTGCCTGCCTGCCTGCCTGCCTGCCTGCCTGCCTGCCTGCCTGCCTGCCTGCCTGCCTGCCTGCCTGCCTGCCTGCCTGCCTGCCTGCCTGCCTGCTCATCTATCTGTCTTATTCTCACTCTCTAAAAGCAACGTCTTTTTCACTGAAGTGAAATCTTTATAGGCGTGTCCTTTTCGCGAATGGCCATCGAAACAATTGCCGTCATCTGGCCCCATATAAATTCCTCGCGTCGTCGGCCACAGAAGAACCGGAACTGGCTTCCCGTCGTCATTGTCTTCGTCGTAGACGGGTCGACCGGATTGCGACCGATTACGGATTAGTGGCACCGAGGGCACCTTTAAATCTGTCGCCGGTGAGACACTGACTCTCAGAGATTCCTCGACCATTGTCTCGTTTATGTCTGCGACGGTTCCTCAGTTCCATCGTTTTAGTTGCCGCAGAAAGCACGGCGTCAAGCAATCTGAAATGTCTGGAGACGAAAGAAATTGTAGTGTGGCCAAAATGTACATAGGCTAGACGCAAATGTCTGGTATGCAACTTCTGGTTCAGTGTTACTGTGTGGTTTGGATAGGTGGATTCACATTACTGTATAGGATCTACAGATGTATGTATGGAAATATTGACTTTTGCTGCGGTATACATACCATGATAACTGTCTACCAGGACACGCCGTCACTATAATCACGAATAGCCAGACTTTATTAATGTGGCCGGTTGATGTGATTAGATCATTAGACACTAGACAGATAATATGTGTCTAGCATTCGTCGCTGCTCTTCCCGTTAAAAACAAAACAGCTATAATTATATAGACTCTCATTATTATGATTAGACATGGTGTTCAGACACATTCTACAGTGTAGGCCTAATGCCTGTATTTGCTTTGAAAAAGCCACAACGAATGTTGGTTTTTCCCCCAATAATTCACTACAGTATGGATGAGATTACATGTAGCCGACTTTTTATGAGACGAGAATTGCTGAACAAAAGTCCATAATTTAGACCAATAAATATTCGTTGAAAGTTCATTATAAATTTTGCAGTATAATAGAATAGAAATCAGCAGGGGTTATTTTAACGTGCAGCTGGACACAAAGTGTGTAGTTGGAAATGAAATTTGTGCACTTGAAAATAAGATTTTGTGCAGTAACTCATAGTGTTATAGTGAACGAAGAACTAAAAAAGGGTCATCAGTTTTTTGGGGCCGGGAAAATATCAAAATGGTAATATTTTCATGGAATTTCGACGATCAAACATTTGGTCCGGACGACTAAAAGGTCGTTTTGTGCAGTTCTAAGAAATTCTTAGAATAACCCCTGGAAATCAGGAGTGATATGTGTTCAACCCTGTTTAAGCTGTTTCTTTTGTAGGACTCTGCGTTTACACTTAGTGATTGCTTGTTTTATAATTAGTCTATGTAACATTGCACATCAAACATATTACATAGGCCTATACATAACATATATAATTATTATATCTATGCATATACATATTTACTATAATTATTTTATCCCAGTTTTTTATTCGAGTATAATAAACAAGCTTTCAATGTCTTTAAATTAGCATAGCCTATTCGTTTCAGGGTATACGCCACAGGACAGCAGGTTAAGTGTTTTGAAATTATTATCGCTTTCATTTATAAGTTGGGTTTCTCACCTAAAAGAGATGTGCAATAATAATATTATTGAAACTTTTCGCCGTTATCCGAAGTTTGGATGCGGGTAATCAGCTGTATTATAGGCTACTGTAACAGTCTGTACAATTGTACATGTCTTATACTTAATAGTCGGCGATGCCACTTTGATCATATAGGGCCATTATCACACATAAAACAGGTGTGCAATAATTTTTAGCACTTCTTAATAATTTGTTTGTATGTGCCCTTGTAAGAGCGCCCATTCAAGCTCTCTACTCAGAGGCGCTCCCGACTACAGCGCGGACACTGCATTGGAGTTTCACGCCGAAGCGCTGAGCAATTGCGAGTGAAAGACTTGCTCAAGGTCCCTACGTGGCGACTTGATGTGGATTCGAACTAGCAATATTCGTTAAGTGTCAGACTGATACAGCGCAATATGATTACAATTCATATCATGTACGGTTGATAGGAAGTTTTTAAAGGAGACGAATTTAATTGTCGGTATCATTCAATGTAAATTTTAGGAAGTGCGGTTTAAATTATATAAAAATTATTTGACCAGTTTTAAAGGTGTCTAGTTCAAGTTTGGGTAAATTGGCGTCAGTAAGAACCGTTGACTTCAACCTTGAGTTTCCATGATTTTTCAGAATTTCTATAAAGCATCAGTGGTTTCTGCTCTGAACAGACACTACGTTTCAGGTTGAAACGGGACGAAAGCCACTTCGTCCAATTCAGTGGCGTAAATAAGTCGACAAAAGGTGTCGCTACCGTATACGACGGTTCTAAGCCGACGACCAGTATAATCGGCTTATAGCGTCAGCGCTTAAATCAAGGACTCGATGAACGAGGAGCGAGGAAAGCCATTCGGAAGCGAACAGAGAAATCGTCGAATTGCTTTATTTCGATGAACGACATGTATTCGCAACGGTCCAACTGATTATAAGCATACACCTACCCACTAGAGGTCGCGATTTCTATTCGAACGTCGGAGAGTTAGCCAACGTATAGTTAGCAACGTTCCCTATACTCCTGCCATCCATTCATTCATTCATTCATTCATTCGGACATTTATATAGCGCTCTTTCAAGAAAAACTACTCAGAGGCGCTCCCGACTTCAGCGCGCCTAAAAAGAACAGTTTTAAGTTTAGTAAGTAACGATCCTGGTAGAGTCCCAGGGTGTATAATAGGCGTAGCTCAAAAGGAAGGCCATGCCTGTAGACCTAGCCTTCACTGCACATTTATATTTCGCTTATACATTCCAATTAAACTCAAGTGGACTGACACTAATAACAATATTGTGCTCTAACGTAAGCAGCATGTACGAATCTTTCAATTTCTCAAGTGGCCGATATGGTCAGTGCGATTACCTTATAGACACCTTAAATATGAAGTCAACTGATTATATATAAGAGCATGACTGTTTACCGTTACATTTATTTATTAGGTAAGAAACCATTTGTGATCAATAATTACTATTATAGTGAACGCGAACTACTTATATTGCAAAAATATCATCTGTCAGGGCGAGAATTGCCCGGGACTCGGGGGCGAGGGGTGGAGGTGGGGGGGTGTGGGGGGGGGTTCAACACCGCAGTCCTGTTTAGGACACTTTAGCAAAGTCTTCATTGCTCACCCTAACTCCTCATGAATCAACGTCCGAGTCCTCCAGTTATTTTTCTACGATTCTCATACTACCAGCACTACTACTAACAGTATAATGGTTGTTGTTGTTGTTGTTGTTGTTGTTGTTGTTGTTGTTGTTTGATGCACTCGGGTGATTAAACGGTGATGTGGCCAGGATGTCTCTGAGTGGAAGATGTATATTAATTACTCCTCGAGTGCCTCTGATTAGTTTCTTTAAGTGGCGCTATATAAATGCTCTGAATGAATGAATGAATTACTTAATTAATATTTAATTTATGGTTTCGAAATAGAATACATGTCGATGTCATAATCATAAATGCAATTGTATTTAGAATTATATTTATTTCATACATTTACTATAATTGCGCCTCTACAAGCTCACTACTCATGCAGAGGCACTCCCAATTACAGCGCGGACACTGTATCGAAATTTCACGCCGAAGCGCTGCGCAATTGCGAGTGAGGGATGTGCTCACGAAGGTCCTTACGAGGCGGCTTGAGTTTATTATTCGAACCTGGAACCATCCGGCTCTAAGGCTCCGAATCCACCACTGCACCACCACTACACCACCGCGCCCCACAAAGAGGCACAGAACATTTGCAGCCAAAACGGCATGTCCTGTTGAAATTAGTTACGTGGGACAACTATTGATGTAGAATAATATTAGTTTATTTGCATTAGATCCTTATATAATAACGTGTAAGTCTTAGACTTAGAGCGTGTCACATGAACTACATGTACTTCATGTCGTTGAGAAATTTAAAGCTGTGTACTGGCAATATAAAGCTCCGTTTAGACACCTTTTGATTGAAGTGTTATTCGGATGCCAATCATGCCATAATTCTCGTTTTACTGCCACAAAACATCGTTTTATTTTCGTCAACTGGCCGTTGTTTCCATATGACGATGTTTAACTTTGGAATAATAATAATAATACTAAATCTATTTGAAGATCATATCAAATAAGTTCTGTCATGTGTTATCCATAATCATTTGTCAGAGAGCTGTTTCGCGGGTAATAATTATAATTTCTGGTCGGTGACCAGCCGACGATGACTCACGACATAAATCAACAAATGCTACTCAGTAGTTTTCGACACCTTTTTAAACTTTGCAACATTAACTATATATACAAGAGGACATGCAATTGGAATTCAGCTAATAGAAAATTTATAGTATGTATTACTTATGCTGTAACTTCAAGCTCAAACAATGGTGTCATAGAGCTGGGCCAAGATCATTTCTGGTCACTGGCCAACCGACGATTGTGTTTATGGCTTGCGTAGCCTTGTTTAAATACCATTGTGAAGTTCATCACTGGTAATAAAAATTAAACTAAAAATTTCACAAATTCAATCTCCCGGTCTGCACACTAAAATACACCAATTAAGAGCCAGTTTTATGAGAAAACTTTACGGGGAAAGGTTCACCCAACTCCTCCCTGACCCCTAGACTTTGATCTTTTGCACCATGATCAACCACTTGCTCGAAAATAAAAGAACAATAGCCCATCGTTTTAAGAGGCAGTCAACTGTGATCTCAAAAGAATCGGTAAATTCAATTAAGCTATCGACTTGAAATCCACCGCTACAATACAGTCTTGTGATCATGCCAGTATTTATCCTGGGTAAAGGAGGAGGGTGACCAGAGTCACAGTAATCACTTGCTTTGATACAGTGTTGTTATATTGCAGCAAACAACCGATTTATACTTTTTCATGTTATTATCATTGTTATTGTTGTTGTGCTCATAGGCGTACGGGAGCTTCCAGCAGTGGGGGGGGGGGGGCAAAGACAACTTCTGCCCGAAAAATACATCCGTCAAAAAGTTGACGACCTTTTTTTAGTCGTCCGGGTCCGTGTTTACCCGAAAAACCTGACTTGCCCGAAAGTTGACGACCTTTTTTTTTTTAGTCGTTCGGGATTTTTTGCTCGAAAAAACCACCAAACTAGCCCGAATTTCGGGAGGCGATTGCCCCCCCTGCACCCCCGCCTCGTACGCCTATGGTTGTGCTGCAGTGTTGTTGTTTTTGCTGGTGTGTTTTGTTGTTATTGTTGTTGCTGCCACCAACAACATCACCACCACTATTAGTAGGACTACTAGGCCTACTACCCTAGACATAAAGAATAGGATCTCTAACCAAAAATAGAAACTCCGAGAATCGTCGTTTATACACCTTTATATCTGTCCAAGCGATATTATATAAACGTCAAAGTTGCTCGAGTATCATTAAATCTGTTCCATTATGACTTCTTGAGTTCTCATGGCTGTTGCTAACTGTATGTAGGCTATACATCAGGGGTGTCAAACCTTTTTTGGTGGTGGGCCAGTGTGAGCCTCTTCCAACAAGTGGCGGGCCAGTCTGAGCATCTTCCAACAAGTGGCGGGCCAGGGTGTCGAAGCTCCTGAGCGAAATTGGGTAGTGATCTGAGAGGGAGCTCGGGCTTGGTCAGCCAATTCCCATAACATTTGAATGTGTTTCGTAACTTTCATAATTTTTTTAACAGACAACCAACTTGAAACCATAGATAGCCTATACGCTGTACACAGTCTACACTTGACTTACTTGACTTATGGCCCTGGCGAAGCTTGCGCCCGCATCAGCCGCTCCTTTATGGATAGCCTCCAATTGACCCTGTCCTGAGCTGTCCTCGTCGCCTCTCCCACGGTTAATCCCATCATCAGACAGTCCTCCTCCACCATATCCATCCAACGTTTCCTGGGCCTACCTCTTCTCCTCTTCCCCTGCACATACCCCTGCAGTGCCACTTTTGGATATCTCCCGCTCTGCATTCTGGTGACATGTCCGAAGTATCGCATTCTTCTGATCTGTATCCTGTCCACAATGTCTCGTTGTATTCTCAGTCTGCTGCGTATTTCCGTGTTCCTTATCTTTTCTCTCCTTGTGACCCCTTCTATTCTTCGCAGACATGTCATTTCAAATACCCTCAATCGTCTTTTCTGTGCCTCCTTCAGCGTCCACGTCTCTGAGTTGTATAACAGTACGCTCAGCACCAACGTCTCATATATTCGCACCTTGGTGGATTTGCTGATTTCCTTTGATCTCCAGATCTTGTGCAGTCTCTGTAATATTCCTCTAGCGAGTCCGATTCTTCTTTCAATGTCCTTTTCTGACCCCCCCTGCGCATCGATAAGACCTCCTACACAGTCTACACAGTCTGAGCAAAAGTGACGTTAGTAAGAAAAAAACCTCCATGCATTTGGCGCTGACTGCAAAATATGAAAATTTGAACTTTTATCCTCTAATTTTTTAATCTTTAGGGAAGGCTCCGCGGGCCATAAAAAAATCGTCGATGGGCCAGAAATGGCCCGCGGGTCAGCTCTTTGACACCCCTGCTATACATGAATCCGTTTCTGTGTTTAACAATCACCCCTTATCTTTCTATCTTTCTCTCAACGTGTTTGTCTCTCTATGTCTGTGTCTATAGCTGTCTCACTCCTGCTCTAAAGTCGTTCGCATCTTCGCAGTGTCGCCACATGTGGAAAGAAGAAATCAAACGACGTGACGTCATTGACACGTAAATTGGCGCCAAACGATCTGACGTCACCAAAACACAAGTTGGCGCCAAGGATATTCAAAGATGGACGCGACAGACCGCACACCACGTGGTCAGGTATCGTCGAGATGACCAATCCCGTTGACCGCTGGTCAAGCGACTGGACATTGGCCGCCTGTGAGGAAGAGGACGAAGATGAGGAGGAGGAGGAGGCGGTGGGGTGTTCGACCATGTCCAGCCGGTTGTCGAGGTTGGTCTTCGGGGGTGGGAAGCTGGTCAGCGGATATGGTTGAGTGAGGAAAGGGTGGTAAGTGGTGGAGTGCTTCCGGCTGTGCGTGATGAGGTTCGATGATTGGCTGAAGGAACGACCACACAACTGACATCGATATGGTTTCTCACCTGCAAAGCAGACAATATAATAATTTCTATTCTATTCACAGCACACGAGGAACTGAATTGTGCATCGGAATGCAATACAATACAACTGAAATTTGATAATGCCCTCCTTACAAAGCTCAGAAGTGCACATTGAATGGCCAGAGCGGAACAATACGAGCAAATCCAGGGAGATGATCGTTTTCCGTCGCGGTCTAAAAAGCAAAAATCGTTCCACCCAGATTGAGAAATGAGAGAGTGACTTGAATGCTCGTACTGGAACTCTGGGATTGACCATTGCGACGGTCTTGGTCTCTTGTAGAATCGTAACATGTAAAATAATGTAGGTTCTGCGATTGAAATCTGTTTCAAGCCAAGATCCAACGTGTAGACTGTAGAGCGGTCTAACAGTCAGAAGGTCACGGTCGATATAGTATGTTGAATCGAAGCGATAATAGGGGAGCGGTACTGTATACAGTAGGCTATGTATGCACGTTAGGGTGCATAACAACATTTGTATAGCGCCCTAAGGATGCTGCAACCCACAGTGGCGCTCCAGAACAGCTACTTAAATTAAAGTACTACTCAAATAAAATGGAGTCTAACGCAGAAAACGTTTCCTGAGCTACAAAGATGTTTCTGATTATACGAAAAAGTGAGGTAGAGGTACCTATACAGGGTGGTCCAAAATAAACCGCACAGTGACAGTTTTCTTGATATAATGTATAACAATTCAATGTTTAATGCCATTTTTCTTACTTATTTATATATTTTCTCTGACGTCATTATTGACTTCATCATTGTTTATCATAGTTTATGGTAAAGAAGTTGTTGTTTATAAGAGATTGTGATCATCGACGAGACTTATCCGTGAGCGCCAGCACTTCAGCCGTAACGTCATGGTTTCGGTCGCCATATCAAAAATGGTAAAATCACGCATTGTCGCCATTGAGCCAGATGCGAAGGTGAACAGTCAATATTATTGTCAGCACGTTCTTGGTGATGGTTTTTTACCTGACATCCGTGCAATATGCCAACACCACACTTGGACCCTACAGCAGGACGGCGCTCCATCACACACCGCCAAAAACACTATGGAGTATCTGCGACGTGAGAACATTTCTTTCAATGAGCCTGACATGTGGCCCCCAAACAGTCCGGACTTGAATCCAGTCGACTACGCTGTTTGGGGCGCCCTTCAACAGATGGTATACCGTCGTAGAAGTTTCACCACAGTGGATCAGCTGAAAGAAACAATCGTCACAGAGTGGACCAAGCTGTCACAGCGTTTCATTGACCGCGCAATTGATCAATGGCGTCGTCGGCTCCAATGCGTGGTCGAGCAGCAAGGAGGACACATTGAACATTTTATGTAACGAAATCCATCCATGTAATGTTACAGTAAAAATAATTGCTGTGTTTTTGTGAATTTTCACGGTTATACTTGAATTGGTCTGAGTAAAGTACTATCAATTTATCATTGTGCGGTTTATTTTGGACCACCCTGTACACAGGTAGAACATACATCACATACATCACATTCTCTATGGAATGGGCTTCTCCCATCAGTTCGCTCTGTCATCCTTTCTTGTAGTGCATCCTCGTCTTTCTCTAGTCTAAAGACTTGCCTTTTTTCTCGGGGTTCAACGCACAGTCACTGGGAACGCTTCTGAAAGGCTCTTGCTGCGATAAGCGCTTTATAAATGGCCATATACAATACAATACAATACGACTTACCTGTGTGGATGTAGGTGTGCTTTTTCATGTCGGACTTCTGATGGAATCCCTTTCCACAATAGGAGCAGGTGAAAGGTCGAAGGTCGGAGTGGATCATCAAGTGGGTGCTCAACGTTGATGAGCGACGAAAACACTTTCCACAACTCAAACACTTAAACTGACGCTCCACTCCTCCAGTCCCTCCTTTTCCTCCTCTTCCTCCTCCTGCTCCATCATCGTCATCTTCCTCCATAGGCCTACTTCCCGACTCTTTTCCTCCGGAGTTTGCACCTCGTTTTCTGTTCCGCTTCCAAGTTCTTTCGCGCTCCCTCCCTCCTGTTATCATCCTCTCCCATACACCGGAAGTACTTGCACCAGACGATCTGTCATGGCCAAGCGGCGCCGATTCCGGTTGTGACGTCACTTCCTGCCTGTCCAGCATCTTCCTGTCTCCGCGCGTCTCTTGAGCGTCGATGTCTAGTCGTCCAATTCGTTCAGCGGAACAAACTTCCGGTTTGCGATCAAGACATCCCTTCCTCTTTCTAACGACAATGCCCAATGTCTTCTCTTTTAGCTCTTCGTCTTTTGAGAGTAGGTCTGTTTTCCCCGATTCTCCGTGACCTTTGTTACCATTTTCCATCGTCAAAACTTCGTTTCCGCTTCCTGTTCCGATCTTTGTGTCATTCTTGCTGTCATTTCCGTCGCAGCTGTCTACGAATGGATTCCAAATGTGCGCTCGTCGTCGCATGACTTCGTGTTTTTGAAACTACGTGTGTGCGAGGGCAACTATGAGCGTTACACTTCCCGTCTTCTCTACTGCAATTTAAAGTAATAGATTATCTTTTATATCACGCCAACAACAGTACTGATCAGCTGTGGACATAGTTCAAACTGTCTCAGAGTGGTAATCCGCGTCTCCCAAGGTCATGTCACGAAGGTCATGACCTCAGGTCATCCAGTCAGATGACTTAGGCGATCAAGGGGTTAACAACTTGTGCATGGTTCTTGCACTGCAGACAGTCATCCCGGGTGTTCGTTCCGTCTTTCTTATAGCGCCTGTTGCATCCGCCGCTGCCGGACAGAGGGCGTAACGACGATCCGTTAATTTCAACGTTGATTAATTATTCATGATGTCACATGATCTGTTTAATTAGCAAACTCTGCTTCGCGAGAGGTGTGGCCAATTAGATTCGTTCACTTGATCGACCAATCAGAGCAACGTCAGCATTGATCAGAAGCATGCAAAGAAAGTCTAGCCATTATAATATGAATGCGCTAAATCTGCACCAAGATTCGATTCCCGGTCAGAGATTAATTTCTCGGATCTTTACTGCGGGTGGCTCGGTCGCAATATAAACGTGGAGTGAGAGGTTGTTCTCTGCCTCCGACTGTAAAGACCCTTTGGTCATACACGGTCGTTAAAACTACTTTACTTGCACCAAGAAAACTACAGTTAAAACGCCTTCATAATTATTTACACTCGCAGAGGTACGTAGGCGACTAGGCTGCATCCAATCGAATAGGGTGTGACTGGATCGAGTCTTATAACGCTCTGCAACGCGTCTAATTACAGGCTATTGGACAAATCGCTAAATTTGTTTTGTCTCCAGCTATGATTATACCCTATGCTGGAGACATTTCACTCGCTTCCTACTCGACGGCGCATTAGTGACTAGAAAAAAGTCATCAACTTTTTCGGCGGATGAAAAGGTAGGCCTACCTTTTCCGTCAGCCAATGACTAAAAAAGGTCATCAACTTTTTCGGCGGATGAAAAGGTAGGGCCTAGCCTACCTTTTCCGTCAGCCAATGACTAAAAAAGGTCATCAACTTTTTCGGCGGATGAAAAGGTAGGGCCTAGCCTACCTTTTCCGTCAGCCAATGACTAAAAAAGGTCATCAACTTTTTCGGCGGATGAAAAGGTACCTTTTCGTCAGCCAATGACTAAAAAAGGTCATCAACTTTTTCGGCGGATGAAAAAGTACCTTTTCGCCAGCCAATGACTAAAAAAAGGTCATCAACTTTTTCGGCGACCAATGACGAGAAATATTTCCCTACCTGTCCCAAGACCAAAGATATTAATGTTGAAGTATTGTTCACTGCCATAATAACATGTTTGTTTGTTGTTTTGGTTCAGGAAAAAATTAAATAAATAAAAATATTATAGTCATGATAGTCTATCTTTCAGGGATGGACTGGCGGATGGCATTCGGCGACCAACTTATTCCGGATATTGAGAATAAATTATTTTAATGGCGAGCGATCTACCGAGCGGTTGGGAGGAGAGAGTTAGTCGATCAACTGGTAAGATGAATTTCGTGATAAAACTATGAGAAATTAGAAAATACACAGAGCTGCAGGAGCGTATAATAAAAACATTTCGTCCGGATTTGATCAGAGACCTATAAAATGCGTGCTTGTTACAGTCTGGGTTGTGTTTTAATGGCGGGAATGTTGGGTCGGTACAGAGGAGTGCCGAGAGTGAAAAGGGTTTAAAGTTGAAAATATTTGGAAATTTGTTCCGTTCTGTCATGTTACTAACTATATTTTACGCAATTATTGACTTTTAAGGCCTGCTAGTAGTAAAATTTTAGCTTAGACCAGTCAATTGATCGGTTTCCTGAGTTTTTAAAGAACGCTAGGGTCAGCGCGTATCGCCGAAACCGGAATCACAGAGAACGCTGAAACTACACAAACGCTCGATTTTCCAAAAACAGTTTACAATAGAAAAGGGCTGAACTGAAATTATTCATAGTTTAATTGAATAAATGGCTTAATGAACCTATTAGACCTGCCTCCTAGGAAATATTTTTATGATTACAGATGATGCATAGTGCCATGTGGTAATAATAGTCGGCGTGATATAAAAAAAAGCTAGAAGAAATTTGTGACAAGCCAGTTTTATAGTTTTTAGTTAGGTAATATCATGTAGTATAACATACTAAAACCTACAAAGCGAATGTCATTAGGAAAATTCACAATTTAACACCAAAGTAGCGCACTTAATGACACACATTTTAGGCTGTAATTCTGTGTACAGTCGGCGGATGTGCACAATCCTGGTGTATGTTGTCCGTGTTTAGTGGGTCAGATAACCGAATGAGGTTAATCTCTATAATGACTCGGTAGCAAGTAAACATCATGGCGACCAAAGATCCGCTCATAATAGAGCGCGGTCACGTGACGGCAAAAAGGTAGCCCAATATTTTCGCGGCCTACGGTGATGTATAAGCCAATGTTTTCGCGAAAGTAAGTAAGTAAAAATACCATGAAACGGTTATTTTAATAAATATTAATACGCTTAAATAAGCTAAAGAACACAACAAAATCGATGGACCTTAACACATTGGCCGCCATCTACGAGATATCTCGCGGTAAGCGCGAGATCTCGCGGTAAAAAACCGCGAGATATCTCTGCGAGATCTCGCGGTAATAAACCGCGGAGATATCTCGCGGTTTTTTACCGCGAGATCTCGCGCTTCACCTGGTCACCTGGTGCCGTCAGCTACTGGAGCTCTGGCGAAAGCCCTGGTGCATCTTCTCCAGTTGATCCTCTCCCTAGTCGCCTCTCTTAGTTCCTCCAGTCTCATGCCAGACTTTTCCTGTACTTCATCCAACCATTTCTTCCTTGGTCTTCCGCATCTTCTCCGTCCCTCACCGCATGCCGTCATCAGCTCCTTTTCCAAACCGTTAGATCTCATCACATGGCCGAAGTAGCTCAATTTCCTCCAAGTTGCTGTTTGCTGCAGTGTCTCCTCCCTCTCTATTCCGAGCTCCTCGCGCACCGATTCGTTAGTTCTCTTCTCCGTCCATGAAATCCTTAGCATCTTTCTCCAAATCCACATCTCACACGCGTTGATTTTCTTTTCCATATCCCGTGTCTTTGTCCATGTCTCGCATCCATATAGGACGACTGGGAAGATCAGTGCTCTTACCAGTCTTTTCTTTGTTTCCCTGCTCACGTATTTGTCCTTCCAAATCTTTTCCAGACCGTTCATTGCCGTTTTCCCCATTGTTACCCTCCTCCTTATTTCCATATCACTTCTTCCCTCCTTCTCTATCATAGATCCCAGGAATGTGAAGCTCGATACTACCTCTATCGTTTCTCCATCCACCTCAAAGTTTTTCCATGTTGCAGTTGTCATAACCTTTGTTTTCTTTACATTGAAGTATAGTCCCGCCTTTTCGCTTTCCTTCCTGACTCTTCTTATTAACTCGACTAGGTCGTCCCTCTTACCCGCCAATAATGTCGTATCATCGGCGTACCTCAAATTATTCAGTATTTTCCCCGCTATCCTTACCCCCTCTGTTGCCTCCTCCAATCCAGCCCTCCTCATAATTCTCTCGGCATACAGATTGAACAGGAAAGGGGACAAAATGCACCCCTGCCTCACTCCTTTCCTTATTTTAAATTTCCCTGTGTCACCATATTCAGTTCTTATTACCGCTTCTTGATCCACATAGAGGCCCTGTAGTAGTTTAATCAAATGCTTCGGAATTCCCATCTCAATTAGCGTCTGCCACAGTAGTGTATGGTCTATGCAATCAAATGCCTTGCTATAGTCTATAAAACACATATGCACCTGTTGCCCGTATTCCCTCTGTCTCTCCATAATCCACCTTATATTGGCGATGTGATCGCGCGTTCCTCGCGCCTTCCTAAATCCCGCTTGGTTGGTTGGTAATTCCCTTTCGATTGTCTTCTCCATTCTTTTGTGGATTATTTTGAGGAGTATTTTGCTCGTGTGCGATATCATCGCTATCGTTCGATAATTTCCACACTCTCTTGCATCTCCTTTCTTGAATATTGGTATGAACACGGACCTTTTCCAATCCTCCGGCCACTGCCCAGTTTTCCAGATTTGATTGCATAGTTTTGTAATAGTTCTCACCACTGCTTCATCTCCCGCTTTTACCAGTTCTATAGGTATTCCATCATGTCCTGGCGCTTTGTTGTCCTTGAGCTGTTTTATCGCCCACTCCACCTCTACCTCCAATATCTCTGGTTCGTTCTCAACTTCCTCTATTTTGATGTTTTCCTTCTCGACACATTCATCTTCCATGTACAGCTCTTCCGTATACTCTCTCCACCTTTCCTTTATCTCCTCCTCATCTCCTATTATCTTCCCATCCTTCGACTTGAGTGAACCCATTCTAGGGCCTGCTGTCTTTGTTATTTCCTTCATCTTTGCGAACAGTTCTTTAGTTCTTCCTTTCTTTCCTTCTTCCTCCAGTTCTCTGCACATTTCGTTGAGATGGTTTTCTTTATCCTCCCTTGCCTTCCTTTGGAAGGTCTTATTCAATGTTTTTACCCTATCCCTGTTCCCTTCCTTCTTTGCTTCTCTCCTTTCTATTGCCACCTCAATGGTCTCTTCGGATAACCATGGGGTAGTTTTCCTTGATGTTTTCTTTGGTACATGTTTCTCCGCAGTCTCCTGGATCGCAGTTTTCATCTTTGTCCATAACGTGTTCGTATCCTGCTCTTCCATTGTATCGTCTGTCTCTAAGATCTCAAACCTATTCTTTATCTCTACTCTGTATTCTGGTGTTATGCCTTTGCAATCAAAACTGGTCAGTCTTTTATCTCTCTTCATCTTCTTCAACTTTAGCTGCAATGTAGCCACTATTATCTCGTGGTCTGTTCCGCAATCCGCCCCCGGTCTTGTTCTTACGTCTTTTATCGTGCTCTTCCATCTTTTGTTCACCACCACGTAGTCGATCTGATTCCGGTGTTTTCCATCCGGTGTCGTCCATGTATAAAGTCTTCTTTTCGGTTGTTCGAACCATGTGTTCATTATTCTTAGCTCATTGGAAGCACAGAACTCCACCATTCTCTCCCCTGCCTCATTCCGTACACCCAGTCCGTACTTACCCACTACTTCATCCTTTCCATTTCTGTCCTCACCAACTTTCGCATTGAAGTCACCCATAATCACCAGTATGTCTCCTCTCGGTGTTGTGTCAATTGTTCCTTGCAGGTCCAAGTAGAAAGCTTCCTGCTCCTCCTCCGTCGCCATCGTTGTAGGGGCATATACTTGTATGATTGTTGTGTTGATCTTTCCACCACGAAATCTTACACTCAGTACTCTGTCACTCACTGTATTATAACCCATTATCGCATCAGCGCTCGTTCTATCGCACATGATTGCTACTCCGTTTCTTCTCCTCTCATCCTGCCCAGACATTACTATCTTAAAACCGTTCCAACTAAAATCTCGCGCTTACCGCGAGATATCTCGTAGATGGCGGCCAATGTGTTAAGGTCCATCGATTTTGTTGTGTTCTTTAGCTTATTTAAGCGTATTAATATTTATTAAAATAACCGTTTCATGGTATTTTTACTTACTTACTTTCGCGAAAACATTGGCTTATACATCACCGTAGGCAGCGAAAATATTGGGCTACCTTTTTGCCGTCACGTGACCGCGCTCTATTATGAGCGGATCTTTGGTCGCCATGATGTTTACTTGCTACCGAGTCATTATAGAGATTAACCCCGAATGATATTGAAATTAAGGGCCATTCCACATTAGTGTGGTTCACAGATACATGGTAAAAAATAAAGTTCAAGCCAGAAACCAAGACTACCTCTCAGTTTGTTAGACCTATCAATAGTATCATTGAGACAAAATTTCAGCTTCCTATTCCAACTAGAAGGCGGTGCTAAGCGACTGTGTTACTTTGCATGGGCCAGTGTATAGACGTTAATTGTACAAAAATAATGTGTCGAGCATACATTCCTATACAATCGTAGTTTCTTTCAATATAAATCAAATATTGCTGTAATATGACAATTTGTGTGGTACTTAAGCAATTGGCCAGTATTAAATCTAAATTTTGAGTTGGTTTGAAAAATTATAAATGTTAAAAATTGTCAAAAAACATCGTTAAGTCCATGAGAGTTGATAGTTCTCGTTTTCTTACTTCAACATCCGATAAAGTCTTTATAATGCAGAAGTCTAAGCAATGTAAGCAGGCACTGTGTCAACAGCAGATTTCTGTAATGAGTGAGTGGGGACAGCTTTCCTACTTCCCCCGACCACTTGGCTTTTCAACATCAGTGATAAGCCAATTGAATTCATTCCTCAAACAACTTCTCACATCTCTAAGACATGCTGTTCAACACTCTGTTGTTGAATTAAGTCTCTGCCTTTTTTGTAATCCTCTTTCTCGATCTACTTTTCTGGTGGAAGTGTAAAAAGAAATCACCAATCTTCAGGCGTGATGGTAGCGTCCTCATTTGCTGAGATGCAAAATCACCCATGCAATCTCTTTTTTTAGCGCCATATCACTAAGCCTCACCATCCTTTCACCAAGCTTCACAGTTATTCTGTGGAATATTTAACCTTGTCTGTTATGGGCAAATAGCCACATAACAGACTTTCAACCTCATCTGAAAGGTACTACTGGTGGTTTTCTAGGACCTTCATGGAAGCAAAGCTGATCTCCTGCATGGGCAACTGACTCGTATTTTCTATATATGTCCATATTGAAAGATCTTATTGAAAGATCTTGTCCTGCAGCTACAGCAGCAAGTCTTTTAGCCATGCCCTTGTGTGACGAAGGCCACCAAATTACATAGCCTAAGTTGATGAATCCAAGTTTTTTCTTCTTAATTAGATTGATTACATCATGTTGACTTTGTTGAGCACTAAGAGGTATATTTTGATGTCATACAGTAACCTGGCCATCCAATGTGCATTTTTATTTTTGGACTCCAGTTTCTTATTGAAGACTGACTTCCAATGTCAACCATTGATATCTGAATGAGTTCTTGTTAATTTATCTAAAACTGACTTTATTTCAGTAAAGTACTTGAGAAAACTGAATACTCTTGCATGGAGGGCTTCAGTACCGGATGTGACTTCCAGTCCTAAGATGTTGCCAAGTGTCACACCTTACCAAGCAGCATTAAATATTTTAAACATTGGAATATATTGTGAATTCGATAAATCACAGGAACTTGCAGAAGGCTTATGGCCAAAATCAATTCCATCACATGAAGGTCAGCCACAGGAACTCTTGACCTATCTTGATTTCATGCAAAATCGTGCACTCTATTGAAAATTCCGGTGCTGGCATAATGATGTATCAAAGTTCTGGGCCTGCATATTATCAGTGAGTTTCCATAACTCCAGAAAATAACGAACTGCTTTGGATTTGAATTGCATCCTGCCACTGAAGCTAATTTGGGCCTAAGAGTTTATACACACCATCACCTGAAACCAGCACTGGCAGGCGGTTAACATTTCCTGCTCTGAAGATCTTGGGTAGGAATTTCCCATCCAGTGTGCTACCACTGGATAATCTGGTGGTACAAAATCAGATCTTTCAACTTCGGCACGCTCCATCCTGGTCTTCTTAAGCATTCCTTGTTAATGGTACTCCATGAAAGCGCAGGACAGAAGGATAAGTAGGCTACACAAGTGCTGCAGAAATTGGCACCAAAAATCTCAATCCTTCATGATCAAATCACCAGAAGTTTCATTTCCATAAAATACACTTGTCACTTAATGGCTTAACAACAGTTACTAACTGTGTAGTGTTGATTCTGGTAAGTATGATAACACAACGTGGGGCGCGGTGTAGTGGTGGCGTCATTGCCTTGAAGGCAGAGGTTCAAATCCATCTCAAGTTGCAAGCCCTTCACTCGCAATTGCTAAGCGCTTCAGCATGAAACTCCGATGCAGTGTCCGCTCTGCAGTCGGGAGCGCCTCTGAGTAGGGGCTTGAAGGGGCGCTATAACAAGTGCACATACAAATAAACAACAGAAACTATTTCAAGCTCATCTACATGACATTATGTTGAGTTTTTGACCAAAGAAGAAAGGTATCAAGATTTCTAGCTAATACTACTACGTGGTAATTTTTGTGTGTCATCAAGCACCGCCTTCTAGTCCGAATCTGGGACTGAAATTTGGTCTCAATAATACTAATAACAAGTCTAACAAACTGGGACTTAGTCTTGGATTCTAGCTTGAATTTCATTTTTTTGGACCACACTATTCCACATGCTTTACAAGATCGACAAAGATTCGACATGCATAACTAAATTTAAAATATGCAGGGGCGAGCCATGAACAAAATTCAGGAGTTCCATTCCGGGTTTTTAAAAACTGTTTCCAATGGTCTTGGACGCAAAATACACAGAATTCTTTTAAAATTGGAATTTTTATTTCGGGCTTGAAACCGCCAAACCACCTCCTAAACTGGGGAGGGTTATAAAAAAAATATTATTATGTAGGCCTAATATATTTACGGGCCGAACGAGCCCTTAGATTAAGAATTTTCAACAACTTTTAATTAGCAATACTTACTTACTTAAATAGCCCAATATGAAACAGGTGTTCACAAGCACTCATCCAGCAAGCACTTGTCAGCAGAGTGAAGAAATTCTTACACTGATACTGTGTCAGGACTTAGATATTGTCTCTTGCTCTCTAAGCTAATATACCTAAGAGAAAGAATTGATGTCCTCATTCATTACTCTGCTTGCAAATATTGGCAGGTAAAATACGGTCATGAAAACAATTAGGTCCATAGATACAATGTGTTCTAGTTGCTTGAGAGTGGTAATTAAGTGTGCAGCATTCATACATACACGGGATCCTTAGTGTCCACATTGTACAGAGAGTGATGCACTCATCAAAGCACAGAATATGACAATTATAGGCCTATATAGATAGTTATGCAACTTTGCAACACTATATAGATCTATGACAGTCACTAACATTCCACCTATAAAAGAATTCAAGCATAAACATGCCATATATCGATATAAGACAGACTAGACAGTTATTAATATAGAAATCTTTATTCATTAATTACAGCATGTACAAAAAATTTAAAGAAACCAGAACAAAGCAGAATGAACTAAAAAAGTGCTTGTTACCTTAATTCCTTTTTTTAACACATAATTCTGTACATCTATAGGAGTACACAACTGAAATTATATGGTTTAAATGGAATGAGGTAATAGGTGTGGGTGGAGTTAAGTAACTGTTAGGGTTGCGTGAGTCACAATGGAGTTTAATGTTGGAAAGCCAACAGGATGGAGCGGATCCTTCTGTCATGATGGATATCATATCTGTGTTTCATTGTGGTTTCTATTGGATCAAGACAGGAGATGTAATGCATGCCCGGTTTGTTGGAAAAATTGTGGTTTATTTGTTGAACATAGTCTTTCAGGATGTCACGTAGAAGAGAGAAAATTGAAATGCCATGGAGGAAATTTTTGAGTGTAAATTGGAACTGGGCTGCATGTTTATGTCGGAAACGTGCAATTTAATCATATAATTTTTGTGAAATTTATTTGTTTCATAAGCGTTTAAAGTTAATTCGGCCTTAGAATGCATAAAATTGCTAGGAATTGATTCGATTTTAACTGGTAGTTCAACCTCTTAACAATATGTAGCATTTCCGTAGCAATATGTAATTGAGTTGATCGATAATTTGCTTCACTATGTTATTAATGTCTGCAGAAATGTCTGTAATAGGGGCGGAATCCACAGCTTAGCCAAACTTCTGTTATGAATGCTGGCGATATTTTCATGGTCAAACTGTGTATCACATATGCTGCCTCACAATAGTTTTGCTGCAGCGTCAATCTGCTTACCCGGTACTCTCCTTTTCAATGTCTGCGTCCCTGTCATTGTTCCATTTGTCACTGATTATAATACGTGAGGCCATACTTTTGAAGCATATTACATCCCTGACACCACTAACACCAGCAAACCATATTTCATTACCATAATGCACCTTCAACAATTCCTTCAAATGCTTCACAGAAAAGATATTGCATGGTTCATCAGCTAACTTTTTCATCTCTTCCTGAACATGAATGATTGTGCACAATTCACCGAAGTTTGCCTTCATTGACTGACATGTCTGAAATACTTGCAGCACATCATCTCTATCTCTGACCCCTACTGCTGCTACCACTGATGTCCATGCCTTTGTGGTCTCTCGTCTCGACTATTGAAGTTCCCTTCTTTGGGGTTCTCGGTGATCCAGATCGGGTGTCTTGAGCGCGTTCTGCCTTCTGCGCACAGCAGCACGTCTTATAGGTCGTATCCCTAAATTTGACCAAGTTACGTGGTACATGCGTACTGTACTCCACTGGCTTTCTATTACACATCGGATAACCTATAGGGTTTCTGCATTAGTCTGTTGCTGCATGGAGGGTGTCTCTCATGTACCTGCAGGAGCTCTGGTGTCTGGCGGTGATCTGACCTCCAATCAGCTGATCAAGCGGAGCTCTTGGCCCCTCGCTCATGAACTACTATAATGTACCAGCGCTCTTTCTCAGTGGCTGGTCCTAGAACCTGGAGTGGGCTCCCTGTTTCATTCCGCCTTGTGCCTAGAGGTTACATCCTTTCTCACTTCAAAACTGCCTTATTTAGCCGTTGTTAGACTGAGGAGTGCTTCTGAGTAGGTTACCGTGAAAGTGCGCTATATAAAAGTCAATAATAATCCTGTTCCCCGCTACCAGCTTACGCTTATGCAGTTTGCATTGTCGATCACTATAATACACTATTCTGCAGTGTTCATGAACCCTAACTATGCCTGGATGTCTAGCCATGTATTGGTATATAGCGCTTTCATCACGCCGAATAATAGCTTTCTCAGCCTTTCTAATATGGGATTCATTCCTCTTGATTGCGCAAATGCAGTCACGTTAGAATCGCTAGTCGAAGAACTAGTAACAAAACGGCAAATTACGCATTTTATCCTCGCATAGCTCAGCCGTATCTGCCCGATACGCCAATATCGCTCAACTCAATTACAAATTGCTACAAAAATGCTACACAACGTTAACAGGTTAAACTACCCGATAAAATCGAAGCAATCCCTAACAATTTTTGGTAAACACGCACACTGAGTGCCCGTACTCCAAACAATATGGCTGCCAACGAATGCAGTAAAATTAGAACGCGACCGATCGACGACATCGCCACATGTATCTCAACATGCAAAGCGTGAGGGTCGGTTAGGGCTCAGGTTAGGCTTCGTGAGGGTCGGTTAGGGTTAGTTTTAGGGTTAGTGCAGTCATTCTGCTGAAATTGAAGCTGAATTGATGAACATTGTCGTTGATGGTCACGAGCTAATTTTATTGCATTCGTTGGCAGCCATATTGTTTGGAGTACGGGCACCCAGTGTGCGTGTTTACCCAATTTTTCGTAATCTAAGACCGAATTAACTTTAAACGCGAATTAAACAACAAATTTCGCAAAATTATACTATTAAATTGTACGTTGCCGACATAAACATGAAACGAAAGACTGTGACTGCCTTCTTACGCCATGGTAACTCCTACTCAAAAAAGACTACGCAAGGTCTAAATGCGCCAAACAATAAGTCCCAGGTTTAAGTTCAAATTTCACATTTTCCTAATTGTAGGTTCTCTGTAGGTTTTTATGGGAATGAAACTAGACTATACTAAACCCATTGCAAATATAATTGGCTTGTCACAAATTTCTTCTAGCTTTTGAAATTTTTGGTTTAATTCTGGCCTACTATAAAAAGAAGAGCTAGGGCTATGAGAAAGGAAACATTCTACAAAAGAGGGGAACAACTCAGAAGGAAGAATAAACTAGAACGCGAACATAGGATTGTCAAGAAACTGATGTGAAGTGCATGGATTGGAAGCATGGAGAATGACGAAGGTTAATACAAAACGAATTTAATATGGGTTGGTGCAGAACGGAAAGTCAGCTGGAGCACTAGACAAACGAAGAAATCTTACGGATGGTGGGAGAGAAAAAATACAGGGCACTGCAGAATTTTTTTTTGGGAACATATTGTGTTATATGAAACTAATAGCATTAATATGTTATGGACAACTGACAGTTATAATGTTTAAATTCATATTTATGTGACTCTGTGCATGTTATAATTGCAATAGTAAATTATAATAACAATTTAATTAAAATTAAGTTTATCGTAAAATTTGAATTTACTTCTGAAGGCAAACCGTACTTCTTCAACGCGAAGACGAAAGAAAGTCGTTGGGAAAAACCCGAGAAATCATCAATGTCTGTAGAAAGCGTGACAGCCTCGCATCTGCTGGTTAAGCACCGGGAGTCAAGGCGACCGTCGTCATGGAGACAGGAGAAGATAACAAAGACGAAAGATGAAGCTCTGGAGGAGTTGACTAGTATGTTAAACTTATAGTATTATAAAATGATTTTAAATTCGACCATCACCAAGTGTGATGGAGAATCAGTTAATGGCAGTAGGCAGACTTTGGGGGGAAAATCATTTCAACTTACTTGCACTAAGACATACCAGAGTACCCTGGCATCATCCTCATCGTATCATTGTATTTTTGTGCTGGTCTCTCTGACGTGGCTTTTTTGAGTGGGGAGAAATTCTTGAGGATTTACATTGCATTGTTCATTTAGGTTAAACTGCGTTTGAAGAAATGATCTGTTACGGATGCCCTAACCTACTTTTGCTGCCAAAGGCCGCTTACTCTGCCGATTATCCATATCTTAAACTCGTTGTTTTCAGCTGTGGCTGGGCCGGGAGCATCTCTGATTTGGTATCTTGAAGGGGTACTATATCATTGTTTGACTGAGATGTGTTTCACTTTAGAGTACCGTCAATTGATTACATCAGGAGAGAAAACATTTGAGGAACTCGCTTCAAAGTACAGCGACTGCAGTTCGGCGAAGGACGGAGGAAGTTTGGGAAGTTTCCGACGTGGAATGATGCAGAAGCCGTTCGAAGACGTGTCGTTCGCTCTCAAAGTCGGAGAACTAAGCGATCCGGTGTGGACCGATTCCGGAGTGCACATCATCCTGCGAGTAAAATAGGAGACGATGCTGTTGTGTCTGGCGTCTTGAAGATGACCTCATTTAAGTGTACACTTTTCCTGGATGCTGCTTCTAGCATTCTCTTGTCTTCTTGTGATTATGTTGATTTAAATTACAACGGTTATCTTTAATCTTAACGTAACTCTTTCGTGCGCTTTGCTTCGATGTTTTCGGACTTTGTGCTATTGTGTTTGGGGAACTAACCGTAACGTCGCTGTTGCGTGCACTTTCCTTTCGTGTTCTTTGTGATTATGTTGCTTGAATTCTGATGATTTTCTTTAACTATTCTAAACAATCTTCATGTAAAGTGGTTTGTCTTAATTATTACTTAAGGCGTTCATTTACTTCTCCAGGATTTGCCAAGCAATTTCTATGATTGAAATAACGAATGGTGATTATTTCTGAGCAACTAAAACTGGATGAATTCATGTTTAATTACATCACTAATGATTTATTTTGAGTTTAAAATTATTTTTGCAACTTCTAATGTAAGTTTTGTTCAAACTAACAGATGAAATTTTGAATTGTACTCCTGAAATTTGGGTGTAACATTTGAGAACTTTTTCTTTTCTTGAAGAGGCGATTTGGAATCTATGTTATTTTGGCAAATAATTTGCATGCTAATCGTAGTAAACATTAGTTATAATGAATGGTCATTGGTCACATGCTGCTGCTGTTGTTACTACAGATCTAACTGTATGCTGCTTGCAAGCGTCTATCAAATGACTTGTGAACTGTAGAAATTAGTTGTCTCAAATTAAATTTACTGAATTGTTCATTCTTTTATATTTATTGTATTGTATGTACAATTTTATAAAGCGCCTCACATTCATTCATTCATTCATTATTAGAATTTATATAGCGCCTCTTCAAGAAACTACTCAGAGGCGCTCCCAGCCCAGCCACGACCAAAGAAAAAAGATTTAAGAGACTTGAGAAATAAAGATTGACTAGACAGGTGGAGGAAATGGAGGTTTGAGGGGAGGTCATTCCAGATTGACGGTCCCACAACCGAGAAGGCTCGGTGCTGTCTGGTAGCTAAGCGAGCCCGTGGAACAAGCAGTTGTCCCTTCGCAGCGGAGCGAAGAGCCCGACGCGCCTCAATGTCAGAGACAGGACGACAGAGAACGCGCAGATAAGATGGAGCAAAACCAAGAATACAGCGAGAAACAAGGGCAGCAATGCGGTAATTGATGCGTTGGGCTATTGGCAGCCAATGCAGCACATCACGCATGTAAGCAGAGACAGGCGAAAATTTAGGAATTCGTCCGATGAGTCGGGCAGCAGAGCGTAGAACCCGATCTAGCCGTCCCAGAACCCCAAGGGGAAGGCCAACAAGGATTGAGCAGCAATGGTCAATACGACTAGTTACAAAGGCGTGAACAAGCACAACTAGCGCATCATGAGAGAGAGAGCGAGCAATCACTCGGAGTTGACGAAGCTGATAATAACAGCTTCGAGCGACGAGGTTGACATGCTGGGTGAGACTGAGTTCACAGTCAAGGGTGACACCCAGGTCACGGACCGTGGAAGAGAAAGTAACATCCGGAAACAGTTGAGCTAGCAGAGGCAGATCAATATTCTCAAGTTGCCGACGGCCGCCCAGCCAAATGAATTGCGTTTTACTGGGATTTAAGAGAAGCCGGTTTGACGCCATCCAAGAGGAAAGGACGTCAACAGTCAGGCACATCAGGCGCACAGTGTTAACTGAGTCAAATGGGCTAGAATGTATGTAAGCTTGAGTGTCATCAGCAAAGATTTGCATACCAAACAGTGCATACCAATCAGAGGCTGACGAGAGATATCCAGGACCCCTAGGCAGAGCAGTCACGGGCTCTAAACTATTTTTATGCTTTACAAGAAAAATTCTTTTGAAACAAATTGAAATGATAAACATGTAGGAATGACCTACGATTTTGGATATGTGTTATATATACAATATTTTATTATTTAAAACAGCATAACTCGTAAACTTTGTATAAGTAACTACCTAGCCCAGGCCCCTGGGCATTTTCCGCACTTTCCTCCCTCTGGGCGGTTCTGGTTACCCCCCCCCCCCAGAATCAAGCCAGAAAATAGCTGTGCAGTATTGGTGTGAGGCAACCAAGTTCAAAGAAGTGACCGCTACAAGACCCCAAATACAAAATTTATTTTACTGTACTTTAAAATGCACCAATAACTGTTTTTACTACTACATCTTGCTTCACCAAATCATTCTTAGCATCTACTGGGACCTTTTGGAAATCCCTCTGACGAATCGCTCGTGAAAAAGCTGGTGCCCTTCGTTTGGCTTGCTGGGGCGCTTTAGACGTTTGGAGATTACGAACATTTCTCATGATTACATACAAACTAAATGGATAGCTGCCTATTATTATTATTTGTGGATATTGTAGAGATTTTGCACTGTATGGGTGTCTGTATGTGTGTCTGCCCTGCTCTGTATCTCTGCCTGTACCTATACCTTCAGCCTATCTACATCTTCAGCACATCTACATCTTCAGCACATCTACATCTTCAGCACATCTACATCTTCAGCACATCTATATCTTCAGCACATCTACATCTTCAGCACATCTACATCTTCAGCACGTCTACATCTTCAGCACATCTACATCTTCAGCACATCTACATCTTCAGCACATCTACATCTTCAGCACATCTACTTGCTCAGCATACCTAGCCTATAGCCTACTTCTACATCTTCAGCGCATCTAGCCTACGCCGCCTACAGCCTACTTCTACATCTTCAGCGCATCTAGCCTACGCCGCCTACAGCCCACATCTACATCTTCAGCGCATCTAGCCTACGCCGCCTACAGCCCACATCTACATCTTCAGCACATCTACATCTTCAGCACATCTACATCTTCAGCACACATACAGGGTATATAAGTCCGCTCGTACGCTTGCTCGGGGCAGACGAATGGCCTGGTGAAGAACGCCTAAACCGCGTAGTAGTCAGGCTAAATGATCTGGCTTGACGGACGGTAAAACGTTCGTTGAGTGATACTGTTGTAGAGGGGGTAAATCCTGATCTGTGCCTCGAGAAGAACATCGGCCTCTTCAGGTATCCCTCTACATGACTGGGGTTCGGTGCCTGACTACCGTAACCTAGCTGACGGACAAAGCTGCTACGACGCGCGGACTCTTGAGCTGCAGAAGCTGCCGCTATTGACATTCCGATCTGTTGTTGCTGTCCGACGTTTCACTTTCTGCTGCAACTGACTTTCCGAATCTGGGCGCTATATCAATTACTGTTCTCTGACCGTGGCGCTACATAAATCGTGCTGTGAAATCTGTGATTCTTCCATAAACTGTGATTCTTCAATAAACTGTGATTCTTCAATAAACTGTGATTCTTCAATAAAACGTGTTCAAGCCTAGTCGGCTAATCTTTAGTCTACCGCTAAAGTGGACTCCGCGGACTGCAAGGGTACCTGACGACAGGGGTTGGTACTGGTCATCCTGGGTCTTCGCCCAGCCCCCGTTCTCCACAAACTGGTCCCCGGAAGTGGGGTGTGACTGGAAAATTTGTGGGACTGCTTCAAACTGGTTGTGAAAAGACAACAGATTTCGTCGCTGCACAGAATGGACGTTCCTGAGGGTAGGAAAACGACTTCCTATACGGTGCTGAGTGTCGCTGATGAGGTGTTCTTCTGCACGCCCACATCGAAAGCAGCAATGGTGGACTTTGACGAGCGCGAGTCAGAGTCAGGCAATCTTCTGGGAATCATCGACTTTGATGATCCGACTCCGTCCTCAGCGAAATCTCCGAGGAAGAAGACGAAAGAAGAACCAAAGGGCGCGTTGGTCGACCCCGTGTTGGTCGAGAGTCTCAGCGCTGCGTTGAGACAGAAGCGGATTCCCATGAAGCCCGGAAAATTCGACGGAACAGGATCTCTCGAATCGTTCCTGGCACAGTTCGACGTCTGTGCTAAATACAATCGATGGACTGCAGCCGATAAAGTCGACTTCCTCCGTTGTTCCTTGGAGAAGGCAGCAACGCAGCTGCTGTGGGATTTCGGAGCTCGGACGGACGTCACGTACGAACAACTCGTCGAGAGACTGCGCCAACGCTACGGGTCGGAGGGTCAAGCCGAGACCTTCCGAGCTCAACTCTATTATCGCCGACAGAGAGCCGATGAGACTCTTGGCGATCTGCTTCACGACATCCGGAGACTCGTCGTCCTTGCTTACCCGGTGCCGTCCAGCGAAACGACGGAAATTCTTGCGAAGGACGCCTTCCTCGAAGCAATCCGCGACCGGGAATTGTCCCTGAAGGTGAGAGAACGCGAACCTAAGACCATCGACGAGGCGTATCGAACGGCTCTACGCCTCGCCGCGTATCAGCAAACGGCGGACTTGGACGATCGTCGGAGACCAGCCAATCGAGTGCGAGGGTCTCAGGAAGTCGACGCCGGTGGACAGCTCCAGTCTCAATTGGACAGCTTCTTCGCGGCGCAGCGTAAGTGGCAACAGGACATGGAAGGAAGAATCTGCCGACAGCTGGACGAGATTCGAGGCTCGTATCGCACGAGTTTCAACGCCGAACCGGCTGTTCCACGGACGGTTCCATCTACCGTTCCTACTCCTCCTCCTCCGCAAGGGAACGCACCAGGTAGTCCCGGGCGCGGGATAACCTGCTTCAACTGTGGACGGGTCGGTCACGTGGCTCGCCGGTGCCGCCAGCGCCAGCAGTTCTTCAACCGCCGTGACGACGCAGCCACCTCGGACCCACCGACGTCCGAGCAGAATGGGACGACCGTCACCAACCACACGACGAGAGACAGAGCAACGGGCGTAACGAACAACGCGATCTACATCCGTGGAACGATCAACGGACAGCAAAGAACATGCCTAGTGGACACTGGGTCGGAGGTAAGCCTGGTTCCCTCTGCTGATGTTGATGGTTTGCCGCTCCAGCCTAGTAACCGCATTCTTTTGGCTGCTAATGGAACGCAGATTAGAGTCTTGGGTCAGATTGATGTTCCGATTAAGATTTCCAGAGGGTTCTCCATTGATACGGGTTTTCTTGTCTCTGACCAGATAGGCGAACCAATGCTTGGGATGGACTGGTTGAGGCAGCATCGTTGTCGCTTAGGTTTTGGTCAGGGCGCACTCTTTATTGGTCGGCGCCGCATTCCTCTGGTTAAGGGTAATGGCTCGCTTTGGTGTCGCAGGGTTATGGTTGCAGAGGAGACAACAATTCTTCCTCGATCCCAGAGCGATATTCCTTGTAAGACGCAATATCGGGATTTGACAACCTCTGCCCAGGCGTGGATGACCGAGTCCAAGGAGATTCAGCCTGGTCTGCATGTGGCAAGAGTTGTGCTGGGCGATAATACTGATAAGGCGTGCATTAGAGTCGTAAACTTGAATGAATATCCTGCTATGTTGACTGTCGATCAAATGTTGGGTGACTTACACCCCGTGGAGGTTGAGGTAAGGGAGAAAAAGGAAAAACAGACGAATCCTTCCGGTGGAACACACTTAGTGGGAAGGTTGATGGAGGAGATTTCTGAAGATGTTCCGGTAGAAACAAAGGAGAGACTGAAGGAGTTGTTGGTCAAGTACGAAGGGATTTTCTCGACCACGGACCATGACCTAGGGAGGACCACGATCTCTCAGCACAGGATTGACACCGGAGACTCTCGTCCTGTGAGACAACCCTTGAGGAGGCAGCCGCTTCCGTATCAGGCCGCCATTGATGCAGAACTGGATCAGATGTTGTCGACTGGTGTTGTGGAACCTGCTCTTGGTGAATGTTCTGCAAATGTGGTGCTCGCCAAGGAGATAGATAGATCTTTACGGTCTCGCAATGGTTACGGCAAACCCATTAGGCCTAATCCGATAGGGAAGGATTCCTATCCTTTTCCTAGAACCGATGCCTTCGTTGATGCCCTTTCTCATGCTGGGTGTCTTAGAACTCTTGACTTGAGATATGGATGTCTCCAGAGAACGATTGGTCTCGCTCATGAGAATAGGAACGGTCTGTCTACTTGTAGGCTGATTTTGAATCGTGGACTTGTGCTCTTTGACCCGGGAGGATATAGATCTGATTTTGTACGACTGATTCGAGAGGGACCCGCTGGTCTGTTTTACGTGGCTGAACTGTCCGAAAGATTTGAGAAGGCTCATAGCCTTAAAAGGAACGCTGAGAGGCGCAAGCACAGTTACGACTTGCGAGTACGGCCGGCAAGATTCGAAGAAGGCGATTGGGTTTACTACTTCAGTCCACGGAAGTTTGTGGGTCGTAGCCCAAAATTCCAGCGTAATTTCACGGGTCCCTACATGATACAGAGAGCGTGCGGTCCGGTCAACTACCTCCTCCAAAGGTCGCCGAAGGCTAAGCCCTTCGTGTCTCACGTTGACAAACTCCGTCACTGCTATGGGCGGACAAAGGGACAGTGGAGTGAGCCGGCTACCAGGATGACCGATGAACCAGCTATCGAGGTGTCAGACGAAGCCACAGCTCCTCCAAGCCGTCGGCCACGTCACCGTTGGAAGCGTTCACCTACAACGGAATCGTCTGCCACACTCGCCGAAGCTAACGGCGGCGCGACAGCTTTTGCCGTCGATCGGCCACGAGACAGGACGCTGGATAAGAAGGCGCAAGGAAGAGATGTCTACGAGGGAGACCCGGACGGAACTACGACCGGTTCGGGCCGACCTCGTCGCAATCCTCGCCGACCAGTCCGTTTCCAGTGAGGATCTCGAGGCGGACGGCGCAAGTCTTCGTCGTCGGTGCGCACAAGAATCCTTGTCGGCGCACGAGTCTACGTCCGCAGGCGTTCCTCTTCCTCTTCGTCCGCGCGCAGGTCAGCGCGCATGCTTCGTCGTCTGCGTCCGCAGGCGTTCCTCTTCTTCTTCGTCTGCGCGCAAGTCCTTCTACGTGCGCGCAAGTCTGCGCGCAAGCTCCTCCTCGTCAGCGCACGTTCCTCTGATCGTCGGCGCAGTTTCTTCTACGTGCGCGCAAGTCAGCGCGCATGCTTCGTCGTCTGCGTCCGCAGGCGTTCTTCTTCGTCTGCGCGCAAGTTCTTCGTCTGCGCGCAAGTCCTTCTACGAGCGCGCAAGTCAGCGCGCATGCTTCGTCGTCTGCGTCCGCAGGCGTTCTTCTTCGTCTGCGCGCAAGTTCTTCGTCTGCGCGCAAGTCCTTCTACGAGCGCGCAAGTCAGCGCGCACGTTCCTCGTCTGCGCTCGAATCCACGCGCACAACTGCGGAACGGAATTCACGGAACTCTGCCGGAACAATTCTGTTGGAGAAACTTTCAAAGGTGAATATGGACGGCGTTCGCAACTTTGTCGTGCATAATGACCTAATGACTTATTGTGTGGAAGACTTTCCATGTGAAACGCTTTATTATGTGAATTTATGTGAAACTTGGGAGCGATGTGCTTATTTAACATGTCGATGCTTACGGACGATTAGTTTTACAAGTGACTTTCTGTGTGCGATGGCACTTTATTTTCGGATTCGATTTCTTATTGAACGACGATTGTCCTGCTACGAACAGTAGTTTAATTGTATACATGAATCGGATTATAGCACGTTATTTGAACATTCGTATTGAACTGAACAATATCTCGTGCATTGAACTTTGACGCATTATTGACATTGCAGTAGACCGATGCTTAGTCAAATTTTGGGGACAGTGCCTTGCTCCTTTCTCCCCAAAGTGGAATTGGGGACTGTTTGTGGGGGAGCCGTGTAGAGATTTTGCACTGTATGGGTGTCTGTATGTGTGTCTGCCCTGCTCTGTATCTCTGCCTGTACCTATACCTTCAGCCTATCTACATCTTCAGCACATCTACATCTTCAGCACATCTACATCTTCAGCACATCTACATCTTCAGCACATCTATATCTTCAGCACATCTACATCTTCAGCACATCTACATCTTCAGCACGTCTACATCTTCAGCACATCTACATCTTCAGCACATCTACATCTTCAGCACATCTACATCTTCAGCACATCTACTTGCTCAGCATACCTAGCCTATAGCCTACTTCTACATCTTCAGCGCATCTAGCCTACGCCGCCTACAGCCTACTTCTACATCTTCAGCGCATCTAGCCTACGCCGCCTACAGCCCACATCTACATCTTCAGCGCATCTAGCCTACGCCGCCTACAGCCCACATCTACATCTTCAGCACATCTACATCTTCAGCACATCTACATCTTCAGCACACATACAGGGTATATAAGTCCGCTCGTACGCTTGCTCGGGGCAGACGAATGGCCTGGTGAAGAACGCCTAAACCGCGTAGTAGTCAGGCTAAATGATCTGGCTTGACGGACGGTAAAACGTTCGTTGAGTGATACTGTTGTAGAGGGGGTAAATCCTGATCTGTGCCTCGAGAAGAACATCGGCCTCTTCAGGTATCCCTCTACATGACTGGGGTTCGGTGCCTGACTACCGTAACCTAGCTGACGGACAAAGCTGCTACGACGCGCGGACTCTTGAGCTGCAGAAGCTGCCGCTATTGACATTCCGATCTGTTGTTGCTGTCCGACGTTTCACTTTCTGTTGCGACTGACTTTCCGAATCTGGGCGCTATATCAATTACTGTTCTCTGACCGTGGCGCTACATAAATCGTGCTGTGAAATCTGTGATTCTTCCATAAACTGTGATTCTTCAATAAACTGTGATTCTTCAATAAACTGTGATTCTTCAATAAAACGTGTTCAAGCCTAGTCGGCTAATCTTTAGTCTACCGCTAAAGTGGACTCCGCGGACTGCAAGGGTACCTGACGACAGGGGTTGGTACTGGTCATCCTGGGTCTTCGCCCAGCCCCCGTTCTCCACAATATCTATTTACTTGTTTACATAACAAGTGTATCGAGTTACAAAGAAAAATAGACAAATAATAAACAGTTTAATAATCAGATGTGAAATTTGAGCTGGGACATTTGTTGGCGAGGAAGCAAATTGGAGATACGATTATGTCAACCATACTTCTATGCATGTAGGTCTATCTTTAGTTCTTTACTGATTGGTTGGGTAGGCTACTTAGGCAAGGGATTGTCAAGGATTCTTGAATGAATGCGAAACAATAGCAAGTGGGGGGGGGTCCAAACTAGGTCGTGCTTGACGTTACTCGTTCCAGATAGACCTTTCCTGGCCGGTCGGCGGTCGCTTAGGCAATTCCCCATAATGTTGTTGCCTGAATTTCTGCACAGAGCCCATATGGTCCTCTGTAGAGTCCATTTTGGTAACACATCACGCCTACCAACTTGATAACATCCTGGAACGCCGCACTGGAATGTCGAAGGTGATGGAAACCGGTTTCAGCTATCGTGTGCGGCCCATAGGCGGTGGAAATTAACCGTCTACGACTGTACGAAAAAAAACATAATGTAAATAGAATCGGAGGAATATAGATCTATGACTTGAACAGGCTATGAACCGCCTAGAGATGTTTGTCTTATTAAATCATAAATCATAAAGGCACGAAGGCAGTTACCGTCAAAAGTCCGGCAACTAAAACACACTCGTCCAAGATGTAGGCCTATCGCCACAACTCCATCACATCTTTGTCAACTTTCAGGTTCGCTCCTATCTACAAAAACGATAGGCCTAATGTTTCATCGTGCTGGGTTTAATTATTAATAGCGCTAAACAATTATTGATTAAAATTTGGGCTTCCAAATTTACGCATAAATTAAATGTCCTTGATTCTGTCAAGTGTTTTATTTTTAGGGTTCAGATTTCCAAAACGAGAAATAAATCAACTGGTTAACTCGTTTTAAATAAGTCGGTTAATGTAAGCGAAGAATCATTAACATAATTTATGCGTCTGCCCGGTTTTTATCCGCACAAAAAAACTTTCCAGACAACAGGTGGCCCCGTAACCCTGGTGACCCTTGACCTCAAAACTATGCGATCGACAGCCAATCAGCGTCTTTTTGGGTCACACGTGAACTGATCGTCTCCGGAAGCGGCAGTCTTTGAGTCCTAAAATCGAAGGTAAATCTAATTAAAACGAAAGCTAATTAGGCAGCAGCGCTTAATTAAGCATCGAATGTGCGCTTGCAACCATAGTCGGGCGGTGTGGTTCTGTGCCCGATTTGCACTGGATGGTCGATGGCACAATGGAAAGGGTAACGGGGACACCATTGTTGACTGTCGCCCTCTAGTGTGGTGTAGTGTGGTGACGGTCGTCTGATGCAGCATGGTCTTCTTATGTGGTGCTGAGAATTGTAAAGGCGCTGCATAAGTTAACGTCTCGTTTAATGATGACCAAATATTTATAGAGAAAAGTGGAAACGATTGGAAGCGTTCTTTCAAGGATTCTATTCGTGGTATTGATTAACTTTACGACATTTTGTTCAGACATATGCACGGAGATGTCAATGGATTAGATGAACTGATGAACATGTGGATGAATGGATGTATATAGGGATGAATAGATTGTTCTTCCATCAGCCAATTGTTGATCTCCCAACATCTAACATGGATTACTTTGCACATAGGGCCCCCCTACACAGCAGAATTTTTTCTCCCCTTCATGGGCACACATTGTCTCCATGCACTGCCTCTTATCAAGGATCAGTGTTTCTCTTATCACACTTGTTGTTTTCAACTGTTTGCAATTATCTTGTGTACAATTATCTGGGAGCATTAAATGAATGTCATATTGCTATGTTGTTTGGATAAATGTATGGATGATATTTTGGATGGGTGAATGTATGGCTGAGTTGATGGATAGATGGATTGGTGCTTGGTGGATGGTAAATTGGATTCCAAAGAATGAATTAACCTGGATTCTTAAAAATTCATTTACCAGTTTTATCTGTTTTTTCTTTTATTTATTTATAATTGATTTAGAAACTTTCAGAAAAAATGTTCGCGTGAGGCTATGCAAGTTTTATGTTTAAGACATCTCGAAATAAACTTGTGGAACCATATAATTTATTAACTTTTGGCTCGATCCTGATAGGTCATGTTGGGTATGGAAATAGACACATTTATTTAACCCTTTAATGACTAGAGTGTACAAAAGGCAACTGGGAACCAGCGCAGATGGTTGTTGAAGTGTTAACAGACTCTGAAGATAGATTATTATTATGTCTACATGTTTACACACACATCGTATGCATCGGTCAATGCATTTCTCGATTGTCTTTGGTTCTTTTGACAGCAGCCGCACATGTACTTATGCAGTCCCTCATCAGCAGACTGATTCCCTGCCCCTCAGTAGACTGATTCCCTGCCAGACCATCGAGTGAATGGCGTCCAACGGGATTAGCACCCTTCCTCCCTCTGGTGGCGGTGGAGGCGACAAGCACTACGAGATCTCTTCGGAGATCGGCCGGGGTGCGTACGGAACAGTTTACAAAGCGAGGGACCGGAGGAACGAGGGAGCATTTGTTGCGCTCAAGGAAATCTCGATTCCGACGAATTCGGAGGAGGGAGTGCCAGCGAGCACGATTCGAGAGATTGGTCTGCTCAAGCAACTCGAGAAATACAACCATCCAAATGTCGTCAGGTTCGATGATCTTTTGTGCATTGGATTTTGTATTCGATTATCTAATCAAATACATTTTTAAAAAAACTGCATTTCATGCGATACAAAACGGAATACACTTTATATATACCTTTCTTTTTAGCCGTGGCTGGGCTACGAGCACCTCTGAGTAGGCTTCTTGAAGGGGTGCTATATAAGTTTTCTGAATGAATGAATATAATTTGAAACAGTACAATGCAATTGCAGTTCATTTATTCAATAATTCGTTCAAGAATTTATATAGCACCCTTCAAGAAACCCGCTTAAATGATTTCATACAACACAACTACGTTTGATATTGTTCATTTCCATGTCTATCCCAGGGCTTGACTAATGGATTCCTCTTGATGTTTTTGAGTTGTATTGTCTTGTATCTGTGACTTAGATATGTCACGTTTTTTGTAGGTTGCTCGACGTTTGTCCTGGACGTCGAACGCATCGCGATATGAAGCTGATGTTGGTCTTTGAACACGTCGATCAAGATCTTTCGCAGTTCCTCGAAAGTATTCCGTCACCTGGACTCGGACCAGATCGAATTCGGGTTCGTTGTTGTCAATAACAAACTGATCCTTAAGCCTTTTATGCGGAGAAGGTAGTAAATGGTATGAGATATCCTATATCCTTCGGCATTTAAGGGTTAAGCCGGTTTTTAAATTTTTTAATGATTGGAGCAATGGAGCTGAGCAGAATATGAGCAACTGGCGCTTTTAGTCTCTGTGGATGCATCTTGAAAATTGTAGTGGTAGTAGTTTCAGTTTATCGACACTGTGCAATGACAAAGATCATTAGCGTTGCCCTCACCTTTTATCCAGGCTTGGGACTGTCACTGTGAGTGAATAAACAGTGGCGGAGTTCTGCCTTGCAAATGTTTTTGTTGTTGTATGACCTCAATGTGTTGCAGGGTTTTATTTGCAATTTGTTGGAATGTACCCTAAATTTCTAAGCATTTCGTCGACCATCCTCAACACTTGATTATTTTTGTGTGGCCTCTCATGAGTAGCTACTCTGCAGTGAAGGTGCTATAAAAAATTTGACATATAGATTACTATTGACATCTTATTACAATAACAGATCAATTTTTAAAAGTGGTTAATTGCGTGTCACACAATGGTGCATTCCTACCATTGATTTAGAAGATACTCAGGCGCCGAAAAAATGTTAGGCGCATAAATTCTAGTGTTTTATCCTGTGTCTTAATCTTCAGGAAACTTTACTTATTTTATTATGGAATGGATTTCCACCTTCCCCTTCCCCCACCAGTTTCCTCTGTTATACTCTCTGGTAGTCCTCATCTTTCTCTTGCCTTAGAGCAACCTTTCTCTCGAGGTTGTACGCACTGGGAGCGCTTCAGAAAGGCTCTTGCTGTGGTGAGAAGTGCTTTATAAATAGTCAGATACAATCCAATACAATCGAATAGTTGCCGTGGAGTTTATTCAACTGGAAAAGAATCATTTTGTTTGTTTATCTTTGCAGGATCTAACGTTTATTCAACTGGAAAGGAATTATTTTCTGTTTATCTTTGCAGGATCTAACGTTCCAGATATTGAAAGGCGTTGACTTCATTCATTCTCATCGAATCGTTCACCGTGACCTCAAACCTCAAAACATTCTCATCACTGGGTCGGGTCAGGTCAAGCTCGCTGATTTCGGTCTCGCTAGAGTTTATGGATTCCAGATGGCGCTGACGTCTGTCGTAAGTCTATTGTCTTTTCTGTCGTAAGTCTATTGTCTTTTCTGTTGTAAGTCTATTGTCTGTTATGGGTTTTTTCCGTTGACTTTTTAATATGTGGATTGTGGAACTTGAACTGCGGTTTGTTTTGCCAGCTTCCTATTTAAAAATTTTCTCATTCAAGGCTATAAAAATTTTTTAATGAATTATTTATTATGAATCAGTGTCTAATATAAATAATTCTTTGTTCTCAGTTAAGATTATCGCTATTTCCTCTTGTGTTGATGGGAGACGGAGGCTTGAACTTGTGCTCTCCATTGCTGTGCAAGCCATGTCATGTCATTTGTTGTCACTAGGTGGTGACACTGTACTATCGTGCGCCAGAAGTTCTCCTACACAACCAGTACTGTGCGGCCGTTGACATCTGGAGCTGTGGATGCATCTTCGCAGAACTACACACTCGCAGGTTTCTCATCTCGTTATTATTTTGTGAAGGGTTGGGTGGAGTAATTGGAGTTTTTATATTGTATTGTATTGTATTTAAACATTTATAAAGCGCCTCTAGTAGGGTGAACCGTTCAGAGGCGCTCCCAAACGTACCTTGGTAAACAATTGCTTTCTTTTTGGAAATTCCACATTAGCTGTTATAGATATATGCTTTAACATGCCCCAGTTGCGTCAAGTAACATAGAGTACATGTCCCCAAGTTACCCTGTTGGCTTCAGATATGTAAGCATTTGGTGTAGCACACCAAGGTATTTCCACATGACCCAATTACCCCTATGGTTGGATACCTTAACATGCCCGACTGCCTTTAGATAGTGCATTCTGACTTGTCACAAGGTGCCCTCAATTAATTAGGGTGGTTTTTACTAACGTTGGAATTTTTTATACTGTTTGTACACAGTGTGGGCATTTTGTGTAAAGCAAAATCATTTTTTCCACATAGCAGATGTCCTCAGTGTTCCAATCTTAGAATCGACCTATTTTTCAGTCGATCCACAATTTATGCAACATTGAGCAACTCCCGGTTTTTTCGTTGCACATTGTACCAACAGCATGACAACTTTTCAACTGTGTACCAGTTAATGTTTATTCTTTACAACTCGGCTACCATGTCCGTTAACTCGGGCATGGCATGGTAATGCTACTACCAATGCAGCTGTTAATTTTTCTAAGGCTTCTCACGACACCACATAAAATAATTGTCTGTTTACATTCAGGCTGACTGTTTTGAGTGCAATTTGTCATTTTGTTTTGGTGTTTTCGATTTATTTTCAGGCCGTTATTTCGAGGTTCATCTGAAGTTGATCAGCTCTGTAAAATATTCCAGTAAGTCACATTCTGTAGCAACGATTGGTTGGTTTTGGTTGGTTGATTTTGATTGGTTGATTTTTGATTGGTTAATTTTGATTGGTTGATTTTGACTGGCTGATTTTTTAATTGGTTGATTTTAATTGGTTGATTTTGATTGGTTAATTTTTTATTGATTGTTTGATTTTGGTTTGGAAAAATTTGATTAGTTGATTTTGATTGGTAGTTTTCGATTCGCTGATTTTGATTGGCTGATTTTGATTGGTTGGTTTTGATTTTTGTTTTTGATTGGCTGATTTTGATTGGTTGATTTTGATTTTTTGTTTTTGATTGGCTGATTTTGATTGGCTTAATTTCATTGATTGATTTAGATTTGTGCAATATAAAAGCCGGGTGTCTCGGGCCCAGTCGTATAATTTTGCATCAAGTCACATAAATGTTTGAAAAGTCGTATAATTTTACATCAAGTAACATAAATGTTTGAAAAGGCAATGGATAAATGGTTTGATATGTACTTCTACAAAAGAGAAATATTGATATTATCGTCTGCAGGTGTATTGGTCTTCCTGCGGAGGACGAATGGCCGGAAGACGTTTCCATTCCTCGCAACTCGTTTCGTCCTTTTCCAGTTACTCCTCTCGACCAACTCATCCCAAACATTGAACCAGACGCTTGTAGCTTTCTTAAGGCAAGTATTTCACGCAGAACGCTTTTTGTATCATCAGGAAATTGACCGAACTAATATTTTTTTAATTACATTTCTTTCGCATTGAAAATTGTCTCCAGCGTGCATTTAAGTGACTAAGAAATACCCGACAGGTTAGATTAAAAGCATTTACTGACAAATTTTAAATATTAAGACTGTTTAAATAATCTCTCTTGGTTTGTGTGTCAATATGTGGACTGATTCCGTTGTTATAATAACGAAAATTCCATGTAAAACTGTTCACAATTACTTTCTGTTCTGCCAACATGTCTGTCTGTCATCATTGTTTACAGTCGATGCTCATCTTCAAGCAGACGTCTCGCATCAGCGCTTGCGATGCGCTCAAGCACGAATATTTCCTAGAATCGCATCTGGCATCTTCGTGTTCGTCAACATCATCGTCCGGCGTGTCCATGACCATTTCCAGCCCTGACTCTGAGATCCGCAACGTAACTTGCAACGATGACGTGGAGGAATACACAGAGACCGTCGTGGACAGCAAAGACCTTTTGAGCTCGTCTGAGTCGTCGTGGCCGTCACCGGTGTCAGCGCAGAAAACATGAAGGAAAACGAAGTGGATATATTGATGGAGGAAATAGTGGGACAGGCAAAGGATAGCGCAAAAAGATTCCAGGTGCCAATACTTTATATCGTGAGTTGGGCAAATTTTATTTTAGACTCGGATTTCTGAGCTGAAATGGTTTTTCAGAGAAATTTGGTGAACGTTTGTTGGAGATTGGGAGTTGCCTGCCAGCGTGTCCAAATGGGGCTCATACAGGACCTGTATTGAGCCCATATGGGTCCTGGGTGGAGACCGTATTGATGCCCGTGGAAATGTTGGCAGGATTTATTACTTGTGCCTTGAAGCGTGCCTTGCCTTGTTGAGATTTTTTAGATACGTTTTTTACTCTCTTTGTATATTTAGAAGTAGAAATTTCTGAATTTATTGTCGACTTGTTTTTTGTTTGTTGGGCACATATCTCGTATTGTGTAAGAGGAAGTATTTTCACTTTGTTCCTCTTGTTCTCTGGAAAGGTTGTTGTTGTTGATGATCTTTTGAAAATGACCAATTGGAGCGCAGTGTCAGTGAAGATGCAGCCAATAGGAATGAAGGACTTATGTCAATTATTGCCAGTGGAAGATTGCAACCAATGAGAGTTTAGGTGTTTTGGAAATGCAGCCAATCAGAGTTGATGTTATGAAGTTGCAACCAATTGAAATTGGGATAATGTGGAGATGTGAACAGCCAATAGAAATCAATATCTTGCAGGGATATAGCCAATGAGAGTTGAAATGTTTTGGCAATGTAGCCAATAGAAATCAGGATCTTGTGGGATGCAGCCAATAAAAGTTGATCTAAGTTTTCTTGCTTGTTATTAATGTATCTCAAAATATAGTTTTCGCAGGTTAAGGCAGCTAATACTTAACAATACCAGAAGTTTACAAACTGGTACCTAGAGTTCTTTGGTCAGTTATATACATTGTTTTAGCCAGTGAAACTGTATTTTCATATAGTAAGAGGTGAAAATCAAGTATAGACATCTTAATATGGTGTCCAACGTGATAGCCATCTTTACCCTGTAACAAGTTACCCATTACATGTACCATACGATGCCTGTCTTTTAGAGTTGTCTTGTACGAGCATTCCAGTAGTTGAGGATAGTTGGTTTAGGCATGCAACTGTTGAAACATGAAATCAGTTGTTGAACAATGTAGACATTCACTTTATAAAGTTTTCTTTATCTAGCACAATTTCTGGTTTCTTGCGTGAAGCGTTATAGCGACATGGTATCTCGATTTGTTATTTCATGTGTTCATTGCCGTAAGTTGTGTTCACTTTTGTACACGTTTATTAAAGGTGCCAGATATGCTGTTATACCCGAGATTGATTGTAGTACACTGCTTCATAAAGTAATTCTCATACATAGTAGTAGTCCATAGAATAAGTGACATTGTGAAGTAATCGAGATCTTGCAGGGATCTTGTAGCCAATGAGAGTTGAGATGTCTTATGATATGCAACCAATAGAAATCAAGGTCTTGTGGGAAGCAGCCAATAACAGTTGATCATTGTTTTTTTTAACTTGTTATTGATGTATCTCAGAAAATAGTAAAGGCAGCTCTAGCTAACACTTTAGAGAAGCGTACATGTAAGCAGCACACTGGTAGAGTTCTTCAGATCATTGTACACACTGTTTCAGACAATAGGACTGTACCAGTGTACCTGTTAATAGCGTTAGAACTTTGAGAATAGCTGATGACGTTATATGATGAGTTTCAGGCTTTCATTCGAATTTAGCTGTTTTAGTTATTATTGTATTCTGTAAGGGACTATACAGAGGATGTTTAAAATGTCATGACATATTTTGTTATAGCTAGAAATACTGATATACGTGTATTGAGCTCATCTTTCATTTTGTAAACATTTTTTTATCGAGGAACGTTAATCAACTCAGGATCTTCTAAATGTTAAATGTTGGGCCGATATTTTTTCACGACTGTTTGCGATGATTGCATTTCTACGACGTCTTTTTCAGATTAGCAAAATTCTCATTTTGGAAAGGGTTCTGCTTTGATGTGTATCAAAGTACAAATACATTGAACATTTGTATACCTGGTTAGATGTTTGGGAGTCCAACACGTGTGTCCAAAGGTGTGAAACACCTGGATGTGTGATTGTGAATGAGTCCAGGTGTGTCATTACTGTGTGTGTTTTGTGTTCGAGCCAAAAATCATTCTTCAGCCTCCGAATACTATTGTTGAAAGAGGCATTTAGTTCGTACAGTGATTACGTTACGTTTGATTTCAACGTGTAGTGTAATTTTAACGAATTGCATCTCGATGGGAGTTTCATAACAGCCTGACTATTTTACTAGTTCGTTTTCTAGAGGATTTTTCAGCGTTTACCTCAAATCTATATTCCTAACATTCTAATATGGCTGAAACCAATGCAAGTGGTTATGAAGGCAACTGTCTCGCAATAAATCACACTAACGTTGCGACTTTTTAACCAGACATTTAAGTGACCTTTAGAAGTTCGGTTAAACGAATTCATGTCTAGCAGATCAGTGATTTTATATGAATATGTTTGTATCAAGACATTTTGTACAGGGTTTTTCATTCACGACGTGTGTGTACAAAAAGTGACTGGAGAATCAACGCAGTGTGTCGTTAATGCGTTTAGTACCGGTACACATTGTTTTAACCCTTTAATGCCGAGAAGGTAGTAAATGGTATGGGAAATCATATACCCGGCATTAAAGGGTTAATTGCATTGCAGACGACATTTTCAAACTACTGCCACCGTCAACTGATCTTTAAAAAATCAGTTTATGAGTTTGACAATGCTGCTGGACAGATTCTATATTGATACCGGACACTGTATGTCTTTGTATGCTGAAATATTAAACTGTTAGCATATGTTATTAGCAGGCATTATATTTGTAATGTACGTCTACATGTATACTGGCACCGAAAAATACAGTTGGTTGTCTTTGTGTTAGTTTCAAGATTTCTAGTTTTGTTTAGTTTGTATTGTTTGCAACATAATATGACGGATCCGACTGATATCAGAGCTTATATATGTTGACAGAACTACTGCCGTTTAAACAGAAAAGTTTTTATTTGCTTGATTTTTATGCGGCAATGTGACTTGTCAAGGAACTCAAGTTGATCTTTTTCTTAGAACTTTCCAAAGTGCCTTAAAACTGACTTTTTCCTTTGAAATCTTTCTGGTTTCTTGCGTGAAGCGTTAAGGTCGCATCGTATCTCGATTTGTTATGTTATGTGTTCATTAAGTTGTGTTCAGATTTGTAGACTGCTCTTCACCAGGCAACTAACTAATCACACATACGTCTGATTTACATGTCCGTGTGATCTTAAATGCATGTGTTAAATTGTTATGAGAGTAATAATAATATTGAGTTTCTTAGAGCCTGAGGGATTTTCATCACCTTGGGTGATTAAAAATAGAAACTGCTGCCTCAAAAATATCTGTTATAGTGTTTTTCTGTACAGACACCTACTTACTTACCATCAGGGTGTATCAATATATTGTGTGATTGTGCCTCATGGATTTAGCAGGGAATAGTGAAACGTTGACAGCCGACCATTTCCATTGGTTTAATTTCACTGTAGGTTCTGCATATATCGACATTGATATTTTTATACATGTTTATGGAAGTGCATGGCAAATTAACAACCATGGCAGATTTTGTTTGTAAACATGATTTCAGTGTTCTGCCAAACATTTCTTGTGCATTTACACTGTCAGTTTTACAAGTATTATATGGCAGACTTACTATGGTGGATCCAAGGATGAAAAACATTTGACTTTTGGTTTGGGGTATTAAACAGACTAAAACATACAAAAGTTCCAAATTGGTTTTTGTTAGAAATTGCAACAGAAAATTTTGAATTTGTTTTGTTTTATTGTTCAGTTGAAAAGCAATTTGTAAATTATTAATATTGCAGTGACTAACATGTTTAAAGGTTGTAATGCATTGGAATTTAGTGTTCTGTGCACTGCCTCTGTTCTCATTTTCAATGTTGGTTGATATTATCACATTTGGTGGAAATAACGGAAAAATCCAACATTTTCTGTAAAAAATGTGTTGAACTCCTGTCATAGTTTATGTGCAGTGGACCAAAGGTGTGGCTGGATTGGCTGTTCTGGATCCACCCCTGTACATCCACCATTTCTTGTTTATCAGAACACCGATATAATGCATTTTTTTCTATGGTTACTGAACTTTGCGTCCGAAAGTGTTCAGTTTTCTAAACTTTTTTGATTTCAAGTTTGAAATTTTGTGCTGATCTTCTACAGTCAGTAGATGTCTCTTTGTATAATAGCAGCTCTGATTTGCAGATTTTATTTTTATATGAACGATTTTTTGAGAGAAATATAGTTTCTGGTTTTTCAAATTATGTCTTGTTTAGTTGATGGTTGATTTTTAAATCCTAATCTCCATATTTCTAAAGTGCTACTTGAAAGCCAAGCGCGGGGCACCAACTTATTCACGAGCGCTGCATTGAGCCAAAAGGGTTGTCCGTAAGAGTAGTCCATGGTGGTCCGGGTCGAGTTACCATAGGATCAGAGGGACGGAATAGCCACTAAGGCGGGTTTTGTCTGGGCTGGGAATTGGAGGGTGGAGGATCAGATGAAACAGGGTAAGAGTTTTTTAAAAGGAGTGTCTCAAGTTTCGAAAAGGAAAAAGTGATGTCACTTACTATCTGGATTTTTACGTATATTAAGTGGTTTGGATGAGCAGTGGGAACGACGCTGATGAAGAGTTTTATTTGTAACTAGCTGAACCCGGCCACGCGTTGCTGTGGCTGAAAAGAGCCTCCTCCCCTCCCCCTCCCTTTGCGATGGCGACGCGGATCACGCCATAAAACGCTTGAGCAAGAAGGCCGTAATGAAATGCGAAGGCCGTAATGAAATGCGCTAAAGAAATTTACGGAACAAACATGCCCGAATTGGTATGCAAGGCTTATTGACGGGCGTAGGCTATGTGTTGAAAACGGTGGAATTTTCAAAGTTGTTTTTTTTGTTGAAAAGATTGCGTTTTTTGCGAAAAATCATTCTGAAAACCCGGCCGTGTTGGAACTAAAGGTTTTGGTGAAGTTCTGAAAGGAATCGGCGCAGAAAGTTCGGAGAACACTTGCAAGGAGCCAAACGCGGTTACATTTATATATATATATATATATATATATATATATATATATATATATATATATATATATATATATAGATGCATGGGATTCCAGAGTTCCATCATGATGAGCAGCGAGAACGCAAGCCAAGAATTTCAACAGCAGTGGGAACGCTGTTCCCACACACTTTAAACCCTGCGTATGTTCAAACTTTAATGTCAGGCAGTGATTGTAATAGTATCATATTTCTAAACAATCACTTATACAATAATTATTCGTAATTAGATCTACGCTCAAACCCGGATCTTGCGGTTAATATAGTTACAGGGTGACTGGACGTTTTCGACCCCTCCACCCCCAAACAGTTTGGCGTGCAGAAACTACATAAAATATTCGGAATAGAATAGCACAAGAAAAGAAGTGGGCCCGATCTCAAGTGTCACGCCGTGTGTGGACTTTGGATCGGTTGATTCATACGACACACGCAGTTGTGTCACGCAGGTCCCTATTAATAACAATGCGTCACTACGCGTTGATGAATTACTTTTCTTACACACGCACACCATTATTGTCATTGATGTCAATGATGTGCATTAATAATACTATTAATAAACATTAGCGCACATACGCTGTCGCCATTTTTGTTCTCTACTAGGCTTCAACCGGTGGACGACCGGTGGTGAACATTGCAAACAATTCTTTTCTGAAAGCACATGCAATAATAATTATTATAGAAAAATGTTGAGCAGATTGTTAATAAATTAGCATTATTAGGCCTATTAGTATAAATCGGTGTTGAACGTAAATACTGAATTAAGCGCAAATTGCATAGCATAATTGTATAAAAAATATCAATTTCAGATAGCAGGATAAAGTCGCACAGGCTAGGACTGAGCGGCGAGCCAATTAATTTTTAAAAATAAAACTTCGCTCAGCAAAAGCATTTCAGAAGCTCTCGCAGTGCGATCGATCCCACGCGTCTATTCATATAAAAATTTGCCCGTTTTGAGCTGTCTGTCTGTTTGTCAGTCTAACGCCCCATAAGATAATTAATTACACTAAGTTTAGAGTTAGGCTAGCCACATGGAATGTGGGGAGCCTCACAGGAAGATCTAGAGAGATCGTTGATGTGATGCAAAGAAGGGCAATAAATATCATGTGCCTGCAGGAGGTCAGATGGACCGGACAGGGAGCTAGAGAGATAGGAGACGGTCACAAACTTTTGTACAGTGGAGGTAGAGACAAACGTAATGGAGTGGGAGTGATACTGGATCCGGTGATGAAGGAGAAGGTGGTGGATGTGACGAGAAGTGGCGACAGGCTCATGGCCGTGAGTCTGGTGGTACATGGGCGGATCATCAATGTGATTTCTGGATATGCTCCACAGACAGGATGCACACAGGAGGAAAAGGACAGCTTTCACGAAGATCTGGAAGCCTTGATCAGAAACATACCAGTCACACAAAGTCTAATTGTAGGTGCCGATATGAATGGTCATGTGGGCATGGAGGCTGATGGTTTTGAGGAGGTACATGGAGGTCACGGTTTCGGTACGAGAAATGAGGAAGGAGATAGATTATTGGAGACAGTACAGGCATTGGACTTGGCCATCATAAATACATACTTCAAGAAATCAGAGGAACACCGAATAACATACCGCAGTGGAAGAAATGCAAGCCAGATTGACTACCTGCTGGTGAGGAGGGAGGACAGAAGGCACATACGTGATTGCAAAGTCATACCTGGCGAGGCAGTGGTCAGTCAACACAGGGTGTTGATTATGGATATGATGGTACAGACTCAACATCAGGAAAGCAAACAGATCAAGCAGAAGGAACGTATCAGAACTTGGAAGTTGAAGGGAGATGTAAAAGAAGCTTACAAACTGGAGGTGGAGGCGCAACTCGCTGGAACGGAGAAGGTGACATGGGACAAACTGAAGAACGGAATGGTGGAGGCGGCAAAGCATGTATGTGGAACAACAAAGGGTCAGAAAAGGAAAGAGAGAGATACTTGGTGGTGGGAGGAAGAAGTGCAAACGGCAATAAAAAGCAAGAAGACTGCTTTCAAAAACTGGCAGAGGAATCGGCAAGATGCAGTATTGAGAGCAGCATACAAGGCAACATGCAAAGAAGCTAAAAGGGCTGTGGCAGTGGCGAAAAGTGGGGCGCTGAAGCAGCTGTACCTGGAACTAAACACCAAAGAAGGGGAGGATAAGATATATAAAATAGCAAGGGCAAGACAAAGAAACAAACAGGATAAGCAGGCGGTAAATGTCATCAAGGACAAAAATGGTAAGATACTCATTGATGAGGAGGCAATAAGGACCAGATGGAAAACATACTTCGAGGAACTGCTAAATGAAGAAAACCCAAAGGAGCAGCTGCAGGAGACCAACCCAGTAGCAGGCCCAGAGAGGGAAATCACCTGTAAAGAGATTGAGACAGCAATAGCAATGATGAAAAACAACAAAGCACCGGGACCATCTGGAATGACAGCTGAAATGTTCAAGACTCTTGAACAGAATGGTGTTGAGTGGCTATATGTTATCTTGAACGACTTCATGAAGCAAGAAAGACTACCTCAGGATCTGAAGGAAAGTGAAATACTAGCATTATACAAACAAAAAGGAGATGTGATGGACTGCGGGAATTATAGAGGAATTAAACTGTTGGAAGTTGGACTGAAGGTGTACGAAAAGATCATTGAGAGGCGAATCAGAGAACAGGTCGAGCTACATGACAACCAATTTGGCTTTAGACCAGGGAGAGGTACAATGGACGCAGTGTTCATATTGAGACAGGTACAGGAAAAGGTATTAGAAGGAAACAGCAAAAGATACTGGACCTTCGTGGACATGGAAAAAGCTTTCGACAGAGTGCCAAGAGATGTAGTTTACTGGAGCTTAAGGAAGAAAGGAGTCCCGGAGGTGTTAGTGCGCCTGGTAAGGTCGATGTATGAAGGGGCAAGAACAACAGTAAGAAGCAGTGCTGGAAATACAGGAAAATTTGAGATCCGAGTAGGTGTGCACCAGGGATCATGCCTGAGTCCTCTTCTATTCATTATTGTGATGGATGCTGTGTCGGAGCATGTGAGGAGAGAGGTGCCGTGGGATATGCTGTATGCGGATGATCTTGTGCTGGCGGCTGATGCAGAAGAGAGGATGCAGACACATTTTACGGAGTGGCAGATGGCGGTTGAGAGCAAGGGCCTCAAGGTAAACATAAACAAAACAGAGACCATGGTATGCTCAAAGACAGCGGAGACTGTGGAGATAAAGAGCACCACAGGAGAACCACTGAAGCAGGTGGAAACGTTTAAATACCTGGGATCGACGATGAATGCGCAGGGAGGATGTGAACAGGATGTCAGGAACAGAATCAAAGTAGCGTGGCAGAAGTGGAGAGAATTATCAGGAGTGCTGTGCGACTTCAAAATGCCAACCCACCTAAAGGGAAAAATCTACAAAACAATGATAAGGCCGGTAATGCTATATGGAGCAGAGGCCTGGGCGTTAACGAAAAGAGACGAGAAACTGCTGGAAAGAACAGAGATGAGAATGCTGCGATGGATGCTTGGAATATCACTGAAAGACAGGAAACGAAGTGATGACATCAGGAAGAAGCTCGGTGTGGCGTGCATCACTGACAAGGCACGAGAGATCAGGCTGAGGTGGTATGGACACGTGATGAGAAAAGAGGAGAATAGCTGTGTAAAAAGAATCATGCAAGCGGAGGTATATGGTCGACGCAGTCGGGGACGACAGAAGAAAAGATGGGAGGACGTCATACAACAGGACCTGAAGCTGCTCAAACTGAAGAAAGAAGACACTGGAAGCAGAGACAAGTGGAGGAGAAGGATCCGAGTGGCTGACCCCTCGCCAGAGGGAATAATTCTAGCCTGAAGGGAAAGAAGAAGAAGAAGATAATTAATTACACGTGCTTCTGGCTCAGGCACGGTCAAAGAAGAAAGGTCTTCACGTGTTCACTTTCACTATTAATTTGATTTATGCACGAGCATGCTGCTTCGAACCTGGTTTATTATTAGATAAAAGTCTTGAGACGTGAACCGTCAAAGTGTCCTATTTTACTGCATCTTTGCGTCTCTCTTATATGGTTCACCGAAATCTCAGGAGTTACTCAGAAAGCTAAGTCTTGGCATAAATACCAATCGGTATGAATAACAATGTGGCATTCTTATTGTTTACTTCTATATAAATCCATGAATGCATGCTTACTCACTGACACTCAGCGGCATGAATCGGCTGAGTCAAGAATTCTGAAGTATATTATCAGAGGATCCGTTACTTGTGAATATTTCGGGGTCATGATTTCACTCTCAACAATAGATGGCGCCCCACTTAAAATTCCATTCTAACGCTAAGGATCATGTCTTGAATATCCAAAGCAATTTTTCATTTCGCAAACATAATCATTCGTCAATCTACTTTCATAGATGTAATTAATTGAATGCTTTTTTCGCAAACAAAATGTTAAATTTTCCGGAACTTTGATTATCGCCCAAAAATTTGTACAAGGCGGTTAAAGAGAAGAAACAAGTCCTGTGTAGAGAAAGTCCTTGCGGCTGATTAGAGAGGCATAGCATAGGGATGCCACTCAACACCTTTTCCCACCTTGATCTAGGTTTTGGGGCTTGTATAGGTTTCTAGATTTTTTGCCAGGATCTAGGCATCTGGCTTTTTCTCACGGTGGTTTTTCCAACTTTTACATACAAATTTACTTTTAAAAATTGAAAATTCACAAAAGACGTTAACAAATCGGAAATTTCGTGAATTTGGACACGGGGCTCCGTAAAAAGAGCATCGAAAATTTTATCGGGAAGAAAAGTGAACAAAATTTGATCATTGGACGACTAAAAAAGGTCGTCAGAAATTTCAAGCCCGGAAAATGGAAAAATTCAAAATCCATGTATTTTTCAAACATTTCTTAATCTAGCCTTTTCTAGCCTTTTTATATCGACCGAATCTGACATATTTAAAAGATCAGAGTGGCATCCCTGACAGTGGTGTCAGTTTAGAGATTTTTTCGTAAATGTTCTTGAGCTATTTTTACCTCAACCAATTACACCATGGGGGCGGACCTGGCGAAGAATACAGTTTGACCAATGACAGCCGACGAAACAACAACCAATGGACTGCGTCGTTGAAGCCGCTGTCTGACCATTCCTTTCCATCCTTTAATAGTCAACATGCGGACAGACTTTTACGCTCTCCGATACTCTTACTTTTTGCCATAGTAAAAGTGTTATCAATAACAAGCTACCTACTTACTTACTCTTAAATACACCTTTCTTTCCTTTCCAGCGCGTCAGTCGATTGTATGAGGTGTGATTGGTTGAGCTAAAAATAGATCAAGAACGATTAATAGTAAGTAGTTTTGAGTTGCAAATCAGAAGAAGCGGATCCAACGACAACATCGACAACTTTTTCTTTTCCCGACGAAAAATTAAAATGGCTTCAACATTCCTCGCCGTTCCAGTGAAAAAGACCTGGGAAGTGGACTTGGCGAAACCTCTGCGCAGCTTCATCGCCGATACGTACACGAACTGCAATCCGGACGATTATAAATCGGGTTTGACGGAGTTTAACAAACTGAGGAACAACGCAATTGCAAAGTCTGTCGACAAACATGAGTCGGCCCTCGAAGTCCTCTATAGGTAAAAAATGGAGACATTTTCTTTCCTTTTTATGAATTACTTGCGAAGTAATTGGGGGAAAATAAATTTGGGGTAATTGCAGTATCGGGGACCGAAGCTTACGCAGTATCTTTGGAAAACTTGTATCTAATGACCACACTAACCCTAACACTGACCCTCACGACGCCTAACCTGGTCCTAACCGACACTCATGGTTCCAATCAATGGATCAATGAAAAGTTTAAAACGTGCAGGGTAAAATCCCAGACTGGCTGCCCGTACTCCAAACAATATGGCTGCCAACGAATGCAATAAAATTAGAGCGCGACCATCGACGACATTGTTAATCAATTCAGCTTCAATTTCAGCAGAATGACTGCACTAACCCTAAAACTAACCCTAACCGACCCTCACGACGCCTAACCTGAGCCCTAACTGACCCTCACGTTGCGATGTCGTCTATAGGTCGCGCTCTAATTTTATTGCATTCGTTAACGGCCATATTGTTTGGAGTACGGGCAGCCAGTCTGGGATTTTACCACGTGCAGTTTTGAAGTTGCTGTGAAATTCATAGAAGTGCATTAAATTTCAAACAAGTATTATCGCTGTGTAGGGCAAAATTTTGATGAGTCTGGTTAAATGACACGTCCATTCCTTCGTCTGATGCAAACTTGTCACTGGTATCATTGTCATTCTTTTCTCCTCCCAGAATTCTATGTTGAGGTGCTGAAGGTGGCTATGGGATGGGACAAGACCTGTAAAATACTAAATTATATTGCTTAGCATTCATATAGAGCCTTTATTAAGTATCCTAGCCATTGCAAAGTCCATATAAATATGCAGAAGTAAATTATTTCAAGAGACGCTGGATACTGAGTGTGTTATGATTTCTTCTGTAGGTACTATGATCAACTTGTGGCCATCGACACTAAATTTCCAATGTCTGAAAATCAGGTTTGTGATTTGTTTCTATTGTTTGAGAGAGGAATATGTCACAAATGTTCAACTGTAGTTATGGTTTAATTCAGTGGTTCCCAACCTTTTTTTGACCTTAGGGCCACTTTTTCTAGGCTGGAGGACAAAAGGGCCACTTTTTCTTAGTTAAAGGATATTAGGGGCCACAATGCTAAAATTTAATTAACTAAAAGCATATAAAATTGTTATAATTGATTCAAAATAGAATCTGTGATGTTGTTTATAGAGTTAAAAATAAAATAATTTCTAATAGACAATAATTATGTGTTCTAGTTCGTCAAAATTGTCAATTTTTCATATATTTTTGTTAATAGTTTGAAAGACGAGGGCCATTTTTGAGGCCTGGCGGGCCATTTCTTGAGGTCTGGCGGGCCACTTTTGGCCCGCGGGCCACGGGTTGGGAACCGCTGGTTTAATTCATCAGAACTACAGTGGGTAAATTTAGGGTTGGTGAATTGTGCAATAATATTTTTACAGTGCATGTACTATAGAGATATATGATTGCGAATGCGTTTATTTTACCATAATTATGTGCACATGGTGCTGTACGGAGGTTTTGTGTTCACTGTTCATCCAATTTTTGCTTTTCTATTTTCTATCTAACTCGACAAAACTGTTACATTGTTGGCATAGTTGTCGGTGGTTAAGTCTTGTAGTTGAGATTTAGTTAAGAGCAAAATTGTATGCCATTGTTCCATTCAACTTTGTAGTCTTAGGCATTCTATGAACCTGTTTTAAATTTCAGTTCTGTTCGCATTTATTAAGTACTTGGTAATTAGGATTTCTCCTCTTAGCGGGATTGTTAGGGCTCTTTGTTGCCTTTGTGCCAATTCGTTTTTAAACGATATTTTGTTTGTGTCCATTTTTTTATATATATTGGCAAACGTTTCAATAAAAGATTTGATTGATTGATTGATTGATTGACCATAGGAGCAGATTTGCAGTGGCATCTCGTGGTGTATCTAACTGTGTCAGCTGTGACAATTGATCTGCTATGTGTGGCTGAATTTCTTGTAGATAAGGATAAACTTCAAATGGCAAGATGCTTTCAACAAGGAGACGCGGTTTTCAGGAAAGCGGACACTGAGTTAGTCTTTCAAATATCTTTTCTATACATGTGACTTAAATTTACCTGTTTTTGCACTAGTGCTTGAGCAACTAATTCTAACGAAGTAACCTTACGTGAAATGATCTAACTTTGTCTAGCACCAACCTTTTTTCTTCAGTGACACATGTTTCAATGCCGTCTTCAATTGGCCTTGATTAATTCCACAGTGCAATATTTTCCATACTTGCTAATTTTCGCTGTCCATTGACTAATGCATTCAACTTCATTACTCTAGGATTATATAGAAGTTATTATTTATGCTGACCCTCTTGCATTCTTGTTGACCTGATCTGTCTGTCTGTCTATGCAATTTATATAGCTCCTCTTTAGAGGCTATCCCGATCCAGGCATGACTATAGCGGAAAGACTTGAGTAGTTTATTTATTAAAAAGAGTTGGACAAGTCCAGTGGAAGGGAATGCAGTCAACAGGGGAGGATATTCCAAACACAGAGCAAGCCATATTCTGTAGGTTTGCTGTGTGTGTGTGTGCGTGCGTGCGTGCGTGCGTGCATGTTGAGCCAGTTGCTTAGTTATTGATTTAGACTACATGCATGCTGACCCAGTTTCATTTTTCAACATTTTATTATTCGGTTTGGCTTCTATCATGTCTACATAACAACTTGACCTATATGCAAATTATGCGCTGATCCAGTTGCATGTTTCTCTTCTTGGCAGCGATTGCATCAGGGTCATTTGAGCGTGTCTGCATCTTGTTTAACATCGCTGCGCTTCAAAGTCAGATTGCTGGCACTCAGAATCTAACGTCTGATGAAGGACTTAAGATGGCCGCTAAGCTTTTCCAGGTATTATCCATTCATTAAGCAGTAAAAACCTATTTATGTTGTAACATTGTTGTTAGTAATTACAGGTACCTCTTCATCATTGTTTGTTATGTATATTAATGCTCATATAATTTACAAAGGATATCAATTAAAGTCGACGTATGTTGAAAACTCTTCCATTTGACCTTTGGCTGCTGATAAATATTTTACATTTTTTTATTATTATTATTGAGAGATAGTACCTTTATTATTTTTGGTTTTGGCATTAGCATTATATTTCTTTTACTGTTACTATTATTATTAAGATTAGTGTTAGTAGTACGTAGTTGATATTGTTATTATTTATAATATTTAATCGTTTAGTCCAGATTTTTGAACTATGCGTGGAAACACTTTAAAGTTATATTCATTCGATTGAATAAACATGATTGAGTTCACTCTTATGTATAAATTCTGTCTGGTTGCATTTCATGTTTGAATATTCATGAGCATCCTCATTAATTATTCATGCACTGGTTCTAAGATTAGACTTGTTAATCGTCGTGTGTTTTCAGCAAGCAAGCGGCATATTTGTCCACCTGCAGACAGTGGTTCTGTCGAGCGTTCAGGGTGACCCGACCCCTGACCTCCACCCTGACACCCTCAACGCCCTGGGTGCCCTCATGCTCGCCCAGGCTCAGGATTCTTTCGTCAGGAAAGCCATGAATGGTTAGTTGGCACAACCAATGTCATTCTATATGTACTATTATATTATTACATGTATAATTGTATAAATTATGCATATATATGTGTGTGTAATATTATACATGCATATATGTATTTAATATATATACACTTATACATAGTTATGTATATATGTTTTATATTATATAATATATTATTATATTTTTGCATGTTTATACATAATAACTTTTTAACTATGATTTCACTTTAAAAACCCATTATCTGATGCCATGTATTTGTGGTTAGCAATTTTTATAGTGCCGGTAAACTTGGGTCCAATCGAACCGAAAGCAGATTATGAATTATTACGACTATGGCACTACAGAAGTTACTAGATCGGAATAAATGTGCTATATAAATTCAGTGCACGTGTGTGAATGTTGATTGGTCGTTTTTTATAGACAAGATGAAACCAGGAGTTGTTGCAAAACTTGCGTTGCAATGCTCCGACCTGTACGCTGACGCTGGCAAACTACTCGGCCTCGACTCGATAAAAAGTCTCTGGCCAAAGGTAAGACGCCATCTGGTGTTCAATGATCATGATGCAATTCATGTATGATATGGTATGGTATATGAGCATTTATAAAGCGCCTCTTATAGACTATCTATTCAGAGGCGCTCTCAGCGTGACAGCCCCGAGGAAATAAAAAAGACTTCAAGTAGCGAAGGGCTGAAGATGACACCCCGGATAAGATCTTACTACGGATGTAGCTCCTATTCCTCTATGATATATACAGACTGTTTCTTGCAACGAAGACTTTAATTTTGACGCCATTCTTGATGTTTTATTTGCCTTAAATGCAGAATGGTCATTTAATTTTCCTCTCAAATATTTTGCATTGTCTTTGTTCACCGTACTGCTTACTACAGAAATCTCGTAAAAACCCTGAATAAGATTTATTGACCAATGCTTTCGTTGATAAAAATGTTTCAATCAGTTACTGGAAAAATTAATCATTAACAGAAATATATCCACAGCCCTAAGAATGATGTAATAAGTCGGCTGGACAATAATGATGCATATGTTGATTGTTGCTTTTCAGGAGTGGCTGACCAGTGTGGCTGGGAGACAGGCTGCATATCATGGAATCGCTCAATATCACCAGAGCCTTGTCTCAAAGGATGCTAAGGACTTTGGCGTAGAGATCGCACGACTTCGGGTTGGTGTGCAGCGTATTGTTATTTTCATTGTTTTCTTTAATAGTATTGTTACTTATTGTTATCATTGTAATTTTCACGGTTCTGTACATTGCAAAATATTGACATCGTAAGTTCATAGTTTAGTAGGATGCGTGTTGTGGGTTGAAGTACCATTGTCATTTCCATCTTCATTGAATAAATTATATCAGCACATCTCGTTAAAAATGTTGGTTTGTGATGATCGTTTAGCATTCCAAGGACCTGCTGTCGGCTGCTGAAACAAGAGGTGGATCGACGTTCATCTTTCAAGATGTACAGAAGAAAGTCGTGAGAGCGTTGCAGGACGCAGAGAAAGATAACAACTTCATCTATCACGCCAAAATCCCAGATGTCACGTCGCTCGAGTCGATCGGAAAGGCAGCGGTTGCAAAGAGCACTCCACTGTCGAGTCAACTGAGTTCCAGTTTCAAAGGTAGATTTGGTTTATCTATTTGGTTAATATTCTGGCTTATCCTAAGGTGAGTATTGTTTCCCCATTTGCTTACCTGGATTCCAAAAGGTTAAACTGTCTTCGATTATTAACAATTATCTCATTTCCAAAGGTAATTCTAACTTTCATAGGGTAGTTTGACTTTCTGAAGATAAATTTATTTTTATCCAAATCTTTTCAAGAGGTAAAAAGCTTTCCAAAAGGAAATCTGGTTTTCAAAAGGTTTATCTTTTAAAAGGTAAATTTGACTTTCAAATGGTCAATCTAGCTTATCCATTCGAAGATAAGTCTCTCTCGGCCAATGGTAAACACGGCTTTTCTAAAAATCAGGTCGGGTTATACAGGACAAGTTCTCTTAATATTATATCTTCTTTTATTCTGTAGCCACATTTACTTCACAACGTGAATGTTTCTGAACATGTTTGAACACGTTTGTCGTCTGGTTTGACTTCAGATTTGTTTGAGAAGGTCGTTCCTCTGTCTGTTCATCTTGCGCTCATCGCTTTCAACAATCGCAAGTCAGAGATCGTGAACTTGGAAATCGGACGCTTGCGAGAGGCAACGCAATTGCTCAATGGGTTAGTTGTTAATCCAACAGTCTTAATCTAATCAAATCCAATTAGGCACAGTCTTAATCTTAATGTCTTCACTCTTTTCTATCACGAATCGTAATCATTCTGTGTTTTGTCAGTTTTAAATTAAACGAAGATTATTATTAATTATCAATAAACAACATTGGGTTAGAGGTTGATTCCATCTTTTCCAGCGTTCTCGCTTCGCTGAATCTTCCGGCCGCGATCGAAGATGTGTCCGGTGGAGCAAAGGTTCCGCAGTCTGTGCTAGAGAAGGCGCAGAAGCTGCGAACGAGCGGAGGATACGAACAAATCGTTCAACTCATCGAAGATCTTCCGATCTCTCTTCAACGCAACAAGGAAATCCTCGACGAGGTAAAACACAACGACCAGTTGCTCTGTGGGGAGGTATGGGGTGGGGGGAAGGATAGGGTGGAATGGAGAGGGGTTGGGTGGAGGAGGATAGGATGGGGTGGAATATAATGGGGATGGATAGAGGAGGATAAGGATGTGTGGGAGGTATTGGGGGGGGGGAAGATGGGGTGGAATTTAGAGGGGTTGGGTGGAGAGAAAAGGATGGGGTGGAATTTAGTGGTTTTGGGTAGGATTTAGCGTATGGGGTGAAATGAAGCGATGTAAGATAGAGGAGGGTGGGATAGTCTTAGAAATTCCTATATGTCTCGAAAGCTGAGCATGAGGAAGGGAATGGCCTGTAATCGTTTGCGGCTAATCTCTTCCAAGATGCAATATGTCTGGTTCGGGACGCACCAACAACTTTCCTTCCTGTTACACTGCGCTTAATGCCCTCGACTCGCTCCACCTTGTTCTTTTTTAAAGAATTCTAGTTTTTTTATCCTATTTCTTACCATGTTTGGGTCGTGAGTGAGTTAGATTAGTCTACAGTGAAGAGGCGCTATATAAAAATACTGAAATAAAGAAATTAAACTAAAACAAATGTGCGTTGTTTTCTTTCAGTCGGACAATCTGTTGAACGAAGAAGAGAAATCAGATAAACAACTTCGCGAACAATTCAAGGATCGCTGGACGAGAACAGATTCATCGAAACTAACGGAAACGATGAGAGCGGAGACGGTGAAATATCGGACGATTCTATCGAACGCTGTCAACGCAGATGCAGTCGTGAGAAGTCGATTCGGAGCACAGAGAGAGGGAATCGAACTGCTCAGCAAGTCAGATGTAAGTGGGGGATGTTAGGGAAATGGGGGAGAGGGAAATGGGGAGAGAGAGAGATTGGGTGGTGGTGAATGGGTGGGTGGATGGGTTGGTGAATGAATTGATGGGTTGGTGAATGAATGGATGGGTGTTGAGTGGATGGGTGGATGGATGGTGAAATAATGGATGGATGGCTGGAGGAATGGGCTGGTGGAGAGATTGTAGGGATGAACTGGTGAGTTAATGGATGGTGCAGGGATAGATGGATGAACTGGTGGGTGGATGAGTTGGGGGGTGGGGGGTGGATGTATGGATGGATGGATTGGTATTGGGTCAGTACTATGGATGGAGAGATGGGTGTGTGCATGGATGAGTGGGTGTATGGATGGATATGAACATAGATGGATAGATGTGTAGGTGGTTAGATGCATTAATGAATGCGCACGTGGACGGATAGATGCTTTTGATTATAATAAGACATTCTGTGTCTAATTTATATGCTCCTTGTGTGTCTGTTCGATTGTGTTGTGTGCTTGCGATTGTGTTTGGGGATTCAACTCTTCACCATGGCATAAATTTCACTTCCAAGATTTCTGCTCCACCTACAGCTCATAACCAACTTAGCTATAATGAGTACACTGACTGCATTGTTGGTGGGTAGATTGGACAGCGAGGGAGAGGACTGGCCACCATTCCTTTTATATGCAGAGGCTTAGAAATGAATTTGCTAGCACCTCATACGCATGCGTGGCTGACTATTGTGACTAAAGACTAGTATTAAGGGATAGCTTTTCTTTGTCCACATTTTTTGTGTAGTTTAATGTGGTTATCTCATGCAACGTTTAAATACTTTTCCACTGGATGTCATTTTGTTTTCGATGTCAAACAGAGTGAAATCGAGAAGAGTCTTCCGTCTGCAAGTCCAGTCGCCGCTCTCCAAGGTCATCCAGCCGTCACTGACCTCAGACGTTACCTTGGCAACGTCGAAGGAATCAAGACGGCCAGAGACAAACTGGAGACGGATTTAAAGAACGTCACAAGCGATGACATGGGTTAGTGTTACACGTTGTAACGTAATGTAACGGTTGTCTGTGTGTCTGTCTGCTTCTATGTGTGTATCTACATATGTGTCTGCCTATCTACATATGTGTTTGTCTTTGTATGTCTATGTAAGTGGGGTTTTGTGGAAAAGGATAGGATGGACCCGTGGGATGTAGTGCCATTGTAGTGGGGTATAGTAGAAGAGAGAATAAAATGGTGGGATACTATGGGGTCGGGTAGAATGGGATTGTATCTACATCTACGTGTCTCTTTTTCTCTTTGCCTCTGTATGTTCGTCTCCCATAGTGTTTGCCACTGTCTCTGTTTGCCACTGTCTCTGTCTGTCTGTGTCTGCCTCTGTATGTCTAAATGGCTGCTTGCCATTGTTTTCGCAACGCTACATCGTGGTGATATCTTCTTTGTCTTTTAGAGACGAAGTTCCTGTCTGCATTGTCTCAAGATGGCGCTCTCAACGAAGAAGGTTTGTCAACAGATCAACTGAATGACGTCTTCGCTCCACTTCGACAACAAGTCACCGAGAATATTCGATCGCAGGAAGAAACGCTTCAGCAGATACAGGTTGACCTCCGAGGATTACAATACAACAACTGTCTTTGATACAATTGCCTTTGATACAATTGCCTTTGATGCAATTGCCTTTGATGCAATTGCCTTTGATACAACTGCCTTTGATGCAATTGCTTTTGATGCAATTGCCTTTGATACAACTGTATTTGATGCAACTGTATCTGATGCAGAAGAGTGCTACACTATTTGATACAAAAACGTTTGAACACCACATAAATGTCTAATTATGGCGACCACATTATCCTATTCATAACTGCATTATTCTATAGTTCGATGTCATTTTTAGTATACGTAATATATGGATGGCCCCTCCGTATGACAGAATATCGACGGTGCAGAGCAGTTGAGAGTGAAGGACTCGAGTGTCAAGGTCCGCAATCCCATGCAGTGACTGCCTGAGTGAGACTTTAGCCCCTACTACTCTCTGCACTAAAAGGCAGGTGCTCTTACCATGCTCAATGATCAGACACGGTCACCCATTATTTGCGGTTTTCAAGACAGAATTGAAAACCGCAAATAATGATGAAATAAATTCAGAACTTTCTAATAATTATTTTGTGTGTTGTTTGACGTTCGATAGGAGGCGAACACGAAATTCGTTGATGCAAAGGCGCAGTACAAGTCAGGAGAAGTGAGAGAGGAACAGTTGAAGAGTCTGGCAACAGCATACGACAGCTTTGTTGAACTAAAAAGCAATCTGGAAGAAGGGAACAAGGTATTGTTATGCAGTAATATCATCTTTTGTTATTTATTTCTTTTCTTTATTATTATTTTGTGATTTTTTCATTATTTTTTATTATTATTTTGCACTCTCTTTTCTTTTTTATTTATTATTTTATAGTTTTTTTATTATTATTATGCGATTAGTATTATTATGCATTTATCATTAATTTTCTTATTGTTATTTTTATTATGGATTTGTAATCATTTTTATTATTGTTACTATGATTTATTATTATTTTTGTTAATATTTTGGATTTATGACAATTTTTATTGTTCTTATTATTATTAATTCATTATCAATTTGTCATTTGTTTATCGGTAATCAGTATGCATCTAAATTTTAATTATTCTACTGTTAAACACCCACGTATGCAAATACAAACATAAAATAATTTATGGTTGATCAGAATTTCATACTGTTAGCACTAAAGGGTGACAGTTTCCTTTTTTGTTTGACGTAGTTCTACAACGACTTGACCGAGATTCTCTTGAAATTCCAAAGCAAAGTCGGCGACTTTTGTTTCGCGCGCAAGACTGAGAAAGACGAACTGATGAAGGATTTGTCGTCAACAATCGCCAATCAACCGACGACGGCTCCACCCACAATTCCAGCCTATCAGAAGACACCTGGTAAGCAAGGCTGAATTAATAATATTATAGAAATTACATTGTTGAACAATTATAATATATGAAAATACTTTTGTGATTGTTATTGTATTTTATATGACCATTTATCAAGCGCTTCTCTTGGCAGAAGCCTTTCAGAAGTGCTCCCAGCGCGATAGACTCAAAGAGAAAAGTCAGGATTTGAAGCGAGATAAAGACTTTGCGAGGGAAAGGTGGAGCGAACTGATGGTGATGGTGGAAGTCCATTTCATAGGTAGGCCCCTACCGTATGCAGGCAAATGATCTGGATTGAGTCATGGCTGTCCTGACACGGGGAACAAAGTGGTCAAGTCGATCAGAGGATCTAAGAGGATTCAGCAAAGTGGTAGAGCCGGGACGAAGTATGAAATCACAAAGATACTTCGGAGCAAGACCCGAAATGGAGACTTGTGAATATGTTGTTATGGTTGCAAAAGTTTTATCTGCTGACCAGATATATAATGCTCGTGTTTTTGTTGATCTTTTTTTCTCGCAGTGCCCGCCCCTCGGTCTGTGCCGCCACAACCGAGTGCTGCACCAGCGACTACTACTACCACCCAAGCAACTCCAGTTCCTAGTCAGTTACTTTTCATATACTATTAGTTAGCCAATATTAACTAATGAATTATTAGTTAATAAATAGTTGAGTATGGTAATGCGTGGTAAGATTTACTGCTTTCATTAACAGACTGATGTTGTTCTGTTGTTGTGATACCTTTTTTGTGATACCTTTTTAGGAGCATTCTGGTTTTGTCGTCTGATCTGATGTCTGGTCTTATTAAACCAATTTTCTATTACATTGTTCTGCATCATTAGAGAAGAATCATTATTTTTGTATTGTTTTAAAGTAACGACATTGTTTGAAAATTGAAATCATTTATGTAAAATGTGGTTTTTTTCCAGGTCGACCTGCTCCTCAATGCCCTGACTACGCAAACGCACCTTACCCATCTTCTATGCCCATGCCAATGGGTTACAACCCCTACATGAATTGGGCGCCACCACCTCACCAAGGCTATCCACCACAGCCCGGATACCCACCACAGCCTGGATACCCACCACAGCCGGGATACCCACCGCAGCAGGGATACCCACCGCAGCAGGGATACCCATCGCAGCCGGGATACCCACCACAACCAGGATATCCATTTCCAGGTTATCCTTCGCAGCCAGGACAAGCTGGATATCCACCACGATAACTTGAGATACGTATGCACCAGCGGAAATGACGAGTTGTGAAACAAGTGGTTGACACTCTTTGGTCAAATGTCTATTCAGATGTATATGCAGACCTCCTATGAACATTCTATAGGGTGCTAGCTTTCACCAGTGTATATCTTGTGGGTTTTTTCTTATTCAGCAGTCTCGTTAACTGTTTTCTTATTCTATTTTTTTATAAGCAGTTAGCGTGAAATCTTGGCTAGTGATGATAGAAGTGCCTTTGCTGTAAAATTTGCCTTTAAATGAATTTCTATTTTTTGTTATGAATTTGATAATTATGAATTCAGGTAGATGAACCAGGATTAGTGTGCTAGACTTGAGTGACTGGTGTCTGTCAATAGAGAACTTCGATGTTGGATATTTAAGGATAATGCTGGTGCAGAATATTTTGGATCATGATTTGAGAATCCTGTTTAAGATTGAAGCTGGCAATCGTAATGGTCGATTTTGATGAAGAATGTGCGCTTATTGACTGGGAAACCAGTGCAGCTCATTATTAGTCTTAAAAAAAGTATTACATTCGAGTTATTTCATCATAATTCCTGAACAATGCGGCATGTCAACTCTTAAGAGTTCTAAGAGGTTTAGACATAATACCATTCCAAGAAATATTCTCTTTCATCAGTTTTATTTAGTTCCAATGTAAATTGGATTGTTTAATCATCATCTTCTTGGTTGCTTGATATCAAGTCATTTAGATGATATGCTGAATGGTTTGGATGTAAGACTAAAGTCATTTATATGATATGCTGAGTGGTTTGGATGTAAGACTAAAGTCATTTATATGATATGCTGAATGGTTTGGATGTAAGACTAATACCTCGTTTAATCGACTTTTCTTCTGATGATAACAACGATCATATAGACCAGACGTTCATAATTGTCAATGGCTTGCGTTGCTGGATAATATAATTTTTATTGCACGGGTCTTGTGAGGTAATTTTTCAGGTACATAATTATAATCTGAGCATCAGGACCGTGTTTAAGGTTCTTTGAGTGTCGGTGCAAAGTGTTACAGCAGGGGCAAAGTGCCGTTCGGCACTGCTCGGCAGTCTTATAAAATTAGTCATTTAACAAAAATCAGTTGTTCAATAGGCTAGCCTATATAGCCTATGTAGTTTGTCGGGTGTGGTGGGTCAGTAAGCAAGCACGCAACGTCGGTGAGCTTAGTGAAATTAATGTTTTTACAAAAAAGTTTAAGTAACACTGAGACTCGCGAAAGACATTTGGCCAATGGCAACAAAACTCTCGGCTCAGGGGCATTCGGTGCACCGCACCGAATGGACCTATGTTAAACACGGCCCTGCTGAGCATGGCATAGATTCAACCATAAGATTGGGCATGTATCATTATATCAAGTTAAATGTATACATCAGAAATTATTGCACTGGCTGTCTATGCAAAAACCCATTGAGTTCAAGTCTAAGCTTAGTTATTGTTGGTCCATCTTTCTGGAATAAGTCACCGAACAGTCTCTGTATATTGGTCTTTCTTTCTTTGCCCCTTTTCCGCAAGCTTTGACAACTATTCTCTTTGATCGTGGTTTCGTGCTGCCAGGTTGGGAGCGCCTCTGAGGAGTTTCTCTTGAAGTGGCGCTATTTAAATTCACGATTACGATAGGACGTTAAAGTGTATGTGAATTGAGAATCGCTTTGAAACTATCCAGTTGCAGTCAATGAAATAGCAACTGTTATGTCTTCGTTGCGTAGTTTTGATGCAACGTTTTGAAGATTTCTGCTGCATATTGTTTTGCAATGCATTGTAAGCACGAAAAACATATTTTGATTGATAGCATTTTCTTCGTCGCTGTTTTGCAATTGATTGATTGATAGCATTTTTCTTGGTGGCTTATTGCGATTGATTACAAGTTTGAATGAAATCATGGTTTTGAAAATAAAGTGCAATTATTTACTTAAGCTTTGTGCAGTCTGAAAAAGAAAACTTGTGTAATTATGAACTGCAAGCTATTGTTGAAATCTCGCCTTGTATTCTTGTGTGAGTATTTTGAATGTCTCATATTGACTTAAGGATTCAACGCTTCCATGAACTGGCACGGTCTCTATTTCCCTGGGTCCCTCTCTCTGATACTGAAGGCACTTCTACAAAGCCTGTTTTAAAGGAATTTTTAGAACTACACAACCTTTTTACTATTTTTAACTGCACAGAAATGCTTCTACAACTGCACAATTCCAATTACAGCTGCACATTTTGTGTACAACTCATAAATGTCACTATGCAACACCGAGGGAAATTTGGTGCCCGACAAATAACGCCATGTGCATTTATTCACAAAATCTTTATATTATCTCTGAGCAGAATAACATTTAAAATTACATTGCAACATTTTCTCGTTTCACATTGCAGACCGACGCTACAGTCTTAGTCTAAGCCCATGAAGGCCTTTACCAGTAACCACGTCATCCGCTTGCATTGCAGATTCGAAATATTACGAAATGCAGTTGCAAAATAACTTCAAAACAAGAGTTATAAAGTGTTCCACATTTCTTAGTAAAACGTTGTAGTTGTACCAACACATTCCTCATACAGTACGGCTGCTGCATAGAATTTGTGGTGTAAACAGTATTTAAATACTTTTAAGGGTAACGTTAAAATATGTGGAAAATACCCTCAATGGCAGACAGTCTGAACTAGCAACTTGTGGAGATCTTGTAACAACAGATCAACAACACAACCAGATCATCGTTTGTTTGCTCACAGAATGTTTGTCTTGCATAAAGATGTCTCAGTCACCACACAGACGACGCTGGGTAACAGTGAATTTATGCGTGTCAACATTCAAGACCTCGCGTCATCAAACACGCCAACCAAAACAACTCGTATTTCTCGATGAATTCAAGCTTTCATCAATTCAGTAAAAAAGAACCCAAAGTGGGAATCCTTACAACAGCCGCAGCAATCGAGGCAATAAACCAACAGACCCACCTCCTCATCCTCCTTTGGACAGCAAACCGACAAGCAGACAAGTCGTTTTCTTTAGAAACATTTTCGAGAGAGAACGAAATCGGAAACCAACCTGGAGGATGTCACGTGACCTTTCCCTTTTCACTATCAACCAACGGGAGAATCCTCTCAGCACCGATCCTTCCAGACTCATCACCAGTTCGTCTTATTCGTCGCATTCAAATACGAGTCCGTAGCCGCATTGTTACCACTCGCCGAAGAATACCCATAAGCACCGTACCCAGAGTTTGTGCCCGTGGTGTTCTGATATCCCCCCATTGCATAACCGGTGTTCGTCGTATCGTAGCCACTCGTGTTACTGTAGTCGTAATTGTATCCCTGATTGTACCCATCGCCCCCACCTCCGTACATCCCATAATACCCGGCATTGGAGTCGGCCGAGTAAGACCCGTCGCCAGTCGTGCCCTGGAAGTTATCCGCAGTATAACTGCTGCCGCCTCTCGTTGTCGTCGTGTTCCCTCCCTGGTTGTTGTAATTTCCCATCGAATAGTCGGACTGGTTGCCTTGGTAACCGGAAGACTGCACGCTTGTCGTGGCCGCTGCCTGCGAAGAAGAAGAGTAAGTCGTGTCCAAACTTCCCGACTGGTAATTCCCAGTCATACCCGACGAATAGTTTGCTGTCGAATAGTTGGCTAACGAATAATTGGATGACGAATAGTTTGCTGTCGAATAGTTGGCCGATGAATAGTTAGTTGATGAATACCCAGAAGTATTGGTGTTGTCCATCGGGAAACTACCGGTGGAATTTCCCGCTGGAAATCCCTCGGTTGTCCCGGTCATCTGGTATGAAGACATGAAATCCTGATACTGTTGCATTCCCGAATTGTTCGCCCCGCTAGACGGGTAACTGTCTGATGCAGACCCCGACTGGTATCCGCCTTGTTGCAACAAACCCCCAGTGCCTCCAACGGGAAAACCACCACCACTCCCCTGGAACGAGCTAGTTGTGTTATTTGCGTTTCCAGTACTGCCAGCTGTCTGATTGCCAGCCCCGGTGGCATTGTAGCTGCCGACCACGTTCCCCACTGGAAAACCAGATTTGGGGAGACTAGTCGCTGACTGGCCCTGACTTATCTGCGGCACCACTGGTGGCGGTGGTGCAACCGGTGTGCCATACGGTCCATAAGTCGGTGTCGCAAGTAACGGCTGAGTGTCAGATGGTGTCGTAGTCTGTACTGGTGGTGAAGGCTTGAAGCCTGTATCAAACCCTGCCGACCGGAAGTTGGAATATTTCGAGAATTCTCTCGAACTATTATTCTCAAACTTTCCTCTCGAACTGCCGCCACCACGCGACGTTCCACGACCGATGAAACTTCCTCGACCGCGATACGGTTCGGTGTTTACCGCAGGGATATCACCAGATGGTGGAGCGACGGTGTTCACGCTTGAAGGGAGAGGCGCCGTACTTGCAGGACTTGAAGGGAACGGCGGTGTCATTACAGGATTTGAAGGAAAAGGTGTCATCATTGCAGGACTTGATGTATTATCCGATGGTGGATTCAAACCCATTGGTGTACTTCCGAACTGGGTATTTCCACTCGCGTTGCCTCTGTTCGAGAAGTTTCCCCTCGACTGGAAACCTTGGCCAGGCCTTCCATCAAACCCCCATCCTCCCCTGCCCGCTGGTGGCTGGCCTCCTCCTCCTCCTCCTACACCTCCTCCTACTCCACCATCACTGTTTGGCTTCCATGGATTCTGGCCAAACGTGCTTTCAAACATGTTACCCATTATCACATTCAGCTCCTGCATTATCGGCGGATACGCATTGTAGCCTACGTCAGGCGGATTTTGATCCATCTGACCCCAACCTCCCTGCTGAACTGCCATGCCCGGCCCGTAGCCACCACCACCACCTCCTCCTCCTCCACCATAACCCCATCCCGTGTTATACCCACCACACCCATACCCCGCATACTGATTACCCTTCCCATCCCAGTTGTTGCTTGCTCCTCCTCCACTTCCCCATCCCCCTATATACACCTGCTGTCCCTGATCCCAACCCCTCGGCTGGCCCGGACCCTGACCCGACATCGCTCCCCACGTCGCACTCTCGACGACAACGACATCCAGATTCTCCTCCTCCTTCTTCATCCTCTCCTTCTCCGTCTCGTCGTCCTCCGTCCACATTCCAAGGTCGCGTAACGCCTTCTCGGCCGCATCCAGCTTCGCCATCTTCTTGTTCTTTCCCACTCCGACGTAGTTCTTGCCACGGATGTGAATGGCCATCGTGAACGCAACGAGACAAGTGTTCTTCAATGGCGTCTCAGCGATCAACTTGTATTCGAGATTCTGAAAACCGTCGTTGAGCTTTGCGACGGCCGTCTTGAATCCCCCTCCTCCTCCTCCTCCGCCCGCTTTCCGTTCCGCAACCTCCTTCACCTTCGACTTCTCCTTCGTCTTCTTCTCTTCCAGTTCGACTCGCTTCGCCTCCAACTCCTCGTCCTTCTTCTCCAGTATTCCCTTCTCCTTGAGATCGTTGAGAGCCACGGCGGACGCGTGATTCCTCGCGTCCTTCTTGCTTAGGCCGGACCCCTCGTAGGTCGTTCCCTCGACGACGACCTGACAGATGATGAAGCTTTCGATGTCCGGTCTGTCCGTCGTGTCTGGAAACGTCACCTTTGCGTCCGGGAAATAATCGTTCAGCTGCTGGATGGGATTATCGTCGCAGAAAACGTTTTCCAGTTTCGCTTCGGCCTCCGCTTCCAGATCTGCTTTGTAGCTGAGCCAGATCGCCTCGTCTCCCTCGTAGACCGGCATGCCGTCTGCAATGAAAGCAGGCAAATGGTTTTTTCATTCAGATAAAAGCACACGCCTCTAGTTGAGTGTTTATATTCATTCAAGATTTTGTTCCGCAAAATTCTCAGTCCAGCCACGGCTAAATAGAAATGTTTTGAGCAACTGATAGAAAGCAGGCAAATTATTCATTCATTCATTTGAAAATTTATATAGCGTCCCTTCAAGACGTCACCTCAGAAGCGCTCCCAGCCCAACTCAGTGGTTAGTAAGCTCGGTGCAGGCAAACACCAAATCATCCTCACTCGAGTTTAACATACTCTTCCTTAAAACTTTGTTTCAGTCGCATTTTCTTTGTATGCAATTATAGCAGCTTTCTGACAGTCATGATCACAGTGCTTTATAGAAAATCAGATTTTAAAAAATATACCTAGGTGTTACAGAGAAATTTTCAAATGCACTAGACACATCATCACCATCACACTCAACATCACCACAATCATTACAATCATCATCATTATAGTCATCTTCATGATCATCGCCAATCATCAGCATCATCATGTAGTCATCATCACCATCACATTATCATTACTCATCCCATATAAACAGCACCATAAAGTGACAAAGTTCTCAAAACAATGACATGACCAGAAATGTGTTTACCAACACATCCTGAAGATCATTTTCTAATCAATCATAGTTTTATTACACTACAGGTTGGAAGCTCCTCTGAGAAGTCTCTCTTACTGTGGTGCTACATAAATTCCCAACCACCATTACCATCTAACAATTCCATATCACTTCCTCGCTCAAACAGTACCCACCTTCCGCCATTCCAAAATCCATCTTATCAAGATTCCTCAGCGCCTCCCTGGCCGCCCGTGCCTTCGCCAACCGCTTATTGATTCCCGATCCTTTGAACTTCTGTCCGTCCACATTCACCGCCATGATGAACCTCGGCCGCGCGTCGTCCTCCGTCACCGTCCCCACAAAGTTGTAGAACGCGTTTGGGTGCAACTCCCTCAGAATCGTCAGCGTGTTCTTCCCGATCATCTTCGACTCGAAAGAATTCTTCTCGTCGCCCGTCTTCTCCGTGACAACTTCTCCTGCAGCAGCAGCGCAGGCGGACTCCTCATTGTCGCGACTTCGTTCGGACTGCGAGAAGTCGTAGTAGAGAAAGGAGTTTGAGTCGTTGATGTCGGCCGTGAAGTCGTCGTAACAATACGGTTCCTGCGAGACTTCTGGAACCGGGTCGGTAACGGTCGTAGTGGAACCGAGGTGGACCAGAGCAAACTCGGCCGCCATCAGCTTTGCCCGTTTCTTTGATGGACCGATGCCTTGGAAAACCTGAGGAGGACAAAGACAGTGCCGATGTTAATGAATCAATCAATCAATCAATCAATCAATCAGAATTTATGTAGTGCCACTTCAAGATCTCTAAGTACCTCAGAGGCACTCAATTAGCTAATCAGGGGTCATCCATATGTATGTATACATACGCAAAAATCGTGTTAAAAGGATCCTCCTTCCCCAGTTTCAACTCGTACGTTTTGTGGGGACCCCTCCCTATACCCACGTATAAATAAGCCTCTCTAACCTCTTTTACAAAAAGTTTATTTGCTAAGGTTATCAATAAAACATATTTAGCTACCATAGGCTACTATTTTTTTATATTAAACATCCTTAGCTAAAATCTGTTAACTGTCATGGTTTACTGTTTAAATCTGAACAGAATTTAATTCTAATTCAATTAAATGCATCGAACGACTACAATTAAGATAATATAGAGTTATAAATAGGATAATTATGGACATCATAATTAGACATTTATTTTGTGTATACACATTTTGACGAGACCCTTCCTCCGTACACACCCGTACAAAAAAGATGTTAATAACTTCATTGCCGAAATATCTCAACGTACAAACTAACAAAGTGAGTTTTTTCAAAGGTATTCCTGAGCATGACATTCGTTTGTTTGTGCAAAAAATCAAGTTATTTAACAATAGTTTTTTAAGCTAATTGTCACAGTTGCAGTAAGGTTCTTAAAGTTTTATGTTCTAAACATACAAAACAATTACAATTACTTTGTCGTCCACTGTAATCTCCATGACGTATGTCGGACTTTCCGGTCCACCATACTGGCCAACGAGCTGGTACAGCGTCCCCGGGCAAAGTTCGGCGAGATGATTAATGCTGGTTCTTGCTTTCCTCCGTTTTGTGGGCCGCACCTCATCCTCTGTTGGTTCATTGTCCACATCTAAACAGCGTAAAGTAAAGTAACCACTCTTTTATCGCTATACTAATTTATCGTTTTAGCTTCCCTGATTCATTACGAAATTTACCATGATAATATTTTATTTATTTATTTTCCTGAGCTCTAAACATACAAATAGTGTAGTTGCATCTAAGAAATTAGTCTCCCAGAGGTAAACTTGTATTACAACACTATTCTTGTTTTCATCGGACATCAGTAAACATTCTATGAGCAACTTCGTAATGGCAGTATCAGCCATAAACTTTCCACCAGCTGTTCATTCTTAGCTACTTTCACATCCTCACACTTGCACGACTCTAACTAGCACTGGAAGTTTTTAATCTCACAGAGGCTTTATTAGAAAAGAATATTGCCGATCCCAATAATTACCAACTAAAAATGCAAATGGGAATTGTATTCTGCGCCAGCCGACACGACATTGATGCCATCAAGAGCATGAATGTCGTTTGAGCCGAGAGTTCTTAATTTGACAAACAGTGTTCGTGGTAAGTAGCAAATTAGCATGAAAAAGCAGCTATGGATAAAAGTCAACATAATTTGGAGCGTCGCTCGTGAATAAGCTGGTGCCCTACACTTCGCTATGCGTGGCACTCTCGATGTTTGCAGATCACAATAATAACCGAATGTTTGATTACATTGCACACGCACATACGGCCATCTACAAATATTTAAAAATCGCAAAACCGTAAACATACAATAAAATGCGTGCAGCGCTAAAATATATGTGTGCTTGTTTCATCAATAAATTACAAAGATTTTAGTCCTTCGATTGTATTAAAATATTATTACCATTAATCGTTCTTTTCTGCCGATCCGCCATCTTTGTACGACGGGCATTAAGTGTATTGGGCTCCGCCGGTGACTCAAACGCCAGATTATTTTTAGGCATCATACTTATTCTTATTATAATCTACAATCATTATTATTACCACGATATAAATAACAGACATTTTATACCAAATACTGTGTCATTACTATTATTATTATTATTATTATTATTATTATTATTATTATTATTATTATTATTATTATTATTATTATTATTATTATTATTATGACATATCAACACATTTATTCACTTAAACAAACATTACAAACATGACACATCAATTTCAATTAGGGCAACCGCCCTCATCCATGTCCATAAGGGGCTTAACAAAAGAACCTGAAAAAGCCACTGCGTTAAATCGTTGAATAGTTATGGAAATGCGTTGAAATAAAAAGTTTGATTCACGGGGTTCTCCGGTAGCTTCTGTAAGACGACGACCCATATCTGAGATAAAGTCTAGGCCCTTGTTGTTGATCGGACCTAGGGTTTCCAAAGCAACCGGGATGAAAACATGAGCATCAAGGAGGGCGCTGTATTTTTGGTTCTTTCTGTCCTCCGCCAGGCTAGCCGCTGCACCGGCACGAGTGGCTGTAGCGGCAAGGTAAGACGGTGCAAGTGTGTCCACCACTGTGGCGTCCCACACCAAACCTCTGCCGGCTTTCCATGGGATGAGGGTGATTCCATCTGGTCTCTTGCCGTCCGATCTTACCAGGCCCTGAGGTTCCTTGGCTGCCGGGTATCCAGCTTTGATCAAAGCACGGTAGATCAAGTCGTTTAGTGTACCGTGGCGAGCCATACGACCAAAACCCAACGAGCAAGATAAACCATGCTCGCCTCTTGCAGTGACAAGTGAGCCGCAAGTGCATGTGTGGGGTTCGCAAATGTTAGCTCCCAAGCGCAAACCATCTGCAACCCTCATGGCCCCGTCACTTAATCTCAAACCGCAAGACGTGATCGGCAAGGCATGCAGCCAGTCTCCGGCGTGCTTAGTCGTGATTGCCTTCCAACGGGCCTGGTCGCATTTATCAGTGAGTGGGT